>VYXB01005369.1:13809-58267 GCA_013397135.1 Pachyramphus minor
GGGAGTTTCACAGTGGGTGATTTAACTCTGTGAGTCATGGGATATTTTTGAAGTCTAGGTGTTGCAGCTGCCTATTATGCCAGTCCAGTATGGCCCATTGGCAGAGATGACCCCTCAGGCTGAATGTGAAGGTGCTAATTCCTCCCCGAGGGGAAGTATCACAGCTGAGTCGTTAGGTATGCCTTGGGCAGCTGCTGCAAATGATCCATTATTAACAGTTCATCAGAAATTACATAGAGGGTGAAGAATACAGAGTTTTGCTTATACCCACATAGTAATAAACTGGTCCTGACCCCTGCTGTGGCCTCTATGCCTCTCATGGTGTGGGAACTGCTCCAATGCAGGGTGCATCTGCCTGGCAGCAGGAGCAGCCCTTGTCTCTGCTTGTGTGCAGGTTCTTGGTGGGGCCTTAGGGTACATTACTTTCTTAGCTCACTCTCCTAGCCTGTCAGAGAAGTATATTCAGAAGCTGCATCTGCTGCTATGGTTGAAAAGGAGACAGGATCTGAAGCTTCTACCTTAGGAGAGAGAGATCTGGGTGCTTGTGCAGTGCCTGGTATGCTAGCAACTGCTCTGCTTCCAGTGGTGGTATCAGCTGTCAGCAGTTTGAGTGTCACAGCCCTCAGCTGTAGACTTGTGTGCTCGTGGTCCTTTCTCCCATAACCCAGCATCAGCTTATGTTTTTTTAAGAACTGAATGACAACAAGGTTATTTCGGACTTCCTGTTAGCGCAGCTGTTTGCTGTCTGATGTTTAACTGATGTGATTTAGTGGAAATAGGCAAGCTGAAGTATCCTTCAGTGCTGACAGTGAGATCATATTCAATGTGGTACTTACACTTGTCCATGTAGCATCGTAAGATAAGATTCATCACACAACTTCAGGAAAGAGATCGTAGCTCAGAAGGCACATTGTGGGCTACAGCTCAGCTCAGCCAAAGAGGAGTGTCTGAAATAGTTTGTGTGACTCTTTCCCAAGGACCGCTTCTCTGTTTTTATTGACCATGATGCTTAAGTCAAGTGTAAGCACATACATTTTGACCGGTGAATTTCACTCTTAAAGCCTTGTCTTCTGTGAGAGGTTAATTTTGCCTGTGTTGAAGAAAAAATATTGTTTTTTTCAAAACAGGCGTAAATGGGCTCACAGTATATCCAGTAAGAAATTGGACTGTAAGAAATAGGCCTACATTTTATTTCAAGGAGTGTCTTAACCTTGCAATATTATCTTTTATATGTATGGATTAGGTTCAGATCAGAAGCAATTCAAGTCAACTGCAGCTTGTGCCAGCCCTGTTGTGAAGAGATTAGAATTTCTTCCCAGTCCTGTCCCTTCGGAGGAAGCTGCTTCAAGCAACAAAGATGTGAAAAAAGCTGAAATAGAACAGCAGAAGGAAGCAGAGCTCCCTCCTACATCAGAGGTATGTCTGGGCAAGGAAGACAGGGAGTGGAAAACAAAACAAAAAACGAGAAGGATCTTGCGTGGAAATGCTTATTGTGCAAATTGGTATTTTTCTCCACATCATGTCACTTCTAGAGTTCATTCAAAATAATCTGCCAAGGAATGACCCTGAAGGATGGTTTCTGTTGCCAAATCCTGTGGTCATCAGAGAGTATCCCCTCAAAAAGAAGCAATGTCTGCTTGTAGCAGTTGAACCTGTAAAAGTGGAAACTGGCTGGACCAGAAATCAGAACTAATCCCACCCCTTGGTAGGGGGACAGAGTATCCAGAAGGTGTAGACAGTGGAGCTACCCTTGAAGTGCTGAACAAGTGCAGGTAGTGGCAGAGGGAATAAATGGCTGTGACTGTACTGCTCTGTCAGGTAAGTTAGATGCTCTTAGAGGATCAGCCTTGGTGTGCAGGGCAGTGTGAATGTCAACAGCAAACAGCTACCAGTTAGTTACTTGCAGGACATCAGTATTGCCACTCCATGTTGTCATTTTGGAGATAGAGGGTTCATCTTGGATAACGTTAATTCAGAAAATAAGTAGAAAGAGTTTAAATTAACCCTTGAACCTGTTGTTTTTTAAATGCTGTTTTCTGATCCCAAATGTCTGAACAGGTGATGAAAGCAAAAGCCCTGGAACAAAAGGGGAGTGTAGTGTTGCCATTTTTAAAGAAACTACCAGAGACCAGCCAAGTTACTCTGCATAATTCTTTTCTACAAGGTGAGCAAAAAGCATTTGGAGAACTCAGCCAGAGAGTAGCTGAATATTTGCATGTGGTGTTCAGGGTGAAATGCCTTAATCAATGGCCCAGAGGATTTTGGAGCTAAAATAGTTATTTTCTAGTTGCATTGACTGATATTGGTAGTGTGGCGTCTGTCATGCAAAGGAGTCTTCTGGCTGTCCCCCTTAAATATAGCAGCAGAAATGTGACACGGTGGAGGGGAGCAGGGAAAGACCTATCTTGCATTTATCTGGCCTAGCAATAAAAGCTGTATTATGCCAGTGAGTATTACTTACTGCTGCTCACAGATGAAAATGGCTTAGCAATTGGTTTTATCTCTCCATAAAATTTTCTGGAGATCTGCATTCTACACTCAGCTTCTCATGTGGAGCTCCTTTTCACAGATGAACAATACAAATATCCTTGAATTTGGCTGCTGCCCAACACAACCTAAGTTCTTTCAAAGCAGAACTTTTATTTTTCCCCTCGCCTTCATGACAAAGTTTTGCTTGAGATTGATAATGTTTAGTAGTTTCATTTTATATTTATTTTAGAAATGTCTAGATGTAGGTATTGTGAAAGAAAGAAAAATCATCTGAAGTTTTCATACCCCTGAGAACTTCCTAAATTGTTAGTTTATATATGGGTAATATTAGCCCAGTGTTTTCAAGGTTGAAACTCCTGAAGGTGATCCCTTTAGGAAAGATTGGAGGGGGACTTTCTACAAGGCAACATAGTGATAGGACAAGGAGCAAAGGCTTTAACCCGAAGGAGGGTAGATTTAGATTAGATATTAGGAAGAAATTCTTTGTGTATGGCGAAGCACTGAAACAGGTTGCCTGGAGAAGTTGTGGATGCCCCACCCCTGGAATTGTTCAAGGCCAGGTTGGATGGAGCTTCGAGCAACCTGTTCTAGGGGAAAGAACTCCCCCCATGGCAGCGGGGAGTTGAAAATAGATAAACTTCAAGGTTCAGTCCAGCCCAGACCACTCCATGATTGTCTCAAAAGGAATAGAATTCTCACTGGTTTTCAGTGTGGAGGTGCTATTCAAACAGACTTTGAGAACAACATCATTTTATGTTAGGCACGAATCAGTCCAAACATCAAGTAACAGAATGTAGGTCTCTCACCTGTTTTCTGAGTGGTGCTGAAAGACTTGGCTGCACTCTAGTGTTCACAGCACATGAAGCACTGAAAGGACCACAAAATCCTGTATCTGCAATAGGAATGAATGCAAGCACCATGCAAAACTTGAAAAGGTAGCTGCCCTTGACTAGCGTTACTGTGTTAGAGCTCTCATGTGACTTCAGGTGCCGTGTTGCAAAGGTAGCATTTAAATACAGACAGCAAATACATGTGATCCTCAGGTCCATTGTAAATTAGCAGGGGCTGACTGGGCCAAAGCGACTGTAGTCAAAATCCCTCTTGTGGCCAAGTTGGCTCAGGTCTCAGAGTCTGGCATCGCTTTTTGACCGCACTGTTTCTTGTTTTGTCTCCGTGCCGTCGCCTGCAGAGCCGCCCCGCGGGGCCGCGGTTCCGCTTAGGGTTCGCAACAACTGGCGGCGCTCACAGTTTTTCTCACAGTCAGGTAAATGCGGCGCAAGGACCGACTTCAGCCCTTCTGCTGCCTCCAGTCGTAGGTGTCTTCAGATGCGGGGCTGGGGTGAAGACTGATGATCATGGGGACTTGTTCTGCCTCTCGCTTTCGTAGAAAGTATCTATTCCTGCTGCACAGTTGACAAAGAGCTGTTGGGTTGCACATTGTTGTGATGCTCTGTTCTCAGGCACCCAAAAGAAATTCCTTGCCTATAAATATCTTTTTCTTAATTTCTTTAAACCAGCCTAATTTTCAAAGACATTTGGATAGAAAATGGCAATGGTTCTCTTCGTAACTGTGACTCTTGAATAGTGTAGTCCCATCCTTTTAGCTTTGCTGTACTTTTTCCTTCCTTGCACTGAACCATGAAGGGAAAAGTAGATCAAGGTAGGTAACACTCAGTGTCTGAACACTGCTAACATCTGTGGCCAGAAGTAGTTGGCATTAGCTAGTGGTAGAGTAGAACCTGGTAGTTAATATTGTGCTCCTCTATACCCAGATAAAAAGTAGTGTTGTTGGTGATGGGTGTAATCTGGTTTTCTGATTTATTTGCTTGCAATTCGTTCTTGCATTTGGTTGTGGGAGCGAATAGGAAACTAACAAGAAGCTTTCTTATACAGATATAATGTAGATTTAATTGCAGGGTAAGGACATTTTACTATGTTAGATTTAATCTTTCCTTGTTCTGTTTTTTTTAATAGCTGAATCTGGTAGTGGTGACAAATCAAATGTGAGTACCTGTTTTGCATCATTGTTTGGTTTAGATTTGTTTGTGTTTAGCAAAAATTTTTTTTTTGTCCAAACTGTCTTGTAACATCCATAAATCAGAATGAGAATTTTGTTCTCATGGACATGTGAGAGGAACTGTACAACCCAAGTCAAGGCATAGTCTGAATCTGAAATGCATTTTCTCCTCTTCTCTGGAGAGAATGGTAGCTATACAGTACTCGGTTGCTGGAGCCACTGAAATGTCACAATCTTGAAATAATATGTAATTGTAAATTATCCATTCTATTTTAAATGCATAAAAATTAAAGGACTCCTCAATTCTACTGTCCTGTCAATGAAAACAAAAGAACTCAACACACCACAGATCCTACACAGTACTGTATTCTGTACAGTATTCTGTTTGTCACATAGAAATAGACATAATCTCTTCCTATCAGATTCAAATTCTACTCTTAGTGGAAAGGGATATGACAGCAAGTGTCCAAAATTGCCCTTGATTATAAGGATTTTAAATGTATCGTAGAATAATAATAGAATCCTTAGTGAAGCTTGAGGTTTTCATTTCATTATGGATAAAAATTCAAAGCAAGGCTATAGGCTGTTATACTGGCAAACACCTAAAATGAGATAATATTTTTTACAACATAAAATTGCTTTTCATGTTGCACAGAAGATTATAGAGAAACAAAATAGGTACGTTCTTTAAATTTGAGTACTCGCAAGGGGCTCTGTTCAGTGCTGCTTAGAGCTTTCTTTAAGATCATTTTTCTCTTCCAGTTGAAGTTTCCTGTGCCTTGTTTTGCAATGCAAATTATTGTTTTTATCAATTGGATACCTGTGGGCAATCCCAAGTGTCGATGAAGCTAAGAATAGTGTCTGCTAACTGAGAGAACCATTATCTAGTTCTCAATTTCCCATTGTAACTTCATCAGCAGGGCTAGGTCAGGCGAAGTGCAGCTTTCTCTGGTGGCCTTGTGAAGTGTAGTGTCACAGTCTAATAGATTGGTTTTCCTTCATGTAAGCGTTTCAATTTTTGGTCCTGGGATCCAGAAGAAGAGCGAAAACGCCAGGAAAGATGGCAACATGAGCAAGAACGCTTACTTCAGGTAGGGAAGAAACTATATGTCTTCCACTGTGTCATTCAGCTGTTGAGTTGTCCCTTTGGACCAAAGTTGGACATTTAATGAACAATTCTTCATGTCCTCTGTGGATGCTTGAATGAATTCTGTGGCAGATAAGTGATCAAGTGAGCATAAACATATGTTGTCTGTGGTTTAGGCACTCTCATGTCTCCCTTCCCTACTTCATGGAAAGACCAAAAGGACTCAGTCCTGCATTCCAGTGCAGAGTTAAATCAAATGTATTGGTCCTCAATTATATTTAAAGTATGTTAGCATAGACTGCAAGTCACTTAATTACTTGGAGCCTCCTTGTCAAGACTGACAATTTGCTGATCCTGATGCCTGGCAACTCTTCTTTAAAATGATGGTCTTAATAGATTTTTGTAGACTTTTGCTTTTTTCACAGGTTCTTCTTGGAAAACATAAAGCTAAATCTGGATATGAAAGGACTTGGGTTTGGGGTTTTTTTGTAAGGGAGGGAAACATCCTCAAGACAAACACTAGTTTTGGCTAGTGATGTGGTAAGCTCTAAAAGTACTGGCTTTGTGTCCTAGTTGGAAGAAGTGCAGTGACCCTGAAAAAACTTGAATTTCCCAGTCAGTCAGCAGTGTCTTTTGAAAGTATGATGAGGTTTGATCCCAAAGAAATCATATCTTTCTTCCACAAAACAGAAGAGCAAACTGTCAAAGGATAGAGAATAATAAAATGGGGTCTTTTAAAAATGACTTGTGTGTCTGTACAGCTTTCTTGAGATTATTTTCTTTTAGTTAATATTGTTGTTTCCTCTTAAAATGCTGTGAAATTCTTATAATAATTTTTCTGGCATATGGGGATGTTCTCTCCATAGTAAATGCATCTCTTCTGGATTAAGCAGATGTTGTTTCCAACTGGAACAGAACTTGGAGCTGGTGTAAAAGGGAAATGGAAGTCACCATTCTTCTCCATATTCAAACCAGTTCTAACAAACATGTTTAAACACTTCTTTGAGATAATTTTTTTTGCAAAACTGTGTGAAAATAATTCTCAAGAATTCATTCCATCAAGGAAGAAAGTAAGCTTCTTAGCTGATTAGAAGCTTACTCTCTTCAAACCTTTGCACATTATCCATTTATCTTTTAAACTTGCACGGGTATTCATCACTCATTAAATTTTATTGGCATCTCTCTTAAATTAGTACCAGTATCTGCAAAACCTGCTTGTTTATATGCTACTTTGCTGAATTTTTTAATGTAAAATCCATGTGTTGGTGTTTTGGGGTGTGCAATAGCTTTTTGAAACTTAATCCTGTATGATAAACAAGGGATTATTGAAATTGTTGAACATAGATTTAATTTCTGACCAAAGATTTTAAAAATTCTAACAAATTAGACTTCTTCTAATGTGTCAGAAGTTCCTTACAGTTTGAAGATGTTAAATATAAGTGTTACAAACAAGTAGGAAGAGTGGAAAAAGAAGCTTTTTTTTGATACCCATGGATCTTTCAAATTTTAACCTTCCTATTTTATCCTATTTCTGATTAAACCAGTCTTGGCAGGTTCATTTTCACTGTAGAGATAATACAGAATTTACTCGTAATACAGAATTCTCTGAATTTACCTGCGTTTGTATCCATGTACAGGAGAAGTATCAGAAGGAGCAGGACAAGCTGAAAGAGGAATGGGAAAGGGCCCAGAGAGAAGTTGAAGAGGAGGAGCGTAGATACTATGAGGAGGTATAAGACTCTAAGGAGGAGGTTGTTTATTGATTGGGTTTTTTTATATTTAAATACACCCACTTACGTAACAAAAAACCAAATCCTATCCCTAGATTAATTAATGAAAAGACTTCTCAGGGCTAAATTCTCAGGAAGATGGAATCTCTTAAACGATGCCATAAATGGTGAGAAAAAAGTACTTAAATGTTTGGACAGGTATCTCCAGAACCACTGCATAGGTGGAGGTGTCTAATTGCTGTGCAAGTTTGGGTGAGTCAGTGCAGGTGTGTCTGGGCACACTCAGACTTTCCCCCCAAGGCAGAGCCTTGTGTGCATTGGCATATACTTGGTGCCTAGGCTTGGTGAAACTTCAGATGAAATTGTTGTCTGCCTTGGGCTTGATCATGTAGATATTTTGTAACTAGCTTTTTTTTTTAATTAAAAAAAATCCAGAGGAGGTGTTCAGAGCTCGCAGTTGTAGAACATTAACAATACATAAGATAGTGGTTTTCTTCTGTTGTTCATGGGTCGTTACACAAATTGATGTTTTATCATCTGTACTTGAGAAACATACTTGTGATCTGAAAAAGAATTTTTTTTTCAACTTTCTCATTTACCAAGGGTAATTTCATTTTTTTATATTAAGTTAATAGACTGGTGCTATGCAAAGCAGTGGTGCCATCCCAAGTGGAATAATCTTTCCAGTTTTGGAAATTCTATGTCAAAGATGGCAACAGTAAAAGGAAAAGAAGTGCAAAACCTTGAAGCAAATTAAAAATTGAGGTGTTGCCATTATTCTTGGTATCACAGGTCCTTACCTAGCCATTGAAATATGGCATATAGCCAAACCTTATGCTCCTATTTCATAAGCTCGTAGTGTACATTCTGCATTTTTAACTCACTCTCTCTCCTGGTCCTCTTTCTTTAGGAACGCAAGATAATTGAGGATACTGTAGTTCCATTCATTGTTTCTTCAAACTCTGCTGAGCTCCTCTCCTCTTCTTCCTCTACCACTGATGGAAACAAGACAGTGGTGAGTTTCTCATGGAGTAATAAGGCAGTAAAGGCTAAGCCATGTTCAGTGCAGTTTAATCCTTTGCCAAAGACTATCGAAGTCTGGGAGCAGTAAGAGTAAGGACATTCCCTAGGTCCTTTCTGTAACTGGTGATTCCTCAGAGTGCTGTAACTTGTGTATTTGCACAACTGAAGAACCATATTCCCAAGCAAACTGCTACCATCCCATTTTCAACTAGAGCAGAGAGTGGTACTTTCTCTCTGCAGCTACTTCTCTTCTTTAACTGGTGCCATGAAAAAACAATTAGCTCTTTCTGTTTCTTTTAACTACCTTCTCAAAGCCAAAAAAATCTTAAGTGGTTTCCCTGAATCCCTGAATTCCCTGAATGAGTGTAAGATAGTGCTTTAAGCATATCTCAGTTGAGACTGAATACTGCCTACTCACTTTTCCTTCTTTTCTCTCGCATCATCCCTCCTAGAAAGCAGCAAAACAGAGGTGAATGTTCACTCTCTGTGGTTTTTTTTATTCATGCAGGACAGAATCTTTAATTAAATGCACCTAGCATCTAATTAAATAAGTTTTTGCCAGAGATCAGAGAATGACACCTCATGTGAGATCACAATAGAGTAAATGTGGGATTCCCAGGCATAATTTGCTCCTGCCTAAGGCACCTGCACTCAGTCAGCTGCCTTTTTCCATTCAGCTTCAGGATTAGGAATACTGCCTCATTTGGTTTTCCTTCCTGCCCCCTCTTATCACTCATCCCTGTGCAAGGGCATAAGCCAGGGCCCGTATTCCACATGGCTGTGTAGAAATAACTTCCTGGGTGGAGTTGCTTATGCCACAGTCAGGGCACCGCCCACACCGAGAAGTGAAGGATCTTATGCCATGGCTTACTCAAGCTGCACCAGTCAGATATGAACCGCTCCAGTACCATTTTGGACAACTGGTCGTTGTCCTTTCAGGATGCCCTGTGCATGTGAGCAAATGCTTTGCCCCTAGGCAGAGACAACAAGCTGAGGTCGCTCATAAAGTCCTTGAAAGTCCAATGGGAGACTGTTTAGACTCTCAAAGAATTCAAGGATTTCTGCCAAAAACTGGTTGGTCCCTTACTTTTTTCATGTTCAGTTTAGTCCGATTAGTTGATTGTTTCAGTAAAGTCTTAATTAAATCCAAAGGTAGCCTTACCATGTTCAAATGGTTCCACAAAATAAATGTGAGATGCTCTTTTTGATAATAAGGTGTGTCAAAACAAGATATCTAGGGGCCACCTGTACTTTTCCCTTGTGTGTGCTGATGCCAAATTCAAAGTGAACTCCTTCTTCCTTCTTCTTCTTCTGTCTTCTAGAACTCAGCTGAGTCAAGCAGCTGTCCAGAGGAAGGCAAACAAAAAGAAGTTACAAGGCTCCTCTGGGAGCAGGACAGTATGCCATCTCTGAAAAGCAAGGAAAATGAACTCTGGCAAGAAAAGAGGAGGTATGCATGAAACCTAAGCATTTTATAGCCCTGTGAAGCTTTGTGTACTGTAGACTCCTGGGATTGTCCATGATTGATGCTGGAGCATCAGCATCTGGTGGCCTGGTGATATATGCAATATATCGATATTCCCTTGCCCTGCAGGGTTATGCACGTGTGGCAATGCACAGCGCTGGTTGTGCGTATCAGAAGGCTGGTCTTGTTGGTGTATGGCTTTGCCAAGAGGCTGTCACATCAACCAGATCAGACCTTAGACAGCTCAGACATCTCTGTGTCGCTGCAATGTGTCTTGTGTACATTCCACAAGCCTTCTGAATGAATAAAGGAGCAGTAGCTGTTCTCACTCAGAATCTGAGTGAACTGGCCTGGCTATCTCAGAAGTGCCATCCCCGAACTTACCAGGTGGTGTTCAAAGTCCTGGACTTGGCCCAACTGCTAATTAGCAGGTTTCACAAAGAAGAGAGTCATCTGATGATGCTGAACACTGTACAGAGAACATGGATAAAAGCTTTTTCTCTGTCAAAGAAGGCATTTTTCATAAATCCAAAATGATCTTAAGCCACATCTAAGTGGCAGTTTGAGGTAAGCAGGAAGACTTGGCCTATTTGGAGACAAACTTGTTAATTCATGAAAGTTACCCTCATTACTTTGTCACTGCCGATACAATAAAAAAACTCTTTTTGCAAAAAATAGACTGATATTCGAAAGTCTGATTTTGCCATTATATTCTAGGTAAAATTTTCCTGGCTTTATTTATACAATGTGACTTATTTTTATTGTCAGTGGAAATAAAGTGCTCTCAGGATACCCAGAGACGGGTATCTTGAAAGGAGGAAGTGAACAGGAGCACCACATGCCAGTGATGGAACACAGCTCACCTGCCAGGTTGAATCTGCCATTGACTCAGGGTGAGAATAAGACTCTTAATATGCATGTATTCTTTTCTAGATAGGAATCTAGCAGAAATCTAACTCGAAGAATTTTGGAAATTGACAGTATACATATATATTCAAAATCGGAATGTCTCAGACTCAAAAGTTTTTTCTGTTAGCAAAGATAAATGTGTTAAGGTAAAATTTAAACTCTTCTCGTTTTTATCACAGATGATGGTTTTAGCAGGAGGTAGGGGTCTTGTTGTAGGCCCCCATGATCACAGTAGCAGTTAAAAACAGTTATCTTCCATCTTTTACATAATCTTACATAAATAGGACTTACCTCTAAACAGCGAGCATGTTTCTAACACTTATTTTGTGTTTTGATAGCTAATTAGATTCTTAATGTCCATTTCAGTCCGGTAAAAATCACTACATGTGATATGTAATCTTTTCAAGACAAGCCTAAAGTGGCATCTGCTTCAATTTTGTCATTAAAAATGTCTGATAACATTTAAAGTTAATTGATTTTTTTTAAGCTCCCATAAGTATTGCTGTTTTTTGAATGAAGAAGTTTCCCCAAAGAATTGGTGTCAAGAGGGTCACCATAAAAAGAGAGGCAAATTCACTAATTTAGCATCATTATCTAATAGAGGTGAACAGTGGAAAGTAAATAATTAGGACTAAAACCAGAAAATGAATGTAGATTTTGAAATCAAGTTTTAGATTTTTGTTTCAATCCAGCATAAAAATTCATGATTCTGAAAAATGAAGCGTCTATGGATGGAAAAGTTTTCAGTGTTATTGCTTGCTCCACATGCAAATTGAGTTTATTAAACTTAGTAGGTTTGCTTTCCTTGTCTGAGTTTTATTGTCTTACTGCTTTGATAAGGGTTGCTAAACAAAAAAAGAGGACAATATATTACCCAGCAGTACATCCTTGTGGATTTGTAGTAGTGATTAAGTAAACGTCACATGTTTGACAGTTTTTAACTACTTCTGCTAGTCAGGGTTTTTCTAGGTTCTTTTCAACAATTTGGTCCCCTACAAGTATCCTGACCGTTCCTTTCTTGACTCTTAAAGCATCACATCTTTGCTCTCTCCTTAAACCCTTAAATAGTCAGGACTGTAGTTTTATTGTCTTTGCATCAAAATTAGGTAACGGGTCTTTCATAGGCTCCAGCAAAGTTTTTATTCTCTAAATGAGCTGGTTGGTGCACCACAGGGTAAGGCTTCTCCCCAGCCTGTGAGCCACAAAATTCATCTTGAAGGGTCCAGGTAGTGCACTGCTTCTCAAAGATGGGATGATTGGCTGCCTGGGCATCACACAGATCATTGCATGTTGCTGGAAAGCTGTTATTGTCACTGAGCCTTGGGTGACCATCTGAAGCAGAGAAGGAAATTACAAGGGAATTACTGTTTGTCAGTAGGTTTATGGAGAGCAGTGATTACACCACCATCCCCTTAACTCTTGTTATTGAGAAATTTAGATCCCTCGGCACCACAGAAGTTTCAGTGTCTCTGGTGCTTACTTCATTATGACAACAATATTTTCCCAAGTGTTATTCATGAATGGCTGTTTGACCTTGCCCTTTCCCCCTTCAGAAACTGAGATTCAGCAAGAGGATAGGTCAAGTGTATGTGAAGGTAATGCAAAGGAACATTGGTCCATAGAGAACTTCTGATGTAGCAGAGCCTGTCTCTGACTTTGTGGGGGGTTTCTCAAAGCTTGATTTTAAGTAACAGTACATATTTTCTTTATGGTGTGTCCACAAGCTATGCTGGTCCATAAATATTGACAAAAGCAATACAATAAGAATAATAATAAAACAAAATTTGCCTCAAATACTGAGTTTTCCCCACGTCTCATTGTAGACATCTCCTGGAATCAGCAGTTGCTGACAAAGCAATCTCCACATCGCACAGAGGACATTCGGCAGAGACCGTTCTCGGGCCAGACTGCGGGACAAGAGCCAAGCTCTGCAGGGGACACAAGGAGGTGAGAACATAAAGGTTATTGGAGAGACGGAGAAGTCCTCCTTGCTCAGTTCTCCCTTATAGTCCTACTCAGCATTCTTTAGGTTAAGTTTCGTTAGTCCTGCAGTTGAAGACCTGTTTGATCCTGGCTTTCCCACCAAGACTGCTAACATTTATCTACTTTGTTTCTTATTATGGCCCCCCCCAGCAACTAATTTAAAGATGGAGCACATCATCTGCTTGCCTCTCTTCTTTCTCCTTCACTCTTTAAGCACTCATCTGCATAAGTTTTCATGTGCTTAATTTGTTAAGTTCTTATAACTAGTCAGTGGCTAAATATCAGGATGGGAATGTCAGGTTAAGGCTGCCTCTTTGAAGTTAGTATCCAAGAACTTCATTCCCCAACTTCCAAATGCACATCGATTGCTACTTTCTGATCCTTTAGGGATTATAGCTTTTAAAAGAAGATACATAAAGATTAGTATTTTCTTTCTGCTGTAGATTTTGGTGAGGTCTTTTACTTCTCTGCTGCTTTGCTTTGTGCTTTCAAATAAGCTTTACAGTTTTAAGCAGTGAGAGTTTGAATCAATCCTACAATTTCTGATAACAAAAACCATTCATTTTTTTTCTCATCAGACTTTTGCAGAATAGAATGGATACACATTAACCATTATCCAAATAAACCACCTTTCAGTGTTGGTAGCTGCCTTTTTACTCAGTAAAGGGCCGACACTGTGGTGTGGCTTGGCTTAACCCTCCTTCACCATAATGGTTTCTGTGTTGGGTTGATAGGGTGGGCAGGAGTCTCCACATGACTGATCACCTTGTGAGTTGCCTGATTGAGCAGTAGCAAGCAGACTAAGACTCAGAACCAAAAAATTGTGTGCTATTTTTCATGGTATCAAAATGGCAAAGGACAACAAATGTATAGCTTTTTTACCTCAGGTAAAGTCTTTGGACTGGGAATCCTGAAATTCACCAGCTGGAATTTTTCCATACGATACCTGGGTTTAATTGTTCTTCAGCTGTAGTAATGCATCTTCTCTCCTGTATTTCAGGGCAGGCTATCATGAGAACTTCCGGTCTGGACCATCATCTCCCTGCTCCCCTGCTGCTCTGAGTCAATCACCCAACAGGTACTAAAGGTCAATAAGGATTTTTGCAGACCAAACACATCTTGTAGTCACTGGTGAACTGCTGCAGTGTACACATTAGTAGTATGTGTTAACTCTTCTAAATGTTGCAATTCATAACCGTCCATGGGATAACCATGTAGCTCCCTCTCCCATATTTCTTGCTTGCTTCAGCAGTATTGTTATTTTTTCAAATAACATGGTTCAGAAAGTAGCTGTAGGACTCTTGCATGATCATTGAAATGTCAATGAAATTGAAATGGGACAGGATAAGATTCAGTCAAAGGAAGCAGTTAAGTGTGAGTTCAGAGCACTTAAGCCAAAGTATGTCTTAATTGTGAATAGTCACATGCTCAGGAGTAAGGTATGTTTGGAACATTTCAACATTTGCTGATTTAAAAGGAAATTCTTACTTTAATTTCCAAACTTGAAACATGTTTTGCTTTTTTGCTGATTTAAATTTACCTGCATTCATGCTAATCTCCTAGAGGTTTAAATCTCTCGAGCAATCTGTGCAGCTTTTGGTGAGTTATGTGTACCAAGTCTAAATAAATGTTAACTGTAGCATGATTGAATAACTGGTAATTTGGGGTATATTAAAATCAGTTGACTTATTAAATAGGGTAAATTAATACAACAGAGCATAACAAGTTTTTGTCCTATTTGAATTACATTTTCCATCACATTTCATAGCAAAACCTTCCTTCTGATGTCACTTTCATTGACACAAAACTATTGGAAATTTTTTATGTGAACAATTTTAGCTCCAGTTCTAGTGGGATTGCAGATAATTTTGTCCTATAAGTAGCTAGTTGTGATAGCTAATTCATATTATTTAGCAGCTATATTCTGATCTGAGACCCTTTTCCAAGATCTTTTCCTGAAAGAAATCTTATTTTTGAAAACAATGGATGTAATTAGTTATTCCACTAAAACATCAGAAGATGCTTAAAAATTTCCCAAAGTGCTTTATGCTTTGATCCAACACTCTAACTTGTCCTTATAACTCTGATGGTGGAGAAGTGAAAATAAAAGTGGACTTAAGAATGACATGGAAGCAAAATGCTCAAGGTTGTAGGAGGGGAGGAAAAAAACCAGAAAAGTTATTTTAAAAGAAATAATGATCAAGAGAGTGATGTGTCTGTGCTGTCTATATGCATGACGGAGTGACAGGGATTAAATAGAAGAAAGGACAGTCTTCTAATTATGATGAGTCTTTCTGCTGCTTCTATCTCTCTTTCTCTTTTTTTGTTTTTTTTTTTTTTTAATTGCTTTTTGGTCATGCTGCGGTCCAGATCTGTCCCTGTCAGTGACTTATTATGTTGCTACATCAAAACCTTAAAGCAAGACATTGTAAACTTGCTTATCTGTGTACAGTTTCATCAAACTATCTTTTCAAAACTCATGAAGTATCACAAAGTGTCTCTCCTGGTTTCAGCTCTGGATGAATTAAGCTGGATGACACATAATAGTAAGGGATCCCTTTTGGTCGCAGGTTCGTCTCACGAGACCAATCATCAGTTCTGGCAGGGTGATAGGCAGGTGAGAAGGAAAGAGTGTGAAACACATAGAAGTGTGCACCTGCACTGCTATTAAAACCATTATGAAAAAGGATACCAGTTATTAGTGGGGCTCTGAACTTTCACCCATTACCCAACAGCAGATTTACCGGAAAGGTCTACATGGGACTGCTGAGGGAACGAGTTGAAGTATTTTTTGCATTGCAAATGGAGATCCAATTTCAGCTTTTCTCTAACTAGTTGTAATACTAACTGGCACAGAGCTGCAGCAGCATAGACTGAAAATAGTTAACCAGTGCCTGGTCTGTGCTACTACAATTACACTGCCACTGCTGACTTCCCCAGCTTGTTTAGGTGCAAGAGTAGCATCCCTGTTTTCTGACTTGCAGTCAACAAGTCCATTTTCAAACAAACTGATGAATTTCCAGGCTAAGAGTCTGACTGGGGTAATTTGTGTGACATCTACTTTGATTGCTGTGGCATTGACTAAGGCTAGGCACCCTTCACTATAGGAGTGATGAGGCACTGAAACGGGTTACCCGCAGAGTTTGTGGACTCCCTGTCATTAGGGGTGTAGACCTGGTTGCACAAGCCTCTGAGTAACCTGGTCTAGTGGAAGGTTCCCCAATGGCAGGGAAGGTTAGAACTAAATGGTCTTTAAGGTCCCTTTCAACCCTAACCCTTCTGTGAGTCTATGAGTCCACAAGTATGGTTCCCTACCACACAGGCCTTTGTTAAGAGGCTTGCATCTCCCTTGACCTAGCACAGCAGTCTGGCAGGGAAATGTGTCTGCACTGCTGTGCATTCAAGCATTTTAAGTCCTTTGCTTCCTTGTCTGCAAGGCAGACCGACTCAGTAACATGGCTGAAGGCTCAAAGTGTGTTCACATGAACCCCCCACCCCAGTGCTCCTTCTTCCCATCCTGTCCCTCTCCATAAACCTGTCTAAACATTTGGCTCCATTTTGGCATCAGTTGCTGTTTTCTTAAAACCATGTTTGTCTCCTAGGTCTGTCAGCGGAAAGAAGCTTTGTTCTACCTGTGGGCTCCCTCTTGGAAAAGGAGCTGCCATGATTATTGAAACACTTGGTCTTTATTTCCATATTCAGTGCTTCAGGGTATGTCTCTTGCTTTACTAAGAAAAATCTCAAGTCATGCACAGTGCAAGTGGAGAGTATATTGACTGCTATAGATGTAAAATTGAAAATGAGAGGACCAAGGGATTTGCATATTTGTTACATAGGTCTGTTTGTGTGTGTTTGTTTGTAAAGAAGTGGAAATAATGCAACTAATGTGTTATTTTGGGGTCAGATATGTTAATTGGACTAAAAGCTGTGAAGGTTTGGACTTGGCACTCAGCCAAACATCCAACCTACAGACTAGGGTCCCCCCACCCGTCCTTCCCCACCCTCTCCAGGGGAAAGGAGAAAAGGAAAAGAAACCATTTCCTTGAGATAGCTGGATAGCGCCAACCATCCGCTGGCAACCTCCGCCTCCCAAGGCCCACAAGGCCGCACCAGGCCTCCCTCCTCCGCACGGGTAGAGCCGACAGCAGAGAACCTGCACCTTCAGATCCACCGGAAGGAAAAGAGGACGAAGGCTTCTCGCTTCTTTTTATTTATACCCCGAGTTATGTAAAAATCGTATGGAATACTGGGAGCATGGTGACTTCCCTGGTTACAAGCTGGTTACCAGGAAAAGGACCTGGACCAAACCATCACATTCTCCACCCCTTATTCCATACTATTTTTACATAACACTTATATCTCGCGTTCACCTACATCCCACACATATATTTACATGTATATGCTGCCAACCTCCTACTCCATGGCTGCTGAATTTCTTACTGCGACACACACCTTCTCTTCCGTTTTCTTAAATATGTCATTAGCAGAGGCATTACTACAACTTTTGATTGGCTTTTTCTCCGGAAACATACCTAGGCCTGACCATTTCAGCCAGTGGGCTGGTAAAACCCACGACAAACCTCTGATCAAGCAAGCAAACTTAGCTTCCACACTTATAGGGGGAACCATCATATAATTGTAATTTGTTCTTGTTGCTGTTGGGGTTTTTTCCTTCCAAAAACATGGTCAGTGCCAAAGCCATCTTTGATCTGACCCATGGTTGGAAAGCTTTGAATGTGGAATGAATGATGTATTCTGGCTTTCACTGGACTTCTCAACAGAAATACTTCTTGACTGTTCTTGAGTGTTTCAGTTTGGAAATAACTCAAAGTGTTCTCTAGAGAACTCAGAAAGTCCATTTCCATTATCTCTGGCCCAAGTAATACTAGACATTTGTGAAGCCTTTTTTAGTTTTAGAAGTTTGCCCAAACTAAACCTCTAGTCTCTCTAAGCTATCTCAACTCGGCTGACTCCAAAATACAACCTTAAAATCAAATGTCCCTTATAATAACTAGACTTCACTTCTGTATAAGTGGAGGCTGCTGAAATCAAGTCCTAAACACTTTTGACTGTAAAAAACTCCTCTCACCAATTTACGGTGTTCCCCAGGAGTATTGGCTGGGTTCTAGGAGGCTGTGTTTTCTCACTGTTCCAAGAGCTACTGAAACAGAAGTAAAAATTTGGGAAGAGGTATGATGTTAGGTCATGGTCTCTCTCACTTTCTTTGTTCTTCAACTGACAGTGTGGCATTTGCAAGGGACAGCTGGGAGACGCAGCAAGTGGGACAGATGTCAGGATTAGAAATGGTCTTCTTAACTGCAATGATTGTTATATCCGATCCAGAAGTAAGTACCAAATCCTGTCCAAAAACAGGGAACTCTTAAACTACTGTTGCTGTGATTTTCATTGGTGGATTTGTCTTGTCCTGGCTTTGACACTCAGGTATAGTGAGTGTCAACATTTTAGTTGTTTTGTCTTATCAGAAAAAGGTTTCCATGCCTATTAAATTTTGCCCAGAGGATATCTGCTCAGCAGTATTAGACTTAAAGGCTGTTTCTGTGCATAAATATAAACTTCTACACTATGTGCATGCACTGCATGACCTGGAGGCTTGGATCTCTCACATCACATGAGAAAATATAGATAATTTTACTAGATCTAGGACCCTTGGCTGTGTTTGGAGAAGTTCCTGTTTTCTATGTCTTCAGGCCTTCGTTTTGCAGACAAAATGGTCGTGTAAAATATTAAGAACATTCTGTAACTCATGGTGAATCCTTGTGGTGGCATCCCCAGACATGTTCTAAATAGTGTTGAATGCCATAGATTTTGAAGAACGAGACAAACAATTGCGTGTCAGAAAAAGACTTGATGCGTTTTTCTGCCTTAGAGCAGGTCACCTGAATGTCCTTCTAAGTCCTGGATTTCTGTGACTGATACCAAATTACTAGACCATTTCACGTTCACTCTGATATGAGATGGGCAGTGCTCATGCTGGCTTCCACTTTGTGGAAAACAGTAAGATGCAAGAAAAAACAGTAGGAGTAATCTTTGTCTTTCTGTTAAATACTATTTAGTATATTCACTGCCTTCAGTTCCAACTGACAAGTGGAAACGTAGAGCTCTTTCTGCTTAATATTTCCCTTCTCCTCTCTCAAAAGCAGTAGGAGTATCCAGGAGTAGGAAAGGTATCTCCATACACTGTGCAGAAGAATGGGCACATTTTCTCTAATGCTTCAGGAAAGAGATATTTCCCCATCAGCAGAGCTAGAGGGTGCTGTTGTATAACCATTTGTTTGGTGATAGTTTTATTTTTTTAAAATTCTGCTAAGAAGTATTAGCAACTTTTTATTATCTGCTTAACCTGACATATTTAGAAATAGATTTTCTCCTTCAGATCAGGCTTGACTCTGTAAACCTTCCTCATGTGGATGAGATCCTGACCATAAAATGCAGATTTGCACATCCATCTTTACACAAAAAAGAGGGAAAGGTGATAAAAGTCATAATTTCCTTTTCTTCTTAATCGTTTTTGCTTAAAAAAAAAATTGAGGTCCACTAAGGATAGATGAAAGCTCAAATAAATTGCTTATCATCCTATATTCTGTAGAAATCACCCTCTCCATCACCATTTGTACAGCAGGGTTGCTAGAAAATGCATTACAGAGCTGTGTACAGTGTTTCGTGCAGTAATGTTTTGCATTTGTATGTACCTAGCAGGATGGTAAGCAGGTCCATGACAGAGGGAATAGGTTTTGAGGAAATGTATAGTTCCTGAAGAATAGTAACAGCAAGGGGTCTGTCTTTTTTTCTACAAATTGCTTCTTCCTTATGTGTTCACTCCTCATGCAAAAATCTCAAAATTCAGTTAGTTGAATTTAAGTTACACTGACTGTAGTTGACAATTCAAAGGGATTCTATGTGATTTTGATAGAACTGCAAATATGGCTAGTTGCTAATTTTTAACTAAAATTTTATGGACTGCACACCTGAAATGCAGAACGAACTGGTGCAATGCCAGTGTTTTGCCTTTGAGTTCTGGGAAGTGTGGTGCAAATTGTAAAATCAGTTGGTTGATTGCATGGCTTGTACCTTCCTGCCTACATGGCTGCATCTGAAAACCTGTGCAGCAATGTGCACAACTGACAGTCTCTGACCAACCCAGAAGTAATCAGTATTGGTTTGAGAAGCTTATGGACATCTCAATGAAATATTTTGGCTGCCAAAAACTTATTTGAAAATGTGAATGATTCTGTTTCAAAATAAATGAACAAAAATCTTGAGAAAAGCATTAAAGATTATGTAGTGGTCCAGGGTCCAAAATATTTCTGGTTTTCAGATAAAAGTGGATGTGGTTTTATTGGTAAATTGTTTCTGTACAATAGAACTTCATAAGGAAGGAAACTCAGTATTTAATGTCAAACACAGGGAATAGTTACAGGTTTGTGAGTGTCAAAGACAAGAAGTAAATTCATGAAATTCCCTATATGGCCAATTAACACAAGGGGTCTGTATTACCATGTAACACAAACTAGGCACAGCTGAAGATGACTCATCAGCCCTGTGCTTGACTATTTTGCTACTGGAGAACCTGAAATAAATAAACCCACAAAATAAAAGTTCGTGCAGAATGCATTCATCACATGGCAAGGAAAATATATTTCCATTGGAGTTATGCCGAATCCTTCTTTCTAGTTAGTACCCCAACTCTGCAGGAGGAAGAAAAAGCAGGGCACAAATAATACATAATTCCAGATGCAGTTTTTTGAATTGTAGAGATCATGTGAGGAGAAGTCTATATTTCTTTGTTAAAATTTGTCAACAAATGACTTGTTTTGTTTTTGTTTTACCCAGCTGCTGGACAGCCAACTACATTGTGACATGACTTTCAGTCCTAATAACTTTCAAGAAGGAACTCTCTTCTCATATGTATCGGCTGCCTCCAGACAATCACTTGTAAATGCTTGAATTCGTGGACATGATGGCTCTCATCTCGTTTTTAAAAACTCACGAAAAAGCTGCACCTGCTCCTTTGAAATGCAATACGTTGGTTCTTGCTTTCTTAAGAAATTTGCAAAATATGTATGACCATGTTTGGGAAGGCAAAGCCTAAGTAGTACAAACAAAAAAAACTCCCATGTTTCAGGTATGCTTATGATTTCCAGTCTGTTACCTTGTCCTTTTGAAAGTAATAAGAAAATAAAAATGCAATAAAGCTGTTTTGTTTTAAAATTTCTAGGAATTAAAAAGTTTAAGTTTACAGAACCTTTATAGAATATGTCAATTCGAACTGAGAAGTAATTTTAAGATAGTATCTAATCAGTGCATTTGAAAAACAACTCAACATCACAGCACGACCTCTCTGTTATAACTGAACTGAACTTTTTTTATACAGAGACTAGTTTGATAATACATCCTGTAATTCTGAAGCATTTTGTGTTTATATTACCTTCAGTGGAGGGTAGGAGTTATATGAATAAATTATTGCACCTTTAGCGATAGGATTTTTTGTTTGTGTACCTCAAGTAATGCCCATGACTATAGCTTAATATTCTCTCAAATAAAGGTTTCTTCATTAAACCTAAAGACTGCATACCGTTAACAACGGCAAGATTCCCATCAGGAGCAATCCTTCTTATGAAGTTCAGCAACCTGTGTTGTTGCTAAACTCAGTGATAGATGATGTAGGGGAGACCCACATGAGTTGTGTCTCCCGCTGCAGTTTGATACTATGATGAAGCGTATCTCTTTGGCACATAAATTGCCAATCGAGGGTTCAAGTTGGTTTGAGATCTGCTCATTCACTTGCAAATATTGCAGTTGGTTGAAATCTCATGCAGAGAAACACATGTGATCTGGGTTCTCCCCAGAGCAGAAAATTAGACAGCCTGGAGCCATCCACCAAAAGTAAGTCAGCAAAAGCCAGGAGTGTGAAAGGCAGGCAGGGAGGAGGCTGGCAGCAGCAGGCAGAAAAACTAACTTGCCTGTGTTTGGGTCAGTTTTCCTTTGTGCTCTTTGATTAGGCATGTGCTCCTTACTAAAGTGATCCAGCAGCTCATTGAAACAGCAGTTCAGCAGTTACCTACATTAAAAAGACAAAGTTAGGGAACATGTTGCATCTGTAAAATATCCTAGCACTTTTTGGTAAACAGCTACTCAAAATATCCCATTTTAGCTGTTCGTTATACATCTTAAAATGGAGGGAAAATATTTACTTACTCTGCCTTAAAACCGTGATAAATCTAAATGGAGGTTTCCTTTATCTATGTGCATATCTGTTGTCCTTTGGTGTGTTGGAAAATGGAAATTAAATAGTTATTAGGGAAGCAATAATTTTGAGGTTTTCTCTAGGTAGCAATTATTTATTGAAATGCTAGGCAGTTGCTTGCATATGAGTTTCATAACCATGCAAAACTGTGTGTCATTGAACACCCACGTGCGATGTTGTTGTTGGAGGACATTGTGATTATCTACTGGAAAGTTACATGTTACTTCCTTAATATTGTGCCTTAGAAAATGCAAAGCTGTTGCACAGAGTCAGCAATGACTTAGGGATGCAATAAATCCAACAAGCTGAAGTCCTTTATGGAATTCACCCGGGGAATATTTTTAAGTAAAAATAACATAAATCAGACAAATGTTTTGGAACTAAAAGGGGTATCCAATATTTTGATCAACAACCTGCATGATTTACTGTTAAAGGGTTTTAATAATGAGGATGCTTACTCTTTGCACGTGGTCATTGTAACATTTTCCCGAAAGGAATGTGTAACATGAAAATTTGAGAAACGGATTTTGTAACTGACTTGGTACATCTCTATAGCTCCATGTACTGCATTAAGGATATGTGAATATATGATATCTGAACCTAATTTTTAAACAAGACCATGCATGCTTGTGTGTCTGTTTGGTATGAGTCACTACTGCTGCTTCACCCATGTGATAGAGTTAGATGTGCAAATCGGTTCCCAAGTGTATAAAAAGGGTTGGTTGTCACAGAAGTTAGATCTGCTTCTCATTCACATAGGGGTAAAGTGCCCAAAAGGCTTAGGACCGTGATTGGCATAAAGTGCATGAGCAAGGGGTGGGGTGGGGGTTTGCATCACACTGCAGACACACCAGTGGGTCTGGAGTTGCTTAGAAATTGATCCTGGTGTCTATCAATTAGTTTCATATATGCATGTTTTAGCAAAGTTGATTGTATGTAAAGCAAAATGAAGCAGTGTTCAATAATGATTTTTCCCCCTAATGAACATCTATTCACCAGCACAGAATAATTTTCAACAGTTTTCTAAATTGTTCTTGCCAACAGCTTATGTTTAATTTTATATTCCCTTCAGAATCTTCAGAATACATGGTAAATTCATTCAGGCTAAGATTTTTTTTCATTTTTTTTCCAATGTGATACATTGCTAATCAGGAACTGTGAGTGCAGAAAAAATAACACTTTATTACATTCGTACCACAACATAAATGTGTTTGTTGCATAAATGATTTATTATTAATAAGCAAATACAATGTATGTAATGGGTTTTAGATATTTTGGAATTTATTTAACCTCTTACTATTTCAGAGAACCTGAACATGTTTCATAACCCATCTGTATTTTACAAACCCATTTTCCATGGTGTATTTTTTCCTTACTCTTGCTATTTAGTGTTACTGATGCAGTACATCTGTAGTTCTCAATGAATGTCCTAAAGGTTGGTGAACCAGAAGGGTTCTATCCTTATCTGCATGTCCATTCAGGGACAAGGATTGCTGTCCTAGCTGGGGTTAATGTTGAGTACCAATTATGCTAATCTTTCCTTTATTTTATTTATTCTAAAATGCCTCTGGAAATTAGGAAATCTTGTCTAAAATGCAACAGCTTTTATAGTAAATGTACGTTTATAAATAAAATGTTGATTACCTTTGGTGGAGTTGATTTTACTTACTGTAACTAACCTCTATTGCATGTGATGTGTCTGTGAATCTGAATTGCAGAGTAGAGGTTTCTGCTTGGTTTGTGTAGGCTGAGCCAAACTATGTTCCCCAGGATTTAGTATATGAGATGAGACAATAAAAAAAGACGTGGTTGAAATGAGAAAATACACTGTGGATTGCCACTGTAAGCTGTAGCCCAGTATTCACAAGAGCATGTGTGCCTATCGTGATAAAAGATGAGCAGAGAAGGCTTCCTGTGAGTTGAATCTGAAGTTCTCAGAAGAACTTTCCTCAGTATTGGTGGACTGTGGTTCAGACTTTCCCTCAACAAAGCACTTTATATATGGCAATGCTAAATATATGAGTGGTTTATTCCATTTCCATGTAGCAAAGATCCTTGATTTTGTGCTTAATTTTGCATGCGCTGAGATATCTCACTAATTCTTGAATCTTAACAAGTGTGTGACTTGTTCTGTCACAAGCAGAAAGTTCATACAAAACTTTAAACTAATAACTGCCTCTTTTTTTTCTTCCTTTTAATTGGGTCTTAAGTGGATGATGGGTTTGGATTTGTGCCAGGAGTGCATCTTGGCTGTTAGATGAGTTGTGGGGAAATACTGACAATTTAATTTTTTTAATTAATTAATTTTTATCCTGATGTCCTAAAAGCAATGGTAGTGGTCTTACATTATTTCTGTATGTCCCTCTCTGGACAGAAGGCCAGCAGTCTCTGTGGTGACAAAGGCGTGCTGGTATTCCCGGCAGTGCCATCGGTGCCCTCTCTGCGGGAACAGCTCACTGCCACTGGAGGTTGCTCTGAGGCTGGATTTGGAGGCAGTCAGGCAGCTATTTCTGCTCCAGCAGCTCTGCACCAAGGTTCCTGGGCACCCAGACAAGTGATGCTTGTGACCCTTAAAAGCCAAGAAAAATGGTGGAAATCCTGTTATGACTTTTTGTAATATTATTATTATTTTCTGGTGAATGTGATCCAGCAGCTCTGACCTACACAGAATCATTTATGATCCTAAAAGGACACCAATGGGCTGCACTCCTCCAGCACTGATATAATGCTGAAATAATTTCACAAACCTTATAAAAGGGGATTTGTGCCACCTGCTCACTTTTGTCTTCAGGTAGCAAAGGCTCTTAGGAGAGCCCCAAGAGAAACTACTGTGCTAACAAGGCCTTGGCATGCCGTAGGAGAGGACACTGGCTTGTCAAGCAGTGGGATAAAGCTGAGGGCATATGGAAGAAATAGGAGGTGTTGGGGGAGAGGAGTGGGCTGTTAGAGCCGTGGTTCAGACACTGGAGCAGAGGATACCCCAGGCAAAGAGGGATGTGTGCCAGCTCCCCCGGGAGACCTCTGTGCCCCTCCACACCTTCTCCAGGTGCGATGCCTCCATCCCTCCCCTTTCCCCTATCACAGCCTGTCTTATTGCTTATTTTGTGAGCATTGATCCTTATCCAGAGAACTCTTCTGGGGGATAGTTGAAAGCAGGCAGCTACCTCTTTGTTTAGAAAATTAGCTTTAGGTACAGTTATTGCTGCGCAATTTAACAAAGATTTGATCTCAGATGTATCCCCTTCTTGATACTGGAAATGTGGTTAAGTAGTTACTTAATAAACTTCGCAGAGCGAGAGCTCACCCTTCTTTATGTCCCCTTACCAGGCTGGGTAACTGCGGAACAAGATGACAAAATGCTCATGTTCAGAGACACACTTGCAGTGAAAATCAGAAGGGGTTGTGGGCACTGAAAGTGAGCAGATGGCACCAATGGGCTGGGAAAAAAAGATGCCAGTAAAATATATCTCCTGTAAAGGCGAACAGGACACATCTATACTTTTAAAAGCCTCTGGTAGCAATGTAATTTTATCTGAATTTCCTGATAAGGGGAAATGACTAAACTGGAAGCTGCTCAAGTTTTGCAAGCAATAAGAGCCCAAAAAGGAGATCGACGGTACAGGGCAGGATGTGCCTTTTCCCATAGTACATGACGGGAGGTGGGGGGGAAGTGGTGTCTGTTTCCTTATTCATCTTTGTTATAGAATGTAGCATGAGTTAAACATGTAAGAAGGATGCTTACCTTTCTGAAAGGCTGTAGCAGCTGCTGGGCCCGGCTTATGGAATATCCCATGCTCTGCAAGAGTAGCTAGTGGAGCTAGCTAAACCCCAAAGCATATGGGGGTTTGAGCCATTTAGGAAAAAAAAAATCCATTCTTTAAGACAATCTTATAAGTCACTGTTAACTCATCCATAGAATTTATCTGCTTACTTCATGTGATGCACTGCAAATTATGTTAGCTAATTCCACATCCATAGTTCACAGATGCATTTTTTTCTAATCACATACCCTGCTGTTTAAAACCTGCAGAAGCCTGCACAGGTCTAGAAACTAAACCAAAAGCTACTGAACTGCAAATCTTTCTTTAGAATAACAGAATTTATCAAACAGAAAAAGAAAGCAAGATTTTAAAAATTCCTTCTGTCTATCACATCTGTAAGACTAAACCACTCCAATGACAAGCACAGGAACAGAGACGTGCCATCCACATCTCTGGAAGCTACCTTTAGTAATGCCAGAACTGTTGTTCCAGGGACCTGGACTTCCAATGACCTTTGTTGTCATGGGTGTCCCCTCTTCTCAGTGGCCATGTGCTCTTTGGTTGCCTTTGGAGTGGTTCATAAAACTCTGTGAAAGTGCACAACTCTGAAGAGGTGTTACACTAATCTTCAATATAGCAATAGGTCCTTACCACTCAGATTGAAGATGTCACTTTCCTGCCATGTGAGAACAAAGGGATTATTTTTTCAAAGGATGTTAAATGTAAATGGGTTAAATGGGTTTTAGTCTAATTACAAACTTCTCTTAGAAAAAATGAGTTCTGGTGAATGATTTGGCATCTGTATTGTCTATTAATTAATACTAATGTATTAAATTGGACTAGATTGCAGCATGGGCTTTCTGTGTTGGACTTTGTGCTACTACTCAAGTCTTAGTTTAAAATTTTGTATGACTGACACATGATAACACTTATCACCAACCTGAGAGTGAAACTGAGTTCTCTGACCTGTTTCATGAACTGAGATTTTTGAGGGATTTTAGAAAACATTTGATGATTTTTGGTGCCCTTTCTGGTGCTGTGGGTTTATACTGGAAGAGAGCAGCGCTCATGGTGTGCCCAGCTGCCTTTGCCCAGAGGGCCCGGCTCCCAGCAGTGGTTGGGACTGCACCGTGCATCGCTGTGGTGAGACCAAGTGAAGTTAGATGGGTTTGTGCAGGTGGGGTAGTTGAGAAGTTCCTTTTTATAAGTTTTTCCCAATTTCTTTCTGGGACTGTAGTAATTATGGGCTGGTTAATGGTTTCTTTTCTGTTTCTGACCTGCTCTTTTAGGCTTTTGGCCAGTGTCTTGTTTAGAACTCTTGTGGTGGTGTTGTGTCTGAACATGTTTTGGATGTTTTTGTAGCATCCTTACAGGGGAGAAAGTATTTGGACCCTACCATCCACAAAATCCTTGTCCTTTCTACCCAGGTACACCAGCTGTGACTTGCATTTTTCCTGGTACTCCATGTTGTTTTTCATGAATAAAATGCTTTTTCCATCTCTGCATTTTACAGTTTTGCATACACAATTTTTCTTTTGTCATGGTCTTAGGATTCTACTGTATTTTTTTAACCTTTTCCCCTGCAGGTGCAGGTTCTGATGCTGTTGAGGTGTTTGTCTGTTTACCCTTGCTTCTCTCCACTTTTGTTACCATGTTTTGTTGTCCAGGTTCGTGGCAAAACCAAGCTCATTTAGAGACAGCCTAATAATAATTGAAAAAGATTACTTCCAATTTGCCTCTTTCAAAGAAAATAGAACAGAACTCTGCCTCAAGTCTCTTCATTTCAGATCGCAAAGAAACACAGGGACATCCCTGTCACAATGAACAGGTGCCATGTTCTTCTTCTGTCTGTCTCTCAAACTCTGCAATTCANCTGATGCTGTTGAGGTGTTTGTCTGTTTACCCTTGCTTCTCTCCACTTTTGTTACCATGTTTTGTTGTCCAGGTTCGTGGCAAAACCAAGCTCATTTAGAGACAGCCTAATAATAATTGAAAAAGATTACTTCCAATTTGCCTCTTTCAAAGAAAATAGAACAGAACTCTGCCTCAAGTCTCTTCATTTCAGATCGCAAAGAAACACAGGGACATCCCTGTCACAATGAACAGGTGCCATGTTCTTCTTCTGTCTGTCTCTCAAACTCTGCAATTCACTGGGTTTTATTATCCCATTTCTTTGTTCTTACCCCAAAAAAGCCCAAAATAAACTATCTGATGGTGCCTCCCTCTTTTTTGTCAGGGAGAAAGCACAAAGTATTGTTAAGGAACTTGTTTTACTTCTATTTATTTTCCCCATGAACCTTCCCTTGATTTCAGACATGATGCTAAGAGCAGAAAAGTTTCAGTCTGCTTCACCAACAGTCCCAAAGGGAAAAGCAAAGCACTGCCTCCAGCCCTCCCAAATTAATTGCTCTCAACACATGCTCATTTTTATCATTTGCAAAGGAAGTGCCACCATTTCTCGCAAGCCAATGCCTTACCTGGTAATGCTCTTTAACAGAGCAAGAGACATGCCAAAGGCAGAGGTGAGGATGCAGAGGAACTCACAGACCATTTTAGGTTTTTTTCTCTACAAATCTATGGGGCCTGATGGGATTCATCCAGTAATCCTCAAAGAGCTGACAGATGTCATCACAAAACCTTTCTCAATGATTTTTGAGTGGTCTTGTGAGTCTGAAGAGGTTCCAGCTGACTGGAAGTTGGTGAATATTGTCCCAATTTTTAGAAGGGCAAGAAGGAAGACCTGGAAACTACAGGCCTGTCAGTCTCACTTCAGTGCCTGGTAAAGTTATGGAGACGATTATTCTGGAAAATATTGAAAAAACCTGAAAGACAGCACAGTCATTGGTCACAGCCAGCATGGCTTCATGAGAGGAAAGTCCTGCTTATCCAACCTAATTTCCTTTTATGACAAGGTAACCCACCCAGTTGATCAAGGGAAGCCAGCTGATGTAATCTTTTTGGATTGCAGTAAAGTTTTCAATACTGTCTCTCACAGGATTGTTCTGGACAAACTGTCCAGCACAGCTGGATAAACNGAATATTGTGTGCAGTTTTGGGCACCACAATATAAGAAAGATATGAAGCTCACAGAGAGTGTCCAAAGGAGAGCAATAAAGATGGTGAAGGGCCTTGAGGGGAAGCCATGTGAGGAGTGGCTGAGGTAACTTGGTCTGTTCAGCCTGGAGAAGAGGAGACTGAGGGGAGACCTCATTGCAGATACAACTTCCTTATGAGGGGAAGAGGAGGGGCAGACATTGATCTCTTGTCTGTGGTGACCAGTGACTGAACCTGAGGGAAGGGTCTGAACTTGTGTCAGGGGAGGTTCAGTTGGGATATTAGAAAAAGGTTCTTCACCCAGAGGGTGGTTGGGTTTGCAAGGCTTGTCTCATTGAATCATCTTTGCAGACAATGGACTTCTGAGAAACCTTTGGAGAAGCCCGAGAGGAGCCACTGTTCAGATATATACTGTTCAGATTTATGTAGGTCGTACAATAATTTCAAAGGTGTTTTTTTTCACATGGGGCTGTATGTCAAGTAGACAAAATAACTGAACGAGGTATAGACAATCAGTTTACGATGGAATATTATCAGTCAGTATTTGGTTTTCTCAATATCTCTCTTTTTCTTGAATGCTTGAAATCTGCTTACAGCAAGAATACAATTAAACACGTAAATATGTTTCTCTTTACTGCATAAAGGCTTTTCAATCATGTGGCTGTTTTCACATTCTTTCAGTTGACAATAACCCTCACATGTTGTTACCCCAGACGCTGAAGACTTACATTGTACATGGTAAACTTTGATGCAAAAAGTGAGCAACTTTAGCTCCTACCAGCTATTGTCAAGGTAAAATGAAAAAGGTGAATAAATCATTGGGTGCAGAAGAAGTGTGCATCCTACATTGCAGTAACTGTGTACCTGTGCTGGAAAAACTTTCAGCACTTCAACAGGGTATCAAGCTCTCAAAGAGTAAATGGTGGAGTTGCAACACTTCTCCCCTGTTGTTCTCAACCCAGGTCATGGTCAGTTTCTCAGCCTTGTTCTGCACACAAATGAAATCCAGCTGTGCCCCCATGGCACATTCCAGCTTGCCAGGAACTACATTTGGTTGGAGCTGGCTCTGCACAGCTGCCCACTGCCAGTGCAGCATAGCCTAGCCCAACTCAGGGCCACACTGCTCTCTCTGGTACATCTACTACAGACAGTTGCAATTTTTTCCCTCATAGGCCAGGGATTTTGTTTTTTAGCCAGAAATTCTTCTCAGTTGATCAATATAGCATTTCTCCGCTGCTTGCTGTCCACTTGCGGTTAGAATGAAGGGCTGGAAATAACCAGTGTTGCTGCCTGGTGGGCTTTGGAAAGACACATGCCAACAGAGCAGCACTGCCTTCTGGGGGAGTTCTAGCAGAAACAGGTAAATTAGAAGATGGTTGGAGCAGAACCTGGGTGTGACAAAGCTGTGTGCATGCAGCACTGAGATTCTTTATTAAATCCTTGTGGATAGTGAGGCAGATGTGAGAAGACATGTCTCTCCACAGGTTGCCACAGTACTTTTCATTATGGGAAGAAAATAAATTCTACAATACCATTTGGTTTGTTTACAGTTTTAAGGCTATATGCACCTCTTTTGACAGTACTAAGCTCAAGCTTGAATACAAATATCACTTCCTTTGTATTGCAGTAATATAAAACAACTTGGACTAGATTGTGAATAATTTTGAATGTCACAATACCTGAGCACCCAATGTCAGAGATTTGGAGACAACTGGATTTTCAAGAATACCTGTTTGCACAATTCCAGATAATCAGACATTCTTAACAGGGCTCAACTCAGATAGTGCCACTGGCCTTACGTGAAAGCACAGTTACCTAGACTTGGTTTTTCAAGTTTTCAGTGACATTTCAAGTAGCTGAAAAAGAAGAGGAACTAAAGCCCGTGAGATGCTTCCTGGCCCATGCACTCAATGACTGGTGCTTACAAAGCCCATCATCACTAGAAAACGGTGAAGCCCTTTGCAACTGCTAGTTGAATAAAAAACACCATTGTGAGACAGAAAAATACTATAATATCTGTATTTCCGGATGGATAAATGGATCACAGACCTATTTAATTTGTGCAGCGGAAGAATGTCTTCACTAGTGAATTTCATTTAGGTGACAACCTGACAATAAGTATGCGAAACTCCGAGGGAAAACAAACCAAAACATTTTAAAGAGCATGCATTTACCAGCTACTGTGACTACAGCATAGTGACTGTGGAGTTCAGAAGGACCAGGCTATCTGAGTACTGCAGTAAAAGTCACCAGAGCAAGAAGCCCATCAGCATGGAGTCAGCCTGTCTAGAAACACAGCACACAAAGCAGCAGCACACTTTGCACTGCCTACACCAGACAACCAGGAGCAGCAGGCTGGGCTGAAGCCAGCTCAGCATCTCCATGCAGACCACTTTTATTAGCACACAGACCCTGTTGGTGTTGGCAGATCATTTCCTATACATGGACCTGAGTGAGGCAAGCTGAATCCTTCTGGGGAAATGCCCTTTTGAGAGGGAAACATGGCGAAAGGTGTGGGGTTTTTTTGGAATAAAGGAGATTAAAAAGATGTAAGCAGGTTGTTTTCATTAGTGAGGCCTGCCACAGTGGGGCCAGCATGTGTGGTTTATTTCTCTGGTCTTCTTAACAGGATGGTCTTCTTTACTAGGTGATGTTATCTTGACTTCATGTGTCTCATCTATGGAGGAGGACAGGTGGAAACATCTGTACTGATGTTCCCATGGCAACAATTGTATCTTCTGCCTGGAGAACAACAGATATTTTATCTTAGTAAAATAGTTGCAAAAAATCTAAAAATCTATTTGCTGAGGGAGAAGCGAAGAAAAGGTTTTTCACTAAGTTTTAGTGCCAAATCATCTCCTCCAGTTACTTATAAAATTATTTAAATGAATGGTCCATATGGTGCTTATCTTTTGGAGGTGGTATGCTTTGTAACATACCTGTCAAGATGCTGGGATGTGCTAGGATATTCTCAGTCCATGCAAGCCACATGCATGTGGCAGACTACCCCTGCCAAGAGCAGTCAACAACCTCTGAGAGCAGATGTTTGTGGTCATCTGTGGTTTTTCTTGCCAGTTCTGCAGGGATTTGTGATATGAAGTGCCACTTCATGTAGTCCCCACATGTCAAAAACCTGATTTCCCAGGAAGATGATGGCCCACACAAGGTTGGGGCTGGACTATAGTTGAACAAGTGGTCCTGCAGGCTCAGTAGTGACCTGCAGCTGTATGTATAATAAGCACCTGGAAAGCAACCTGAGATTACTGCTGGAGAGAAGTAGCCCAAAGCTACATTAGGCTAGAAGGAGAACATGGAATCGAAAATATGTCTACATTAACTGTTAGAGCAAACTCATCCAAAACAAATAGGATAAAAATAAACTGCACAGATGCTACCTGTTCTGCACCAGGAGTTTCAAAACAAAAAAGTCCATCCTTTCCTTCAGAGTGTGGCAGACATTGCATGGCAGTATTTTCCGGACTGAGTTTATAGATGGATAAGGACATTAAATAGTTAAAAGGATTCTTTTATCTTACTGAATCCTCCACTAGGAGAAAATAAACAAACAAGGAAAAACTGCCCAGATTGTGCTCCTACTTCAAGTCATCACGACAACTGTTCTGATGGTGACTGCTGCCACACAGCTAAAGGACTGAGGCACTTTGTAAATCAAATTTCAAGTAAAGAGATTGGTTTGCGAAACCTCCTCGGTGTGGAGTCACGAGCTGTCAGAGCATATTAGCATTATGTTACTGGAGTAAAAAGCAAAACAAATTAAGATGTTTAACAGCTGAAATCTGAAACAAAATTGTGTTTAATGCTGAAAATCTTGTTAACGTATTTTCAGGCTTCCCTTTCCCCAGATATTAAATCTCAGCCTGTGCTTGCAAGCATCTTTTTATCACACATAGAAAGCTACTGTGGGAGAATAAGAACTATATACAACATATGGTAAGAACGGGTGTTTCACCCTGCATGCAAAAGCCTCTTCAGCATTGCCTCAGCGTACAGCAGCACATAGGAAGATTTTAAGGACCAGAGGAGAAGCACAGCTGCAATTCCCTATGTGTCTGGGGTGACAGAAAGCATTGCATCAACAGCAGTGCGCCTCAACTGAAAATTGCATATGTTGTAGCATTTAATGTGAGGGGTAATTTGAACTCCCAAACTTGTTTTTCTTTCATATTGGCTCCCACAATGAAAGAACCATTAACAGTCTTAGTGATCTTCCAAGACTCTGCTTCCAGCAGAAAATTGGCTCCTTCTCCTTGGACACAAGACCAATTTTTAATTTAATTTCAAGAGATGATGGATGTTGTACTTTATTCCAAGTCTATATGCTAAATTAACAAGGCTGTCTGCTTAGTTTCCTCTTTTGAAACCACATTGAGATGAGTTTTTGCTAATTCTCTTACACAGGGCATTAGACGTGAATCAAGTCCTTATTCAAAAGTTGAAATAAAAGACATTTTTGCCAAGGTTATTACTTTAGATAGTAATTTGAGCTGTGAGACAGCAACAAGAATTGGCTTTCTGAGAAAGACTTACCAGTTGAATTATTTCAAATGAAATAAAACTAAGCATATCACATATTTTCATTGAAGTATTTGAAAATTATTAATTAACTCTTAAAAGTGTATTTTAAAGCAGGGACCATTCCATTAATGCTGTACATTTAGCATTTGTTTTTTCCTTGCTCCCTCTGGTCACTTCAAAGATAACAGACAGTCCCTCTGGAGTACTCCAGACTACGTTTATCCTGAATTAGGTTTGTTACATGTTAACAGATGTCATTGACAAGTTAAATATTTGTTTTTGTGAAACACAGAAAAAAATGGCATGGAAGTGAATGTTTTTCTTAACTCTGGCTGCTGCAGTAGCATTTACATAGTACTGTACATACAGAAGATACCTCACAGAGATAAGCCATTGGAAAGGCAATTTGGAATGAAATTTTGGACTGAACATAGAAAATTTGACAGCAAAACTCTGACCAACTTGGGTAAAACCAGTAACCAGTTCTATTAGCTGTACGTATAGTGTTCTACCATTAGAATCTGTTTCATTTCCTGAAAATAAATGGTGGGCATTGTCCTTCTTCCAGGACAATTGATGAGATTCCTTGAACAACAATGATCCTACAGCTAGGAATACATTTGTATGTATGCTTATTCTTTCTAACTGGGAATGTTTAAAAACAATTGTGTTCATAATTGTGAAGTGGCCCAGGATGGCAAGGAACAGTCTTAATTGTTTCCTTTTGGCAACACAGGCATAGCTGACCTTACCTTGCAAGGAGATTTTGAGGTGGATTTAACAAACTGGCTACGTGGACTGGGGTTTGCACTTCATTTACCACAAAATTGTGGTTCTCAAGTGGAAAACAGAAATTAATGTGAAAATACAGCTGTCAGTGTCTTCATCAAGAGAAGATCAAAAACAGATATAATGGAGCATATCAACTAATTAAAGCAACAGACTGAAAGAGTGTGGTTTAAATAGCTGAGTAATTTAAACATGGAATAAATAGAATAATATAACACATTTAGCATAATTGAATAATAGCCTTCCCACAGTGACACGGGGTGGAAAAGCATGTTCAGGTCTTTTTTCAGCTGTGGTTATGCTTCCAAGCAGTTGCTTATTAAATAAAATAGTAATAAAATGCCAATTCTTTCTCATAGCTTTGTATTTCAAAAATATTCCAGTCCTAACCTGTGTCAAACACCAATCTCATCCTAGTGCTCCCTTGCACTGCCAAAGATTTCCTTTTTGTTACTGTTTTGTGCCACAACAGAATGACTCAGAACCAGCTTTAATTATGGCTGCAGCCCGAATGATCCTGCAGAGCTCATCAGTAGATCCTGGGAGAAGCTAATGGCTTATCTGTTCTGTGTAATTGTTCAAATCTTCTTTTCCGTCAGTTTTCCATCAGTGATATGTCATTTGTTTGAGTTGTGTGCTGATGAGTCAACTATCCGGCCCAGGACTCTAAAAAACTAAAAATTATGCCATGGCAACTAAACAAGGAACCTCTCAAAGTGATTTCCTTATAATGTGAAATTGGTGTGGGTTTTGAAATATTGCATCCTCATGGAGCTGGACTGATTAGCAGTATCTGATATGTTTGTATAGCTATTGTTTGTCTAACTCCATGACACAAGTGATTAAGTGATTTGCGCCTCTTGACATAGTAACAGAAAACCTATTTGTCTTGCCACTGACAGTAAGCAATAATTTTAGCATCTTTGTTCAACACCCAGCAGCATGGTTAATATCCAGTTTGTTAAACTCACAAATCCCAGTTTAATGATGCTGAATGGACAAATAGAAGCCCTTCCACTAAAAGCAAATTTTTCTTTCACAGCTACTTGAAGCATGAGTCAGTGGTTCTGTCAGCAGTGCAGGTTTGTCAGTATCAGTGGGAACCTGAGACCTGTCATTGCAACTCTCTAAACTGTGTGGCAGTTTAGTGCCAGGGTGGAAGGAGAGGGTGCAGGTATGGGAACAAGCTGAGTTACTCTGCACCTGCATTTAGTTAATCAGAATCAAAAGGGAGGATCGACCTTGGCTCAGTGCTTTGAGAGACAGAATGTTATGTCTCAAAGTGGAAAACCACTTTAAACAGCCCGCATGGCAAATGTGTGTTTTTCTCTCATGCTGAACACAAAGACCACATGATGCAAGTGTGAACGTGTGGGATCAAGGCACTGGTTTGCAACAATCCTGGGAATTCCAGTTAACTAAAATATCGGGTGCTGTTTATGAGAGAATATGAATAAAAGGGGTACACCAAAAAGGGTGGGTGAACAAGTCCCAAAATCAAACTCTGTGTGTGTGTGTGCAGCTTCATTTTCTCCTTCAGCTCTCCTATCCAGATGCTCACAAAAAGGAGACATGAATGTCTTTCATGAGGACAAACTGTTTGGGGACAATTTGTAACCTGAATGAGCAAAGACATGACATATAAAAGCAAGCACTGGCACTGGGTTGTACATCCCCTGGAGCCTCATGGCTGTTTATGGGTGGATGGAAACTGTGATTGCTGTGAGAGAAGAAATAATTATTATGAAGGGGAATAAATTGCATTTCTAGTGCCCCTGTCCCTGTAAAAAATTCAGTACACCTCAAGAGGCCGTTGTCTGAACTTTTTCCTTTGTGCAGAAAAATCTGGGAGGCATGACTCCCCCTTGGATAGCAGGATACTTCCAGCTGAAATCTGGGTTTTTCTCTGACTGAAACTGCCATGCTGAAGGAGCCTAAGGTCTATGTGACCTTCTGTTTTCCTCTTCAGAAAACACATCCCTTGTGGCTAATTTATCATCATGAGGAAAAGGAGATCACACAATCTAAACTGCTCTGGGAAATGCAAAAGAAACACACAGAGGAGTTTCTGAGCCCACACTCATAGGCTAGGGAGAGGTTTCAGCACACCCAAGTTTAGTGGGATTGCAGCCCTCCTGACATGCATAACAGCATGCCTTCCCTTTACCTTCTCCTGTGTCTGAGGACTGTGAAAGGAGAGTCTTTAAAGATCTTTCACCCTTTCTGCCCACAACAGGTAGAATTTTGCTGGGGACTTTTGGGGAATTAATCTGTCATATCCATCTCTCCTCCATGCTATGCCAGCTAAATACCTGTAAAAGACCTTTTCTCCTCTCAAGGCATTTCAGCTTCAAGATAAACTAAGTGACTCCCAATATATGTCTTTATTCTTAATAGTAGTATGCTGAGTAGATTCCATTGAAACCAGCATTGGCTGAAACTTCTCAATAGCTGTAGGTCCAGAAAAATCTCATGGGTTCAAATATGTCACAGGGCTCTTCACACTGTGCTGGGACTACTTTCATTTCAGAACACCATTGTGGTTTTGGTTCAATTGGTCTTTAATCCTCATATACTGGCAATACTGGCATGTATTGCCATTTTGAGGTATTTGTCCCCAGACTTTAACAGATTTTTCTTCTTTAAAATGATATATTAAGATGATTTGCCCATTACAGTGATTTTCATTCCTTTATGGGAGTGCCGGCATCCACACAGAGCTTCTCTTGTCTTTCTTATCTATTGCCTGCTCATGAAGACTCTTCATCTGCACCAACAGTTTTCACGTAGACAAGTCTGAGAGTGAAAGAGCAGTGACCTCACACTGGCAGGGAATTAACTCTATAATCTAATAGGGTATCTTTTTCCATTTCTAAATAATGGGATTCTATTAGACCAAAGTGTAGTTGCACCATAATGATGATTTATTGTATAGCATATCTGAATTTTGCCTTTTATAATTCATAGAGAATTACAATGTACAGTTGTATAATTGAATCTTCTTCTGTAACATTAATATTTTTCTTTATTTAGAGAAAACCTTTTTTGTTTAGAATACACATGTAACTGGGTTTTGAAATTACAGGGGTTTAATATGCCTATTTTCATTTTTTGTAAAAAATTCTTTAAAAGCAAAATACTTCAAAAGCATTTTATACTTAAGAGGCTTTATTCAGATTCTTTGGGAAAGTTTAAGGACAAATATGGCCATAAGTTCATCTGTATATATCCTAAAATCTCAACAACAGCAAAATGTCATGATCTTTGGAAGGAAATAATTGAGGTTAATTAATCCCCACATTGACATTTAAATGTATTAGTGGTATGCACCAGTGAAAGTATTGATCGATGAAAGTAATCAGCAATAATAGGAAAAATTAATCACTTTTGAAGATGTATTTTACTTCAGCTGTGGAATGTAGTTCGGCCAGCATTGAAGTTGACCCCATGGATGCAACAGGGACTACTACCAAACAAAAAAGATAAAGAAGACATGTAAGTGAGGGAAATCTGGGAGGGCATGCTTTAATTTTCCGTGAGAATATTGAAATAGAAAGAGATGTACAGCTTAAAACTTGTGATGTTTGCAAACCCATTTCTTGAATGGAACAACAGATGATTTAGAAGAACACATAAGAAATTTGTTGGTGGAAATTTTTTGTAAAAGGTCAGTGAGTGGAGATTGACTTATGCTATAATAGGTGGGTTTGTGTCAGAAATCTTTCAGAATTTGTTATTAACTGCAGGTGTACTGGCTGGATATTCTTACTTAAAAGCTCATTTTTTTTCAGAATTCAGTTAAAATCAGTCTTGAGACAAGGAGTCTCAGTTTGATTATTTATAGGCTACAAGTATCTCCATTTACTGGTTCTAAACTTGCTTAGGCAGGAATCAAATGATTACACTATGCTATCATACTTTTTCTTCTCCTAACCAACATTAGGAGAGAGGTTGAGCAATGCAGTGATTGAAAGGTGAGATTAACTGGGTAAAATCCTAAAGTGCCTAATCTATCTTCTCCAGTTTTGTCAGTGTTTTAGTATTCATGCTTAATATTATACAGTAGCACTGTATAATGCCAATTATTAATACAAATAACTTTTCATGCCTCTCTTGAATCACATGTGTCCTTGATCCTTCTTGCCACCTTTCTGTGAATGCCACCAGATTTGATAGTCAGCGAATGAGCCCAGAAATACTTTAAGAGTGCTACATTCCCAGTGGGAATTGAATATGATGGGAGTGAAGGGCTTAGATGTCCATTTAAAGCATCCTCTTCCTGCAACAGGACAAAACCACCCACACCATGTTTATCTAACTTTTTGTCTCCATGGAGATAGTCCTAGTGATAATTAAATCTCTGTGTTTAAAGCATCACCATTCTAAAATAGGCTGTCACATAATGCATTACAAGTGCAGGAAGTAGCAGCAGATAGAGTTTAAACTACCTCTTCTTCTTCTTTCAGATGTAAGAAGACTTTGTTATTAAAAATTAAGAGACACACAGTTTTTAAAGGAAGTGTGTAACTTTTGAATTAAAGTGAGAGTTCCTCAGATGTTTGCATCCTAGTTGTGGTGGCATTTTGTTTACAATATTTCCTATGGAGATTCCTGAACTGCTTATTTTCAGAACTCATTGCTTTTGGTAAACTTTTTGAAGATAATATGCAAGAATATTTTGGTAGCTGTTTTTAGAAACAGTTTGATATTGTGAAATGAATACAGGGCCGAGAGCTCTTGAATTCTCCTGACACTATCGCTTTAAGATTATTTTGTGATGAACTGTGATGTCAGACTCCTTAAGTTAAAAAAAAAAAAAAAGAGGCGGGAATAACCTGCACCTTGTGACAGACTGTGGAATATATCTGTGTAACTACATTGCATTGAACTCCACTGACACAGTGATAATAAACTTCAGTAAGAATTTAAGTTTCCACCTTGCAGCAAGTCTGCTGTCTCTCCCCCTGCTCCCCCATACTGTCTGCAGAGCTGAACCAAAGCACCCAGGGACTCACTGAAGCTGAATTGTCTTTTTGGTTCTCTGGAAGAGAGTCCTACAAGTCCAGTGGTGGAAAGCTGCACAGAGCATCACAGAAGGAAGGCAGGCTAACGATGAGCCCTATCCAACCTGTTCATGGTAATGTGCAAAGATGCAGGTTGAGAGAAGAGGTTATTCCTGGCTCTGCTTGGAAATGAGCCCCAGAAGGCAACTTCTGGGTGCCATAGCTGGCTGTCAGTGGCTCAACTCCCATGTCGTTGGGGAAGGGAGCAGGCTGGGAGAGTGTTACCTACTGCTGCAGCTGCATGAACACCCTAGTTCCTGGCAAGGCTTGGAATAGGTGAGCCTCCTCCCTTTGCTCTTCAGTACATAGGTGGGTATTAACAGACCTGAAAGCACAGGGATTTGTGGCTATATCTTTGGGCAGGGACTGCTGCAGGCACTCTCTTACGAGGTTTCAAGCAGTAAATTGACTTTCAAAGGCACTGAGTACCCACAGATCTATCTGGGCTCTGAGTGATACATGCCTCTGAAAGGACCAAACCAAGCTTTCACAAATACCATGTTTGTGCCAGATAACCAATTGTCTTAGCCATTGATTTCACTCTAGTCACTTCTTTTCCTTAACCAAATAACCACATAAATTCATAAAATGTGTGCTTTGTTCTCTGGACAGATTTTCCTCTTGGTGGAAATTAATATATTGGTTCTATTTCTATAAATATCTTTCTGTGAAACAATACTGATGTGAATGCTCCTGAAGACCACATCTGTATGTTAAGCCTCTTGATAGAGGCCTTAATGCTGACACTAGATTTCAGGCTGCTGTAAAGACAGTTTTTCTCACTTGTACCTCCCAAGAGTGCATAGAACTTTTATCTAATACTGTTGATAGACTTTACATGTAATTTAAACACTCTTTGAAGCAGCAAGAGATGTGATTAGCATACCCTTACTACCTGTCTTTCAGAAAGGAATGGGAAGAAGTATGGCCTCAGCCTGCCATAATAGTACGAAATAATACTTCTTTGCAAGGGCAAATATTTTAATTTCCTCTTGATATGATGGTCATAACAAGGATCAGCCCAAAAGATGATTTCCTGTCTCCAAAAGAAATTTCCAACCTGAAATATGAAAGCAAATATTTGAAATATTCCAAAATATTTACTTTCACAGCCAAAGTTTCTTGAGCTGTCTCTGGATGAATTCCCCACAAATCAAGAAGAGGGTTTTCCTCTCAAATCATTCCTTGGCACACTTGATGAGCTCTTACCTGAAGTACAAAGCACAAAGTTGTTTTTCTAAGATGGAGACAGAATTCAGTAGCACCTGGGATGAAGCCACCAGTTTATTTCATAACAGTCATTGGGTGATAGCTGGTGACAGACCCAATGAAATTGATAGCAGAAATAGAAGGCTTCATCTCCTATTGTTATATGACCTTCATAGCACTGATCTGCTTTACAGGAATCTGTATATTTGAGATAAATATTTGACTTTTAATGATTCATGTTAAATGTACAGCAAGAGTTACAGACAGGTACTAATTTAGTAGGTATCTCAGAATTACTAGTGATCTTCAGGTCTCATTCCCCCTCTGTACAGTGGGGATCCTTCCCATGCAAATAAACCCCAGATTTTGACTTCAGAAAGAGCTCACACTTCAGATCACAGCAGTAAGTTGCTGGCCTTGATTGGAGACTGGCTCATTTAGGGAACTCCTACTAGGTACACTTCAAAGGTGTCAAAAAAAGGTGGGAGGAAAAGAGGTTTTAAAAATATGTCCTAATAGATCATATGCACTTTTCATGACATCTCCTTTTCCCACTGGTTGGTAACAGTTTGAGAACTCTACTAAATAAGTGCAAATATATAAAGAGTAAACAATTTAGACACATTTACTTATAAGTGAAAGGGATTGGTTTTGTTAATTGTATTTTTACTGTATGCTGGCCTCATATTCTTTAGTAGCAAAATTAATGTTCGCATTGTCATGCATCCATCTAAGTGATTTATATTGCAGTCAGGAATTACTTTTTCTGTTCATGTGTTGGAGAAAAAGAAGTGAAAGTGTGTGCAAGAGACAAATTCAACATTAGACCTGAATTCTAAGTCTTGGTATTTAGAAGAGCAAACAATGAAACATTCAAGTTGCTTCCAAAATACAATGTGAATTTACATCTGAACTCTTCAAAACACAATGTGTGTTCATATTGAATTTGAGTTGGATCATAAAACAATTCTTTATTTGAACTATGTTGGGGGTAAAACCAACAAAAATAACAAACTCTCAGCTCTTTTCTACAGCATCTTTTGGCTTCTTACGTCCTTTTGTGCAAACCTCCTCACCTTGTGAGCCCCAAAGCATCTCTTGGTGTTATGGATTAGCTTNCCCAACAAAAATAACAAACTCTCAACTCTTTACTACAGTATCTTTTGGTTTCTTAGGTCTCTTGGTGTTATGGATTAGCTTGCCCATTTGCCTTTCACTGGTACCACTGGAAAGCAGCTTTTTGGCATCCTCTTGATGCCTGGACTCCTGCTGAGTACCCATGGGCCTCCTCTAGCTTCTGTGCTTGTAAAGATCAGCAGCAATCCTGTTATTTACTTAACTAATACTCCTTTTAAAAATCCTACCTTTGCAGGGAGGCAGAAGTAAACTTCACATGTTGTCAAACCATCCATTTCTTCCTGACTGAACAATCATGAAGTTTGATGAATTAACCATCCCAGCTGGTCTGCCATGGGCACACTGGTCCTTAAAAATGGTGTGTGCCACATGTCTCAGACCTGCAATGGTTCCCTTTACTATGTGGGTGACCAGAACATGGAAGCAGTGGCTTGGAAAAGGATTTATGGGTTAGTGACAAAGCAGAAGTTACTAAAAAAGGACTAATGGGAAGTTTAGATACTTAAGTGGAACAGTGTGATCAGAAAGAGAGAGATGATCTTAGCTCTGTATGAACCATTATTGAGAGACACAGCAGTGTTTGGTACTATCCTGGTATCCCTTCTGCAAGGCATCTTCAGAAACAGGAGAGTGTGGTTACAGCTCTGGAAAAATTTTATACATTTGAACTTTAGGGAATGTGGGAGATGTAAATGACACAGCCTGTTTAGTTTAGCAGGAAGAAAATAGATCAAAATGCAAATCAGTTTACAGTGTAGTAAAATTAAAAGAGAGAAAAGGCCTAGCTGACATGCAGCCATATGCACTGTTGGAAACTGAAGCTTTCATATTAAAAATAAAGCCCACAAAAAATAAAGCAGACAAAATAGTGAACTTGGCAAAAAAGTACCCAAAGAAATAGTGTGTTTTCATCTTTTAATGTTTTCAAACCAAAACTGCATGCCATAAAATGAAAGCTGATCATCTTCATATAGCAAGGCCTAACCAGGAGAGATATCTTTAAATTACCTTTGGTTGTTGCTTGCTTGCTTGCTTGCTTTACTGGTAATACAGGTCTCACCTTCTTTAAAAGCTCAGAGGTCACTTCAACCATGGTCTACAGCTGTGTAATTCCTAGAGGCAGTCCATTTATCTTTTAACAAAGATATTCTTGGGTCATGGAATGACTTTTGGAAGCAAAAGTAAAATGGCAAAATCTGCCCACATTATAACAAAACATATATTCAAGAAATGCATTCAGCTGTTTTCCTCCAGAAAATACACTGCATATTTTATTACAGCACTTTAAAACTGACGATTGAAGTATTTTATTAGTGAAACAGCACTTGTCCCATTTGCCACATTTTTACTGGTGCTCTCCCCAGCCATGCAGATGTTGCACGTTGTGGATGACAACACCTTTGCCAAGTTTGCTTCCCTGCCAAACCCACAGACTTTTTTTTCCTTTTTTTTTTTTCAATTTTTTTATCATGTACTGTGCCAGAATCAGACAGAGTTCATTGCCGAGGCGTCCCTGCAGCTAACCCGCGAGTGCCCGGCTGCAGAGGCTGCTCCGGGAGGCGGCACCGGGATGCGCGGCGACCCCCGCTCTTCTCGGGGGAGGGGGCCCGCCCTTGCCTGAGGGGTTTCGAGAGGAGTGGTGTGCCTGCTCGGCTTGGCGATGCCGCTTGTGCTCAGCTACCCCGTGCCCCAAGGGGGCCCGGCACGTCGGTCCCGCTGCCCGCTCCCTTGGGGCAGAGCAGGGCTGGGCCGGAATCGACTCCCGCTGCCAGGCGCTGTAAGCAGCACGGGTCCCTGGATGTGAGGCCGCTGGCCCGGGTGGGAGCCGAGCCCATAGCTGCGCAGTCCCCGCGGACGGCCCCCCTCTCCGCCCTCTGCGCCCTCATTCAGCAGCAGAAGCGTTTGCGGAAAGCTGCAGAGCTGCGAAGCCGATTTGGCCTTCCACTTGTGTGTGTAAGGGCTGGCGAAGGTTCACCGCCGGCCGACAGGGGCTGCGCCCGACGGCAAACCGGGCCTGTGGTTTGTGCCACTTTTGTTTTCCTTTTAACGGATATCGCTTAATATTGACCATCTCCAATTTTCGAGGTAGTGACAAAAGGTCAGATCTGACGCATGTTCCTCCCCCCAGTCAAATAATTAATAAGGGCACAATTAGTCAGTAATGATGGGACCCGCAGTTACGGTCTTCCTGATGGTAACAGGAGATTGATATTGCTGACCACATCTCCTTTGGATGAGTCAGTCGAGGTTCTGCGATGTGCGCTTTTGATCTCTGTCAGAAATAACCCCGAGAGCTCCCCCCAAATAAAGTCCTAATAAGAAGTTGGAAGAGCACCGTAGCTGTGTTTGCTTTTGGTTTTTATTATCAACAATCAATTAATGGTACACTCTTGGAAAACTATATGCACATGTAGAAATATTTCCCCTTTTAAATAGAAGCATTCATTTTAACCACATATAAATAAATCTGAAAACCCTGAACATAATTTATGACGATTATGCTCACGAACATATTCCAACAGGTAGGGAAAAGAAAAATGAGACAACATGCAACCGATAACAAAAATATATATAATTGCCTGAACCTGGTGTCTCTAAACGCAAAGGGAACCGAACCCGTGAGAACCTTATTTCTCCATAAAGACACGCCATAGAGACTACGAGAAGGGAAAACATTATTTATACGGTCAACTAGACAAGTCTGTACTGATATTAACACTATACAGTTGAGTCACAGAACACAGTTGTAGAAAGACACGGAAAAAGAGAAAGCATACCTGGCGACATTCAACTAAGAGCTATAGTTTGTGCCTTTTAAAATAAAATTAGAAAACCCTAAAGGAGATGCCTAAAAACTGCGTGGACCGTGTAATAATAATAATTAATAATAATTAATTAATAATAAATACAGGCCGCCGGCCGCGAGAGGCGCGGGCCCTG
>VYXB01005369.1:63876-111487 GCA_013397135.1 Pachyramphus minor
CGGTGCGCACAGGATGCGCGGGGGGCGAGGCGGCGGGCGGTGTGGCGGGGTAGGGTGATAAGGTAAAACAGGCCGAGAACGTAAAAGCCACTTTTCTTTCCTCTCATTCGACACTGAGAGAGGCCCGGTCCACTCCCCTCAGGCTGCGGGAGGAATGCTCGGAGGCAGCGGAACAAAACAGGGAACAGCGCGCCTTTGTGCGGCCGCCGCCGGCCATGGGAAAGCGTCTCCCGGGCCCCGCTCTGATCGTGCTACGACTCTCCCATCCGCCGGAATAAAATGTTACATACGGGCGAGGGTTTCTTTGACATTGCTTTATTCGGATGGACCGGCCAGAGCATCCCACCTCACCGCGGCCGGTCCCCTGGGGTGCGGGACTCCGCAGGTCGGGGTGCACAGTGCAGCGCCCGTGGGGCCCGGCCCGTCACCGCCCCCGCAGCGGGTGGCAGGACCGAAGGGGCCGGTGACACGTGTTGGTTGTCCCCCGTCACAGCTTAAGGATGCGGGGATACGCTCCTGCTCCTGCCGGGTCCAGGGTTCTACCTGCCACACCCGGGAGAAAAACNTTGCTTTATTCGGATGGACCGGCCAGAGCATCCCACCTCACCGCGGCCGGTCCCCTGGGGTGCGGGACTCCGCAGGTCGGGGTGCACAGTGCAGCGCCCGTGGGGCCCGGCCCGTCACCGCCCCCGCAGCGGGTGGCAGGACCGAAGGGGCCGGTGACACGTGTTGGCTGTCCCCCGTCACAGCTTAAGGATGCGGGGATACGCTCCTGCTCCTGCCGGGTCCAGGGTTCTACCTGCCACACCCGGGAGAAAAACAAATCACACTTTTCGTTGTCCTTGCTGCCCCGCTTCCAGTGGCTGCGCTGGCTGGGCTCCGCGGCCCTACCCGACCGCCCTCCCTCCCCGCGCCTTTCCGCGCTAGCTCAGGATGCCAGGTGACTGGATGCGCTCTTGGCTGGTCTTCTAACTGCCTAGTCAGTTGAGATGGGGGATTTGCAATATAGTAATGATGATAGTGATGAAGAAGGAGAACTATTAATGCTACTACTATTATTATTAATAATAATATTATTAATAATAATAATAATAGTCCTTTTTTAATTGCTCCATCTCTCTCCCGGCTGCGCGGCCGTGGCTTTCGGGAGGCGACCAGCAGAGGGATCTGCGCGTTGCTTTTTCCCCCGGTCGCGGCTGCCGCGGCGGCGGCAACATCTGCTGGGCTGGAGGAGACAGGGCGATTGAGCAGACGCACAGATGTAAAAGTGACATCTGCTTGTGACAAAGGAGCGGGAATTAGATTAGGCGGAGAGGCCTTTCTGCGATTAGGAGGGGAAAAAAAAAGAAAAAGAAAACAAGGAAAGGAAAATAGTATCTCTTCAGACTGTGTAAGCAGGGGAAGAGGATGTGAAAGGCAGAAATGCTCGCTGGGCAGCTGCTTGGACAGCCGGGGCAGCACAAGGGTCCTGGGAGCTGAAATAGCCCTAAGAGAAGGCTTTGCTTTTCCCTCTAGAAGAAGAAATGTGGCCGGGTCAAAGCTTTCCATCATTACGAGAGAAGGACAGCAGGCAGCATGGCGCTACAGAGACTCGGGCACCAGCAGAGATGCCCTCCTGCAGCTCCTGACCACGTTGCTGGCACTGGCCAGGCAGAGAGACCCAGATCTGGACAATTTTGTTCTTTGTTCGCTGATGGATACCCAAATATAAGGAGGCAGGAGGCCTGACTGTTCTTGCCTTATGAACTGTCCGATTTTAGTTCCATTAGTTAAAAAAACAATCAAACAAAACCAAACCACAACCACAAGTTTAAGTTTAGGCATGTTTGGTAAAGCAGAAACACACCCAGAGATAGTTTGCACACCCTGCACCAACCTGCACTGTTTAGAAAGAAGAAAAGCATTCCCCCCTTTAAAAATTATATAGTCTGTTCTGCAAGCAATATAACTTCTCATAGTTATATTAATAGTTATTGAATATTATTGAATATCATATTTTTTTTTTAAGCTGCAGCACTTTTATCTCTGGGAATAGTTGATGCTCTTGCAGAGAAACACACGGGAGAAATAGTAGGACTGAATTATATTTCAAGTGGTAGAAAAAATGTGCTGTATTGCAAAAATAGCAAGTTACAGCATGTGATGTGTTGTGCACTGGGGCAGATTTAGTAATTCCTCTGATCAGGCCTTGCCTCTAAGCTTGATGAAGTTGGTCAAAGACTATTGAACCTTTCAAAGACTAGACTGTGATTTCAGCAGAACGCAGAACAGGTCCTTAATGCTGAATAGCCTGAAAGACTGCAGCATGCTTATGCAAGCTGATCTTTAACCTAGTTGCAAAGGTATGGAGTGTGAGTGTGAAACTTTTGTCCGTAATGGGGCTGAGGAATGAGAAGAAATTGAGAGGCCTCTCATAAAATTCAAAGCAGGATGGGGAAGAAAGAATGAAATGAAAATAGCGTAAAAGATAATTAAGGAAATACTGTTGATAGAAACTTTATGTGCTTATTATGGAAAAAAAAAAAAGACTTCTCTATCTGTCTCTTAGCAAGTACAGGAGCACATTGATGACTCACACTGAAGGATCTATGTCATATACAATTGCAGATACACATTTGTTTCTCGTAATGAGAAACATATTTAGGAGTTTAAAAAACTCAAAGGTTTTGTATTCACTATTATTTGTGATTTTAATATTTGCACCATAAGTTGATGGTCTGGATACAAACTCCAGCTCTCTGATGGCCTTGAAATTGCTGGTAGCAGAGATTTTTCTAGGGAAGGGTCCTTCTGTAGCCCTGCTTCCTTGGTTCTTTCTCTAAGCAATCACCATTGGCCACCATCAGACCTATGGCCTGACCCAATTACAGCAATTTTATGTTTCTATACCCGTTTGTGTCAATGAATCCAATGAGGTTGAATGAGACAGTAAGAAAGATGGAAAGGTATGTTCTTCCCACAGTGAAGGATAACGATGTCTAAGTCAAGAGGTCATAGGAAAGTTAAAAAGGCCTCTTTTCTCAGAATAAGTAGCCAGTGACAGGGAGGCAGGGTTAGACAACCCTGAATTCTTGCCTGCAGGGATGCATTATGCCTTCAGGCAAGGTACTTCCAGCTCCTGAACAAGGGAGTGGGTTAGCAGAAGGAAATAGTGTTGAGCTGTTTAATCAAAGGTCTCCATGTTGGCTAACTGAAGGATTCAGCAGCTCCCACATGCAATCAAAATGTGCTCTGTTGGGCTTTAAGGAGCAGCAGGTCAGAGCAGTTATTCATGCCTTAGACACTAAAGGTAATCAGCTTTAAATGCTGAGAAGAAACACCTACTCAAGTGGGTTGGGATATTTTCCTTCATAGATCAAATATGGATAGTTTGTTCAGGTTATGAGTCAGAGCTCCATTCCCACTAAACTGTTCCTGGGTACTTAACAAGCTGCTGTTCCTGGAACCACAGCTAGATCACTGCTCTTGGCTGGGGTGTCATGACTGTGGATTCAGCCCCGATTACATCACTCTGTGGCTCTTCTGCCTGTTTTGATTGTATCAGCTGCATTATTTCTGTAAGACAACTTACCAAAGCTTATCTGCCTTTGCTCTGCCTTTTTTTTTTTTTTTAAGGAGGTCTCCAGTTTACAAATGATTCCTGACGGATGGTCCCAGGTTCCTATACAAAAGTGACATGATACTGGCAGCTGGTCGTTTTTAGCCTCTGAGTAAAAATTATATCAAGGAATCAAACTTGGGACTAGTTAGTCCCAAGTGCTAACCTGGAAAGTACACCAATGCCTTTCTGCTACTCAACAGGCTTTTTATTTTATTGCCATTAAAATGAGTTCACAGACTCCTTCACTGAAACTCAAATGGTCCATCTTTTGCTAAGGGAGTGCAAGAAGGCTGTTGGTCGGACATTCAGACTTCAGTGGTCAATCACAGACTCCGTCTATTAGGATTTCTGAAAAAAAAGAAAAAATACCTGGCAAGTACTAGCTGAAGCAGGAAAACAGCAGAGAAGTTTCCATTTGTTGTAAACAAGAAGAAGAAGAGCTGAACTTTTATGAAAAGCAGATGTAAGATGCAAACAGCATCTTTTTTTTATCTTGACCACATATCTAACTTAAGATGATTATGCTCGATGTGAAGGGGTCTTAAGGATAAATTATGTGTTTACAGTCATAGACGAAATAAATGAGTAATAGCTACAGATGAGAACAAGGTGGCAGTTTTTACTAAAACCTTTTATGTAATCCCTGCTTGAATCACTCTTGGAAAGTGTGGGTTTATGTGTGTACTCTGGACTTTGTGTTGTGCTATTAACTAAAATAATTGCTTATATCCAGACAGGAGCTGAAAGGATTAGCATTGGGTCAGTTCTTAAAAGTTTATTTACAATTGGTAAGAATAATTTTGTTCTAAGGCCTATATAGATATTGTTCTAGTTAATACTCAGGTAACCAGCACATTAATTGAGTTTTCAGATTCTGTAATTGTACACTGAAAAGTAAAGCAAGTGATGTGTGAAAGTAAATAGATAGTAAGACATACACTAATATGCATTGTGTTTATATGTAGTCTATTCAGAGAACCAAAGAGGAGATGACAAAAAACTCACAATGTAATTGAAATTACTGTGGATTAGCCATTGCAGTTTGTGCCCTGCTAAGTAGACTCTAGAGTCCCAATGAAGTTTTTACCTAGTAACTGGCGGGCAGGGGGAGATTGTGGTCAGAAATGTTGTTTCTATGCAATGTAAACTCATTTTGTTTAGCCTTGGTTTCATTGATTCCAATATTGCATGTTTGATTTAGAAGGTCACTGAGGCTGGAAGGAAGTTCTGAAGCCAGATGAACCTGAAGTTCTTGGGGGTTTATTTTCCTTCAATGAGGTCTCCATCTAAAAGCATATAGGAAAATGGTGCATGGAATTTCAGGTGAATGTTGTGACCACATTGACCTGTTCCGTGCAGGGACTGGGGCCTTACTTCAGCTTCTGCGGGTCACAGCTTTGCCATATATAACCAAAGCCAAAGGAGCCCCCATCAGTAACCCTATAATTCAGAAGCAGTGATGGCTCTAACTGGATTCTGAGGTTGTAAACCATTTTCAGGACTTGGCAGATGATAGGAAAGAAGCACATCTCATATGAGACAAGTAACAGTCTGTCCATTCCTTGGGTTCCTTTGCTTTTGTGAGGAAACTGTGATGGCTCATTTTGGGATGAATCTGTGATAAATCCACTTTCAGCTAGTTTTTGCTCAGGCCCCAGAGATAGTCAGCTGAGAGAAAAGCACTTCCATTCTGTGTGATGATTTCTTGACAGTAAAGTGAGAGTGTCATCAGCACATGCCACTCTTCCCAGACATGCTGGTGTCTCCCCTTCAGGGTTTCCATGCCAGTAAGATCCAAGTCTACTCCAAGTAAATCAGTGGAGGTGTTGTGGTTGTCTCTAGCAGATACTGTGTTGGCTCTGTGGGTATCTGTGTGTGTACAGGTGGGTGTACATGTCTGTCTGAATATCTGCAGAAAAGGTAGGTATTTTTCAATGTTCCTTTCCAACCCAAGCAACTCTACGATTCTATGATTCCACGATTCCATGATTACCCCTGAGCAATGGATAGATTTCAAGTTGGTAACCATTGGGAAAAATCAACAGAATCGTGTCAGCTGAAACTATTTGGTAATGTTGAAAACTGGGATTTAGTAGGAAGGAGTGCCTCAGTAATGTTGAGAAGATCGAAGACTATCATTTTGTATGCCTATCTAGTGGGAGAGAAGAAATGGGTGTGTAGGACCCATATGATTTTGGCATCTGTATGCAAAAACAGTCAAAGCAAAACCTGTTTCATAATAAACTATATTGTTTACAAAATTCAGCAAGGATCAGTGGAAGACTGTTATTCCAGTAGTATTTATTTGCATATATATATAACATGTGTTATATAACCATGTTGAGGATGCGAATGAGATTTTAAGGAACTCTTGCTCCTAAATACCCTAACTGCTTTTGCTACCCATGCTTTGTGCTTAGGATACTGAATATGGCTTCAGCCAACAATTGATATCAGAAAGACACCACTATATCAAAGAGATAAAAGAAAGAGTAAGAATATAAATCTAAGTCTACTAATATAATCTAATTCAAGTTTTGGCACGGGATAATCTTCATTTTTACCAACAGTTTTTCACACAGAACAACTAAATCCACTTTTACTAGACAAAATAGTTGGATATTGGTATGTATGTATTTCACTCAGAAAATCCCACATGTCAACAGATCACAGAAAAGTCATATTAGTATTGATGTGAAATCAAATGATCATGCTTGGATCAATACTTTATAATAGCATTATGATGGTTTGGGAATATGAAATGCAAATTAGCAGCGACTGAAATAGCATTTTCATCTTATATTCTAAATAATATGTATTCTACATTTTGCACATCATTACATCATATGCACACTACCCCACATACTTGCAAAGGTATGTAATGTATATCTAATAGTATATCATGACCAATGAATTTTGCCATTAGGCAGCTGTGATTTGCCTGTAAGACTGTGAAAATTGTAGAGAAAATGATGAGGCCAAGAGGAATTTGCTTGAAGAAAGCCTTGTTAGTTACTGAATGAAAGTCTTTGTATTTGACCATATGAGAAATTTTGGCAAGATAAAGTAATTCTAATCCTGGAATGAGCAAAACTTTTTGTTCCTCCTCATTTTATATAATATGCATCCTTTATGTTACACTGAGATACAAAACATATCTCTCATGATTACTTCTCTATTTATGCCAACCCAAAAAATCATTTAATCATAATGACAATTAGTCTTTTAAATTCGTAATTATTTGCAATTCTGATGCTTTCTTTTTTATTTGTTATTCTAATTTTATATTGTTATTCAATACAGATTTATGGGACAATGTGTTTTGAAATATTTTTACTTAGAGTTGTCCTTTGTTCTTAATGATTACAGAATATTTTCCAATCAAGATATCTTTTTCATATTTGAATGAGATATTACCTGTGTATTTTACATTATTTAGTGTGCTGAACTTCTGCACTAGGTATGCTTATGCTTGACACAAAGTTGCTTTGTATTGCTTCAGTGACAAATCAGAAGAAATATCTTCCATTATTACGTATCTCATCTTTTTCAGTGCTCTAGCAGGATGACAGAAGAAGGTGCAAGAAGACTCCTCAGTAGTGTTTGGAAACACTAGGTACTCAAAAATAAGAACACACGCCTTTTTACTGTCAAGAACTATGTTGCTGGTGAAATGCAAAAAGAGATCCCAAGAGTAATTTTAAAGAAAAAGTTAAGGCAGAGGAAATGTATGCAGGAGAGAGCTGTGTGCTCAAATATCTCCTGGAAATCTTTTATGCAGAGAGAAAGAAACAAGGAGGATGAAACAAAGCACAAACTGCTAAAGGGATGAAAATCAATGAAATACATTATGAGGATGCTCTGCATTCAAAATTGATTTGAGGGGGAAGCATTTGTGGAAAAATGAATTCTTTTTCATATCAGAGCTTAAAACTTGAATGCTCCCTCCACTCTGCAGATGCTGAAGATGGGAGATTTGCTGTAGAAAAAGGATGTTGTGCTGAAGTTCATGGTGAAGATGTCCATTCTTCTCCTGGCATGAACTCTGAACTGATTTCTTCTTTCTACTATAGAAATAGCTACAACAAAGTTTTTTAGTCCAAACCTGCCTTTCCCAGACACCATCAGGAAATGTGATGGCATTCTCTGCCATTCTCCTGCCTGTTGTTGTGTGTTGTACCTTGCCATTGTATAGACCGCAAATGGTTTATTTATTTCGTTTCATACTTCTACTTAAATGAGCACCATTGTGCATAATTAAGAATCACGTTTGAAGGTGTATAGCTACATGCAAAAGGTTCTTTCATGTTTTCTACAAAAATTAGTCCCCAAGAATAAATTGCACGGTATTGTGTTTGGATCTTACCAGCTGCTTTCCACCGTATGTCAGCATAATGGAATATTTATAATGCAAATAACTGCATGTAAGGGCTGCAGAAAATCAACAGCTAGATATTTTAACATCCAGTTTAAAATGAAACAAAACATTTAAGAAAAATAATGTACATTTTCCCAGTACCTACTTTTTAAGACAGGATAAAAATTGCTTGTTTTGTTTATCTGCATCAAATGACAGGGCTAGCTTTTCAAGAACTAAACACATGAAACACTTTGCTTTCCAAAATTGAGACTTTTTCTTGTAGTTTTAAAAAAAACTCCAACATTTTAAGGTATTTTTTCTAGTACCTATGCAGAAATCTGGGCTGACAATGTATATTGCCCGTTTCAAACAATCATGGATTCTAATATATTTATGTCCAATAAATAGACAACTACCAATAAGCTCTGACCAATTCCTAGGGCTTAAAAAACCTGTTTTTTAATGGATTTTTTTTAATGGAAGACAAAACTACTAAATCAGATGCTGCTGGAGAAGAGTTGTGACTTCTTGGATGCATCAATGTACACTTTGGTAAAAAGCACACAAAATTAATATATTTAATTTAATTTGTGTTTCTTCAAGAATGAGAAAACCTATCTAATCATCCCTTTACTTTCACTGCCTTCCATGTAATAAGGTGTTGTGACTTTGCACACCCTCAGATTTAAAGCTATGTGAGAGAAAACCTTTTCAAATCTTGTTACTGGAAGTTATGTTCTCTCAGACATGCTCCAGTGAGGAGGCAGGATTAGTTTTGAGGCAGATCAAGAGAAGGCCGTGACTAAAGTGGAACTGTGTTGGTTCAAGTATTTCTGATCTAAACTGGTCAATCTGTGTCCCGAAGTACAGCGCATTTTGTCCTCAATATTGCAGATCTTGCATATAGACTTCTACAGGAATTACATGGGTAGGATCTCTACAGTGGGGTTCTTTTTTCTGGTGACACAACTTCCATCTCTATTACATTGCTATAATCCAAACAAATGTAATGAATCCCCAAGGGTGATAGTACAGACAGGATTTCACCATTGCTGATAACTTGCTGGAAAGCTGTGACTCCATGCTTCTTTGCCCATGAGCTATGAAATGGCTATTTCCATAATATCATTGTGCTAACTGTTTCTCCTCTAAGTTACTACAATGACAATGAATCCCTATAACCCAGGGATGGCCAGTAATGAAGAATAAATAGCTTTTTGATAGAGGGACAGACTGGGGTTACTAACAGCAGCTTCAATGGTTAGAATTGGGCATCATTGATAATACTGCCTAAATTTAATTACTTCATTTTGTGACACACAGTATCTCCCTTGTCTTAGCCTAATGGTTTTGACTTGCTATTGTGGGGAGAATAGTTTGTGCCTGGAAAGGGAAGGAAGGTGATTTTGAAGTTATAGAAGAATGTGAATTAGTTTTCTGTTATTTATAGCAGAATATAAATATAGTAGACCATATAGTATCTTTCTGTTATTTGAAGCATTCACAACACAGTCACTGTATTTCCTGAGCTTACTTTCACATGAGATTGCCAAACAATTGCACTAAATAATCTAATAGCTAAGCAAGAAAAGAAGTCTATTGTTATTTATGTCAGAAAAGGAATGCAATCATGTGTACTTTTAAATTATGAACTCCTATCCATGTTGCAAAGCCATGAGAACAGAAAGCCTGAACTAGTTTATAAAAGCTATTTGACACCCAGCAGAAGAAAGCAAACAGTGTTTTCCATATAAATTATGGAAGAAAGAAATTATATCTAACAGGAAAAAAAAATAATGCTATAAATCTAATGAATCTATATGATGAATTTTTTCCCCAACAGACATTTTTCTTAAATATTTTTCATGCTTTTATTCAAAATTGAGCCACCATGGGCTTTAGGTTAATAAATATTTTTTAGTTAATTTTCTATTTTTTTTTACTAGATTAATTTTATTTTCAGATATGTCAAATTTGTTTTAGGTTAGTTTTAACAATAAGATATTATCTGAGAATTTAAGCAGGAGATAAATTTATGAATAGGCAGTGTCTATTTCCATTTTAAATTCTCTTTATTTACTGCTGTTGCCATTATTGTTATCATTATCGTAGCATCTGTAAGGCTGCAGAATGTGACATTTTAAAGATATGTTTGCTAGTGGCTTTTTCAATTTCTGTTTAACTTAAATGTTTCCTACTTCATTCAACTACCCTTACAATTTACATTAGTCAACACTCCATCAATAAAACCATCAAAATGATCTACTACATTGTAGACAAAAGTTATTGTGTCAAGTTGACACTAATCAGTTAATTCCAGTAAACCTTCAGATAAACAAAAGCTTCTTGTCTATTACTGATGTGTGTGATTAGCCCCCTGTATGTCCTATAGCTATGCACATCTATAGAGATGTATCTGGCAGACATTTGGCCTGAGGGCTCTATATGTAAACCAGGACAGGATCTATAGTTAATGATGTTGACCCTGACTCCCTCAACAGAGATTGGATTCAGTCCTCGTAATATCCCGACAGCTGATATGTATACTGTGCTAATAATATTATCAATTACTTATGCTACTGTGATTCCCAGTGTGTAAAGATGATAAAAGGTTCTTTCACGTATCTTTTTTCTACATCTCTGCTATCCTACTGATTGCGTGTTAGTTGGATATTTTTCATTCTAAAGCCCATTTATTTCATAACTAGCAAAGATAGAGAGGATGTCACATGGGTAACATGGTAATTATTATTTTGGTTTTCTCTTTCACATTTCCTCTGTTCCAGAAGAGTTGGACTGAGTATTTAGTTACAGCTACTGTGACTTTAGTATAGAAAGCCTGTAGAAGCAGCTAATGATATGAGAGGTCTCTAGGTGTATCTGTTCAACTGGAGAATCTTCAAAATCTTGCATTTTCTTAAAGTCAGACCTGTGTGTCATTGTTCTCAGTTGGAGCAATCAAAAACCAGCAAAGTACATAGATACTTCCAAAAACTCAGTCATAACAATGTAAGTAATCATCCTCCTGGCCATCTCTGTCACTGCAGAGCACTTCTGCCTTGTCCAGCATGTTAAATAGGTAATAGTGAAGATCAGAGATTTTTGGCCATTTTTAAGCCTGGACAAACCCCTGACTATGCAAATTTTGTGCTAGAGCAAGCAGATTGAGTACATGAGGCTTTACATACCACTATGATTTTTTTTTACACTGTGTGTGTATGCACAGAAAAGCTTCCACCTTGTGCCTTCTCTGGGTCAGATACCTAACCTTCTCTACCTTTGCAGAGCATCAAGTACATATGAAACACTTACACAGAGAGCAGATAATTACAGCATGAAGGAAGACTTTATGCCTTGGCAAAACCTTTCTCTATCCTTCTCTGTCTGCACATACAGAAGCCAGTCTTCTGGCTTTAAGTCCCCATGGTGTGCTGTGCTCAGCACAGGGTGGAAGCTACAAGCAGCCCAATTCTTCCTTTGAGCAGCGTGATGGCAAGGCTGAGCTGTGCTCCCATGCACTGAGCAGCTCTGGTTGAAATGATGACAGGGACCACTGTTAAAAATTAAATTCTGCCTTATTTTTTGTGCAGTTCTTGTGAGTCACATTTGCGAATAGTAGTGAGAGATTTAATGATCGCGTATTTTTTATCTTATTTCACTTTGGTCGATGCCAATTTTTTTCTGTTACTGTCGACTTAGAGCTCAAAGTAATTTAGTAATTGATTCTAAGCACGGCAGCTCGCCAATGGCAGCTCTCTGTTCAGGGGAATATCTTTGCTAATTTTATCCATCAGAATGAGATTACCATGCTAATCTCTCCCAGCTCTGGTACCTTGGTCTATTGGGACACACTGATGCAAATGATATTATTAAACACAAACCCTTCACCCAAGACAGGAGAAAAATGAAAGCAAGAGAGAGAAGCAAATCAGAATCTGTTACAAGGATTTTTAGGGCTGAACTGGCATTGCCTCTGTGTGTCCTCTTTGTCACCCCTGAATTCTGGTGTAGCTAACACTCCTGTTTTTGAAATAATCTATGGTTGCTTGTTTTGGGGTTTTTTTCCTCTCCTCAGAAAGATTACCTTCACATGTTCTTATAAGTTATTGCATCTATGGCTGTTATAAGAGAAGCGTTTTTTTCTCTGCAACATTCTCTCTGCAGCCCATATCTATTAGTAAGATCTATCAGTGTTTAAAATCTCTTTTCTCTTAGGTTAGAAAGGATGCACTGCATGTGGCTGCCCTGAGTGACAGTGTTGCAATCCCCTCTGCCTTAATCATGGTGCTCTTGAGAGGACCCCTCTGTTCTTGGCCATTCAGGAGAAAATAAGGCTTCAGTTAAGGTTTTTCATGTCCTGCTTTTTCTGCCCTATTTTGGAGTATGTCCATCAGCTTGGTAACTCCATCTTGTAAAGGATGGAGATCTCTGGCACGAGTCCTGCAAAGCACTAAAGCATGTGCTTAACTTGCAGGGGCCACCCAGAGCTCTGGCTGTAACTCCCTCCGCACGGCATAATGGAACCTGCTGATAACTGGACCTCATTTAGCTCTGCCTGATTTCAGATCCACTTTCAATCAATAAGAAACCTTTTAAAATCAGGCCAAATTTGACCCTGAACTGAAAAGCAGTTTTGGGCCATCTGTAATTTAGATCAGTCCCATCAAAAGTACAGACTGTTTGGCAGATATTGCTGAAAAAATAGTGTAGAAAGACCAGCAGCACTTTGTACAACACATTTCACCTATTCTTGGTGTTCAGTGATATATTAATATTTGTTTCTTGCTTTCCTTTAGGAAAGAAAACAGAACATTTCTCCATGTCACGACTCAAAATTCAGAAACTGCAAGGATCTTATTTGGTCTTCACCAGCTTCTAAACTTTGTGCTTAGGTAATTAAAAAAAAAAAATTTCCTACCTTACCTCTTGCCCTGACACATCCTCACATTACAAGAATCACTATGAATGACAGAAAGTAATTTGTTTAATTGCATTAACATTTTTATTGTTAAACCACAACAGAACCCATGTATAACGTTAATTTGTTTTCTGCCTTTCTGTTGTTTAATTCTTTTTTTTCTTAGTTTGTTTAATTATTTTTTCTTTTTTTAAACAGTTTTAAAACAAAGTCAAAAATGAAGTTATGCTTTCAGAAGAGAAAAAATAGAAGATATACATAGCTGTATATGAGACTAAGGTAGTCTACTGAATGTAATTTCTGGTTTGTATTTGAACAGAAAAAGAAAAGACAAACCAAAATACTTAATTCAGAGATTAAAAATGCAAACCATGATTACATTTGGAAGAGTTACACTCCCAAGTGCGATTATCTGAAAGTTTAAATTCCCAAGGGCAGATTAGGAGAAGCACTTGTGGGCAGAATGTGTCACCGTCTACTTTTATCAAGCCAATACTTTTGATGGACATATATATTTTGTTGGCAGTTTAGAGAGTTCACCAAACACTCCAGTTCCTGAGAACAGCTCATACCTGGAAATTTACTTAGAATTGCTGTTTTCAGTGCAGTGGAGTCAGAGGTCTGTCGTGCTGCAACACAGCTGCCCCAGATGCTGCTCCCAGTTCTCCTCCTTGCACTGCTGGAACCACATTCTGAGCATCACCACGCAGCAATGTCAGCGAGAATGTGAGCCAGAGGTGCTCTGCCTTCCTCATGATCCCTGCAGAGAGAGCATCATTTGCAGACAAACATTGTCCAATGTCTTAGTTCTTATTCTCTGGTTATTTATGGGTGATCATTAAATCCATTTTGATGTCGAAGACATTCTCTCCTAGAAAATAAAGTGCTGTTTCAAATATTTGGTAGGTATTTTTCAAGTGAGCACCTTAGGAGAGAAAATATAGAACATTTTGCAAATAGCCAGAGCACTCACTTCAGGCTGTCTTCTCAGTTCATTGACACCACAGAATCGAAATAAATACCTGCTTATTCAGTTAATTGATGTAGCACTTTCTATACTTGTAAACTGGGTACAGAGTATTCCCCTTCTACTCTAGGAAACACTGAGCAGTGGTAGACAAAAATAACTGTGCTGTGCTTTTCTTGGTCAGTAGAAGATATGGTCACTCACAGTCAGAACAAGGGCAAGATCCAGGGCTACTGTACGGCAAATGGGCTCAGGTATTTTCCCAATGGAAAACAGCTAAGCTGCATTTACCAAAGTGTTTTGGTAACACTTGATAACAATTTGTCATGTAAGTTGCCATGCTGTTGGATGTGGTTACTTGCATGGCCATGTCTGCAGCTGCTTGCTCCTTGCCAGGAGGCTCTGGGGGAAGGACAACTTCATGGACCCTGACAGTGAATGGGGTCTGGCACTACCTGGACACAGACTGAGGGTCCACTCAGGGTTCCCTCACCTCTCCACTTCACATGAGGCTATCTGCTTCCTGAGAAATGGCAGAATCAGAATCTCTGCAGCCACCTTGAGTCCCCAGTGGTAAGTAGACAACAGGCAGGAAGAGAGAGAGGAGTTTATTTCAGCATGGTAGACACCAAGACACCTGGTGGTTACGTGGGAAAACAGTGACCAAGACAACCCAGTTCAACTGAAGTTCAGCTGAATGTCAGAACAGGTCCTGGCTGTTGTATGGTTTCCCACCTGGGCATTGCTTGACCATAGGAGAGGGGGATTCCTGCGGAGGGGCTCCCCTGACACTGCCCTTTCCCTTTGCTCATGGTCCTTACCTGCATGTACTGTTGGGCTCTCTTAAATAGTAAACTGGTCCTCAAAGCAGACTGATGTTTTGCTGGCCTTTTTCCTCCTAATCTCATCTCTGAGGAAAATCACTCTGCACTGGTCACATGTCCAGGAAAGTGCTCTCCCTTATCAAGAAGCTTGATTTTTTTTTTTTGATGGCTAATTTGTAAAGCAAATGCAGTCAAAACACATCTCTCCTTTCTTCCCTGTAGCCAGTCTGGGCTTCATTCTTTCCTGAGTACCCTTTAATAGGCCACCTACATTCAGCTTTAGACAAATATCTTACCTAATATGTATAATATGTTTGCTTGTGATGTCACATTATTGTATGTAGCAAGAAGCTAGAGTTACACAAGTGCCATATAAATTGGATAGGCTTCAGTTAGTCCTTGGCACTGCACAGAGAGCTTACATGAATGTTAAGATGTTGGGGGACAATATGAAAATAAACTGTGCCTGGCTTTGCATCATCTGAAAAACTGGCCTGCAGAGGATCCTGCTGCTTCCCATGTCATACTCTGCTACATGACCTACAGAAGAGCAAACTCAAAATCTCATGGGCAGCTGTTACCACTATATCATCCATTTCTTCATAAAAAGATGAAAGAGACAGCAGAGGAAAGACAAGATTTTTTTTCATATGGCAATAAAACCAGAATATTGACATTCCTGCTGTACAGAAAAAACAGCACTGAAGTAGGGACACATATATTGATTCCTGGTGCAGATGCTGTCAGACATCTCCTGAGAGGCCAGGATGCCTTTAGGTTGGGGTTTGGTGTGGGACTTGGGAGATGGGCTTTACCTGCCTTCTTCTGTTGTGTCCTAGCAGAGCCTTTAGGCTTGAAGAGATGCAGAGTCTTCTGGCAAAGGGCTTCTGGCATGGTGCAGCTCACAACGGAGCTCCAGTCAAGTCTTATGTGCTATTCTCACTGCAAGAGCTGTAATGTGTTCCCACTGCTTGACTGAACATTATTTCCTATGAAGGGCAAGTGATAAACACACAGACACGCACACACCCCCAAACCCTGCAGTAGCAGCCTCTGATTTTCTCTCCCCCGATGAGGAAGGTATGTGGAAGAGCACTGTGTCCATGGAAATATGGCAGTCGATTTCCTACGCTGCATAAGCATAACTGCACTTGAGGTTTACCTTGAAACTCTGTGTGCATTCATTGATAACCCCATTATGAAATTCAAGAGACCTAATGCAATTGTGTCTAGGAAGATTTACTTGTTAAAAGGAAAACAACTTTCACATAAATAATTTACTACAACAGAAAAATAATCCTCTGCGCTATCATCCTTGCATTGAAACTGATCGAAGGGAGTTGTTTTTAAATTGCTTGGAAGTGTACTGTTCTCATTTCATTGTCAATAAATATGCTCCATTTCAGCACAATGCTTCACCAAATGAATCTGAATTTTCAAGGGGGAGTGGAATTGATCAGAATTTTTTTAAAAATGCAGAAAGAAAAGGTTTCTACAGGAAATTTGTATGGTAGAAAATTCACAACTCCTTTAATAACCTGAAAATGGGGCTTGGTTCCTGTACTGATTCAGGTCCAGCAGCTGATTTGCTGTTGACCTCAGTGGGAATAGATCTGTAATCCTCTGCTGGAATGGATTTGTCTAAATACTGAAAAAAACTGTCAGAATTCAACCTCAATAAGAAGCATTCAGAATTATAACATATTTATGAAAGGCTTTGTTTGACATTTTCATCTGACCACAACAAATTGTTAATATTTTTTATTTCTCTCAATTTCAGGGGCCAGAAATATAAATTGAATGTCCATATATGATACTAAGACCAAAACCTATGCACATTTAAAATTAAAAGCTAGAAATAATCACAATTTTTGTTTAAATAAAAGTTCTGAGCAGACAAATAGCTTTTCTGGGCATGGACAAGCCATCTTTGTTGCTCTTCTCCAGTCATTTTTTATAAAAGCTACAAAGTGAACAGTTTTGAATTCCAAAAACCTGACTTTTTTTATTAGAAGATTACATAAAGGTATGGAGAATTTGTGGGTGTGTATTTTGATTGAAGTCTATCTTTTTAATGGCAACAGTTTGTGTTATTGAAAAATCCTCCCAGAAAATGCTTACCATTAATTTGAAATATCTCTGAAAGACTGACTTGATTTTATTTAGTAGGTGTTAGCTCCAAGGATTCAGCAATAAGTGCTTGTCCTAGCATAAACATTTTTGGGAGATTCATGCATATTCAGTAGCAGTAAAAGGGCACTAAACATGGGTTTGTGTAAGAACTGCAGTATATTAGATGTATCAGCATAAGAAGAGTTCTTACCTCTTGTTTTTATTCTCTCCTGCTCTTTACGTAAGCCCTCCAGGAGGTCTTTTACAGGGCTGTGTTCTCCCTGAGCATGGTTTAACCATCATGGGATATACTTGAACTCCTGTAGCTGTTAAATATACACAGACTAATTCAGTTTTAGCTGAAGTCCCAGAAAGACGTCAGAGAAGTCATATAACCTCTTGTACCTGAATGTCACTACTTCAGAGGAAGTCACCTTCAGGAAGACATCATCTCAGTGTCTCTTATTGTCCCATTGTGTCACGGCTTGGAACTTTAAGCTGTTAAAAACCAACCTGTTAATTTCCATGCACAATCTAATAAATGCAAAGCAGTCAGTGTGGAACAGTCTCATTCACAGCTGGTTATATTGTGGTTCTGCAATTAGTGTAGCACATGCAATTACTGCTGTCTATACTCTTCGGCTGAACATACCTAACAACTCACTTGCTCTGACAGACCAAGATCCTCCTCCATCTTCTCCCAGCTCACCTCTCCCTCTGCTCCCTGCCCTGCCATGAGCTCCTCCCTTTCTTTGTAAGAAGGCATAGTGTCTGACTGAACCTTTTTCTGGCGTTGGGCAGGTCTTGGCAAGGTCTTTCTGCTGATGTGGCCTCTCTGGTGTAAATTCAAACTAAAGCCTTTCTCTAAGAGAGGGACATAATTTGGGCTTCTCTATTTGCCAGTCTATTTTCATGCAATGTGTGGAAACATAATTACTTCAGAGTCTGTTACTGATCAAACTTGGTTGAAATCAGACAAGGATCTTAGGAGTTATTACAGAAAGGATAAAGAAGGACCCGGACGGACATGTCAACACTACTGCAATAAGCTTCATTTCTTAAGGAAACCAGGCAGAAAAATTGTTCTTCCATAGGGTCTAATTTTGTGTGACAGACATACCAGAATACTAACTCATAAAAATTGCAAATAACACCAAGGCTCTGCTGTTGGGTGGTAGAAATCCTTTGTACTGTTCCAGGCCATTTCCCCTCAACATTATCCCTCCTCCTCAGCATGCATAAGGACAGCATTATTAGTATGTGCACGAACTGTCAGGGCAAAACATCTGGTGTAAGGCAACCAGTTTGACTTCCACAGCTGCTGCAATCTGTTTCTAAAACTGTCTTAATAACTCCATGAAAAATCAGCCCAGTGTGTGGGTGATGTTCTCATGCCAGGAAGATGCTGTACTGCAATCCAGGGGTCCTAGCACTGTGCAAGGCTGTAGGCTTTTCCTCTCCATGAGTACTTTTGACCTATGTTTTCTACAAAATATGGTCATTTGTGTCAGTGGCCATATTTATTTCTACAAAAATAAAAATACATTGGATGTTATAAAATTCGTGACCTTGTAGAATTTAGAATTATTTTTTATTTAATCTGTGTAGGTGTGAATCTAGTGATGACAGCATTGGCTGCTGGCAGCTCCTGATTACCCCGCCACACATGATCGGTAATGCTTTCACCTTTATTCAGGCTGCATACAATAGAATGCATTGTGAGTGTTGGTGGAGGAGCCTCTTCCCAGCTACTGCAAACTTCTCTGGCTTTCTTACAAGCAAATTTGATTTTTCAGAGCACCCAGGTCCAAGCATCGTTCCCAGTTTTTCAGGGCAGGCTCTCATCTTGTGGATGAGCAGTAAGACTACATCACAGCCTTGCAGGAGCCACCTGCAGGTCTGGTCCTGTTACACCCATGTACCCCTTCATTCTCCTGGGCTTTGTCCACCCCTAGTGCCCTGTCCATCGCTTAAAAATTGAGGGTTTTTACATTTTGATTTCTTGACAGATAAAGGCCCATCAACATCTCATTTGCTGTCGCTACCATTCTTCAAGTTGGCAGATGACACATCTCCTACAATAAACATAAAACCAAGGTAATATCTACCTTCATGATGATAACTAAGAGCAAGAAGAACTTGTAGTTATATTGGTGCACTCCCTCTTGTCTAGGAGAATTACCCTCTGTAGCTGAGAGGTAATTTAACTCTCAGGCGCATTCACCTCTTGGCCTCTGTGTTGTTGTTCTGAATATAATGGCTGTGGGTGCATAAGGGAACGGGCTATAGTAGCAGTGTATGGCCATTAGGAGCAAGGATGGAGTCCCCAAAGCACTTCACACTGCCGTGGTAACATCCAGAGTGACTTTTTGTCCACTACTGTCCTGCTTGAAGTAGAATTGGCAGGGACAGGGTGAAAAGACACAGATCCTGCTCGCAGTTGTCTGAGGCATCCAATTCCCTGAAGAGTATTGTGAAACGCAGAGTGCAGTTCTCTCACGTTTCCTGTAGCAGCATTATTTAAAACACAAATATAGCTAAACTATTCAAATGCACAAGTTAAAAATAAATGTGAAGTCCCAGCCTTCCACAGCCTGACTGCAGAATTAATGAAAAAATATCAGTCTGGTTAAATACTGGTAGTGTACTGAAATGGTGTATCCATGGTCTGAAAGGGCTGTGCTGCTGACTATGGTCAGCTGACCATTGCTGACAGTTTCTTCATTGTTCTAGCCAAGGAGTTGATATAATGGGCTGTTAAAAATTCACCTTTGAATTTTCCATGGTACCCAGTGTTTGTTGGTTTATTTGATTTTTTTTTTACCTGTCTTGGAGTTGTCAAGAAATAGTAGATTTAGTGTTATTGATGTCAGTGGATAAGAGCAGGATGTTTCCTTGGAGAATCTCATCTAATCATGCTGCACCCTTCAAAGATGAGGTGAGTGAGTCCTACAGGCAGCTTCTGCCCGTAGTCTTCCTACTACAGAGGAGGGTCACAAAGCTGCACATCCAACCTGTGACATGTCTTGTCCCGATTTTGGCTTGCTCAAGAGTGGCATGACATTTGTGGACAATTCACAGAGAAGATAGAAGTTGACTGGTTTTGGACAATGTGTATTTAAGTGGTAAAAAACACTGAAAACCCCTCAGTTTGGGCACCCAGGTTTAGCGATTTTGACTCAGTCTCAGTTGTCATCTGCAAAATGGGAATAATGGTATCATCCGCGGGGTTTTTTCAGATGTGGCAAAGAAATCCATGGATATTTTTCAAAGCACTAAGGTACTGGAATGAAAGCTATGTAGAAGTGCTAACAAAGAAACAAATGCCTTCAGTTCAGATTTTGAACAATATGTGGTAAATAATGCTGGGGGATTGTCCAAATTTGTAATAAGCAAACTTGTAATAAGTATTTATTTTTTCATTGAATAAAACAAGAAACCTGTGGAGAAAACTCTGCAAGATTAAGTAATAAAAAAGCTCTCTCTCTCTAGTTTTAAGATTTCATTTACAGTTGCACGGGCAGTTTTTATAAAAAAGTTTAAGCGTTTCACTTTGTTACCTCAGCATTCCTGCAATGAGTTTTTTGAACAGGAAATATATGTACCCTCCCTTTAACGGCTGCTTTCTCATAATTTATTTAAGAAAACATTTGAATTGCTTTAGATGTCTTGTGATGTTAATTAAATAAATTTAGGGATAATTGAGTGTCATAAAACATGATATAAATTTGTTGATGTCAAGGGAGATGTTTAAAAATTATGACAATGAAGGCAAATTTGACATATGTCAGAATTTTTTCCATAAGTTTGTATACTTGCTAACCACACCTGTTTTCTTTTCCAAGCTTCTCTCTCCATATAAATTAAGGTTTATTTTATTCTGTAGTTTGATTACATTAAATCCATTGTTATTTCAATATAAAAATTATCTTGCAATCATGTGTCTCAAAATGCTTCAGTCAAACACCATTTTATATTAACGTTTTTAATGATGCAAATTATTGGTTTAGGTTAATTGACATATATAATTAAGACTGTATTTTTCCTATATTAAAAAATTGATTGCATTTTACTTCTTCCTTGCTTTTGTTAAAACAGCCCCACTACAAGTTGCTGTGTACCAGCCTGTTGTCTACGTCTCCACACATTGACCTTTGTTGTAAGATCTGCTATAGACATCACAAACTCTCACATCAATTTACTACAATTGGATGTGGCATCTTCCAGCTAATTTGATTTAGGAAGAAATGCACCTGGTTCTGTTTTTCCCTATAGAATGTTGAGGGAGTTCAGAGTCCTCCCAGATGCCATCTATCTGAGTAGCCCATGTGTTTTTCAAGGTCTAAGTGGTTTGTCTTCATCTTCCAAAATGTAAGCTGTTACAAAAGGAGAGTAGTGAAATTATTTAATGCAAAAATAAATTTAATATAAGGTGTGAAATGTGTACATGTATGAACATATGTATATATGCATGTGTACAAATTTATAAAGTATGTATGTTTTATATTATATATAAAATATATAATGTATATATATACACATATTCATATATAGATGTATGATATAAACTGAAAATATGTTCATGTGTTACAAAAATATTTAATATTCTCACTATTTTACAAATTTGAACCTTTTTTTTTTTTTTTTACATTGTGTTGTTATAGGGATTCTTTGCAAGAAGCAAAAGACATTTCAGGGCTTGTGAAACTTTCCAGGTGCTGCTTTAGACCGCATGGATCAAGCAGGTTATAAAGATCAATCCTGTTGCAGCAACAGGGACATACAGAGAATGAACCAGAGACTTCTGCTTTCTGTTTCATTCCATAGGTCCAAAAGTGAAACAATGATTTAAAGCATATACATGAGCCTTCTTACTATGTAAGAATCTTGGGCAATCAAACAAATTAAATAACTGTATGCAGAGTTGCAAATGGCTGTGGTGATTAAAATGAGACTGGACAGTTGGATGGAGGAGGTGGATGTGATCCTACCACAGCAGGGGCTGGGCTGAGAAGAGCCAGCAGAGGATGGTCCTGGAGCACTCAGGAATATTCTAAGTGTTTTCCCTGGAGGATTTTTTGGCATGGAGGATGGATGGATGAGGGGGACGACTTGTTTACTCAAATACTATTTTCAGGACTAACTGAAACTTAGGTTGATAAAATATATATAATAGTGTAAGCTTAACATACTACACTTAATTGCAAATGGAAAGCCTAATTAAATTAAAATAAAATTATTTGAAAACTCCTAATTTTGGCTCTTCAGAACTACAGTGATTGTGTTTACTTGACAAGTCACTTGGCAATCATCAGCATTTTCAGTGTTCTCCAGGAATCCAGAAGCTTTCCCTGATGCCGGACAGGGCCTGATCCTTGCATGAAGATTAAAAGTCATTCTTGATGGAGTTAGTGGTTTCTGGGTTTGTGCTTCAAAGGAGGAGAGGTGAGGAAGGGAGCAAAATATGACTTTTGGAGAAATTCGGAGTCCAAGATATCTGCGGGTAAAATCAGCTCCCGTAAGAGGGAATCATAAGTAGAACAAAAAGAACAACTATTAAAAGCATAAATATCTGCTCTTAACAAAAACAGTAGATATATTCAGTGCGAAATATGCCTATGGAAACATCAAATCAATTATTAAGGTGATTGTGATGGCAATAATTTGCAAATCTTAAAATAAACAAACCCCCCAACTATATGATACAGGGTTTTTTGGTACTTCGATGGCAAAACACTCAAATTTCTGTATAGAAGTAAAATGGAATATTTTGCTAATATTGAAGTTGGAGACTATCCTGAAATATTTTGACTGCTCTGTCTATGTTATTTCTTTTCCCATCTTGAGGCCAGGTACACAGATCATGTCATGAACTGTACTTCACAATGTTTCCAGGTTTGATAAAATAACTATATTACACAAAAGGGATAAAAGAATAGTGTTTGTACATTTGTAACCTACACTGTTTATGCTTTTGCAACAAAATCTTTAAGTAAATTCTGGAAGGGTTTAGGGTGGTTACATTTTCAAATTTATTTTTTTTTTAAAAAAAGGGTTTTTTTAAAGAAAACTAGCTTGCAATGAAATCTAGATCTAGAATACAGCCATCATTTACTTTGTAAATATATTTATTTATTTCCTTAATCTTTGGCAGTGGTTCCTCTTTTCAAAGCGTTTGTCAGTAATTTCCATTTACTGCAGTGACACCTAATGGCAGGAGACGCAGAGCTGACCCCCGCCGCCTTGTTTGCCGTGGAACAAAGGGAGGGTTCGCATGTTAAACTGGTGGGGAATGTGTGGATTCTTTCCTCTCTCCTCAAAGAGCAAACAGACTCTGCTGCGATCTGGAAAGCATTCAGCTGCAGGAACAAAAGCATCTAAACTAAAACTATGGCCCTTAGAAAGCCAAAGATCTAATCTTGCAATTTTTTGTATGCTTGTAAATGCTGAACTTCCACTAAGAGTAAGGACAGACAGCCAGGGCCGATGATTAAAAAGACTAATATCAAAATGATACATAGTAGTTCTTTGTGGCATATGGTCATGACTCTACATCTGGAAGTTTCAGGCTCAAGGGGTCTAATGTTTGTGATGGATATTTTAAATTCATCTGTGCTAAAAGCTGCCAGAAAGTGAGTTATTCAGGTCAGAATAAAAGTTGGCAAGATATATGCCAAAGATGTTCAGAATTTTCTTCTCTATAACAAGCTTATAAAATACCTTTTTATGCAGCTAAGACCAGCTGGGTGAAAGTTAATCAGCCAAATGCAATTATAGGAGGTGTAAGTCTTATTAATGTATTAGGAATTCTCAGGGTACTGCTGGACCATTCCAGATGTGCTGATGCATAATGAGTACAGCATAACCTTGATCAAGAAGCCAATCTGTCTGGTCCCCTCACCTCTTCTAATAATGTATATAATATTTACTCGCAATGGCTCAGAAGGGACTAATAGAACTAATAGGTTCTCATTCAAATGTAGACTTCATTTTCTAATAAAGGCAGCTTGGTATAAGCCTGAAATGACAAAATTTCACTTCATCTTTAGTAGAAAATGACATTTCTTTAAACAGGAAGCTAACCAAAGGCAGGTCTTATTTAATATTCTGGCTAGGACAGGTGTGTTTTGATGCTGTAAAAGCCAAACAAAATTATCAGTTTTGTGTTGGACCAGTGACAGATATTTTTTGCTGAGATACTTGTCAGCCAGCTTTTGCGGGGGGAGGAATGTTTCCGTGCTGCTGCAAAGTGAGATGGCAACCAGGCAGGCTGGGAGGGAAGAGCAGATTGCAAATCCTGGGAGAAAATTTGGGACCCATGAAGACAAGAGATTTGTTTGTTGGGGTTTTGTTTTATCATACTGTGGCAGGATATTGTCCTGTTGGTTATGAGGGATGTCGAGAAAAATCTACCACCTGTGTCTCACTAAGCCTCTTCTTCCTTTGGACAGTTAAAAAAACAACCAACCAAACCAACAAAAAAACCCACCCAAAACAACCCCGCCCCAGAACAGGAGGTTTGAATCCAACCTGCCTACTCAAGCTACCCACAAAATATGTTCCTACTCTGTTTTCACCTTCTGATTATTAATATGGAATTCATAGAACAACTTTCTTACTTGCAAATATGTTATGAGCTGGGTAGCCACTGGGACACCAACCTTTATGCTCACTAAATTACCCTTTACTGACCATCACTAGTTATTTCCCATTGCAAGGACTGTCAGCAACCTCCACTCTATGCTGTTGTTCTGGTAGTATTCTGGCATCTAAAAAGATCACAACAAATCTACATGTCTTCCCCGTTTGTACTGACATTCCCCAAAGAAGGCATGGTTCTTCTTAGGGACCCATTGTCCTCTTTGTACATACAGTCAACTCCCACTAATCTCATTAATGAGACCTACATTCCCAAACTGGAAGGAAAAAAAAATCAGCTGGTGGGAAACAAAGATTTCACGGGGAGGCAAGAAGGGAGCTAAGAAGACCTTTAAGCCCTTCATCCCTCTGCTCCACTCCCTGCAGTTACCCCAGAAATGCCAAGGGGAGTGCCCGTGGGAGCATCTGTGCAGCAGGGCAGGGCCACCCACCCATCCCTATCAGCTCAGCCGGTGACTGATTGCACACGTAGAAGGGAAGGGAAGGAAGAGGGAGGAACAGGAAAGCAAACAAGTGCAGTATCTACGTTGTCCCTTCCCGCAGCGATCAATGTATGGCAACATTTGGTAATTTTTTCTTGTGGTCCTGAGAAAACACAGAGGGAGGAAGAAATACTGTGGTGTAATTGTGTGTGCAGCATTTTCATCTCAGGAGAGGAAATATAAGCAGCCATTTAACCTTTCATATTTTTTAATAAATTTCACTGAATCAAATCTGGAAACACTGTTGCAGGCTCAAAATAACCCTCATTTAGCTAAAGTACTTGGGAACAAAACTAAACGAATGGTCTCTGCTGGAAGAAATAGGTTCTTGCAGGAAATGGTACAACCCAGACTGAGTAATTACTGTGTCTTACTGAAGCTCATTTTTCCTTCCCTCCTGGTGCCATCTGAACAATGGACTGTCTTCCATCTCCTGTCTGGAGATGGTGGTAAGCACCTCTTACCTCTCCATTCGAAACAGCAAGCAGAGTTACAAGCCCACAAAAGTGACATATACTTGACCAAACTGAGGATTGGGCAACTGACTCTAGGGCATCAGGGTCCTAGAAGATGGCCTTGATTTAAAGCACTGTGACTTCTATAACTTTAATCTGGATGATTACTAATGAGAAATGCCATTGTGGATGTATAAAACCCAGGAAGTTATCTGAGACCTGTAGTGTCAGAAGCATATGCTTCTAAGCCTACAAGGCTTACACATGAGAGAGAAACCAGCTGGATTCAGGATGACATCCAGGAGGAAGTAAATTAAGTTTTCGCTCAGGGCAAGGGGCTTGCAAAGCCCCAGGCCCAGGTAAGGAGCCTGGAGCGGTGACTGCAGCTGGCCCACATTGCCCACTTGAAAGTGTAGGACAGCCTGTGCTTCTGGGAAGAGGGAAGTCCTCTGCTCACCTGCCTCTCAGCCAGATGAGAATGTCAGAGATGGGGCTGGGAGATGGCCGTGTTTCTTGTCCCCAAGGACTGCAGTGTCCCTGCCACCAGCTCTGGCTGGATGCTGATGCAAATGGGAAATGGGGCAGGAGCAAAGGAGGTGGAGAGCAGGGATGGACGTGCTGAGTGGGCCCACGGGAGTACACTCAGCCTTGGCGCTCTGAGTCATCCAAGAGGGCTGGTGCCAAGGAACTGCTCTGCTGTGACTGAGGAATTGAATTTTGCTTGTGTTTACTGGGAAGATTTGAGTCACCCTGGGTTCTGCTACAGTGTGAAGCATTGCAAATTCAGTCAGTAGAAAATGCTTAATTTTATCAGTCTTCCAGGTTACAGATTTCCCTGGAATGATGCTTTGAAACTTTTGTGGATATTTTCTTAGGCAAACATATAAAAAAATGGATGCCCAAAGTCTGAAATAAAAGATCAGCGTACAGTGATTCAATTTAACATGAAGTCCTTTTGACCGGTGAAAGAAGGGATTTCTCCTAACTATTCCTAGACTGAACTGCCTTTGCATGCTGTTGGGACACAAGTGGAGGCTGCACTCCTGCTCCTGAATCCAGGTCTGTAGCTGTCAGCTGTACACATATTGCCTTTGACGTCAGCCACTGGCCCCTGGAAAAGCTTTGAAGCCTTCGACGTCACTTTTTTCTTCAGCAGGCTTACTGTGTTTCATTAACACATGATAATGAAACCAAAATCCCTTAGAACAAAAATTGTTTGAAATTTCCTGCTTACATCCCACCCTGCTGAATGTGCAGAGCGCAGAGATTGCTGGCGAGGTGATGGCTTGTGTAGACCCCGATAGGTTTGGTTGTCACTCAGTGCTGGGGACATGCTGTATAGCCAGGGGGTAAGGCACTAAGGGGCATTTTAGGATTCTAGGTGCTGGAAGAGTTAATATTCTCTGCTGGGCAGAGGCCACAGCTGCCTCACCACTATTTCAGTGTTTATGCTAAGGCAATGAAGGAGGAAGGCCACTGCCTTAGAGCTATGTTAAACCTGCTCATCCAGAAGCCTGGGTTGGCATTATGGAGAGGAAAAGAGACTCAGAACTGTGAAGTTTGGATTTATGTCTGGAAAATTGGATGTTCTTCAGTGTGTGAAATTTAACTGGAAATCTAGTTAGTGATGATTTTTTTTTTTTTTTTTACTGTGAGATATTCTTATCTCAAAGTCCAACAAGGTAACAGATACAAAGACATGAGCCTTCTCATGCTGTGAAGTCTGTTGTACTGCCAGGCACTGAGTAAACCCAGAGGTCTGTATATATACTTATACATATATATATATATGTAATTCTTTACTTACTTTTATATATATATGTATAGGCATATATACATATAGGTAAAAGTAACTAAAAAATTTAAAACTTTTAGTGAGATTTTACCTTGAGTTTAGTTCTAGAAATCTACAGAAGTTAGGTTCACTCCAAGTTTTATTTTTTCAAAATCACAACTGAAATGCTCCTGAGGAGCAGGCACAAATGTTGATGTTACTTTGATTTCGGTGTGATTTGGGACTCATTTTTTCTCCAAAAGAGGATAATCAGCTGCACTGTGTAATGAACCACTGTAATGTTAAATATAAAGTAATTTACATTTACAAAATGGTTAAAGCTGGGCAAACTGTTGAGCCAAGACCTGCTGGGAGGAGAAAGGGAAGTCAGATTTAGGAAATAAAGTAAGGCTCACTCAGTTCCAAGCTGCTCTGGCACCAGGAAAGAAAGAGCTGCTCTAAGAACCCACTTCTGCTGCAGGGCCCAGGCTCTGAGGAGAGGCAAGCTGCATCCTGTGCACCAGCTGGTCTCTCTCTGGTGCCCTGTGCCTCGGGCATCAGCTGGCTGAGGGTCCTTTTCTAACCTCTGAGAGAAATCAGCCTAATGTAGGTAAAACCTGAGCTGATTTCTATACTTTTCGTAAATGCTACATAGGAGGAAAAGAAATGCTAGAAACTCTTTGCTCTCCTCAGGTGATGTGGGGTGTTATGTAGGGAGGAGCTGAATGGTTGGAAGTGCAGGGTCTGATGTGTGAGTGCAGGTAATACCTTTTGGAATGCAGTTTTTTGACAGTAAATTATCTCCCAATATCATGCCCCATCTTTTCTCTGTATTTTGGAAAAACTCTCTCCGGGTTTTAAACTAGCCCAACCTTCTGAAATTGCAAGCAATGTTTCTTCTTTCCAGAGCTCTGACTTTATCACAGGAAAGCATCTCTGTTACCCAAGTGGGATATGTGTTATCCTTGGAGTCCTGGTTTTATTTAAATAAAATCCTTTAATAAAGTAGGTACTGCTTTTTTTTCCCCTAGAAGACAATCCTTCCCTGATGCCTGGCTCTTTCTTGTAGGTTTATCATTGGGAACCCCTGCAGGATGCTCTGCACTGGCACAGCCCGTCTCTCTTTCTAAGGTCTTTTGGTATTGGGAACTGATAAAATGCTTTAAATCATTCCTTAAGTCAATGTTCTTTATGGCCCAATAAGTCAAAACCGTTTTGATACTTCTACCTGCACTTTGACCACAAGTCATTATCCATTTTTTCCTTCCTTCCTTTTTTTTTTTTTCGTGGTTGGGGTTTTTGGTTTTGGTTTTGTTTGTTTGTGTTTTTATGTTGTGTGTTTTTTATTTATCATTAGCTAGGAACTTAAAACAAACTTCATTCAAGAAGTTAGGAGTCTTAAGGTAAAGAAAAAAAAAAAAAGAAAAAGAAAGAACAGGTCATCCACATTGGAAAATAGAAAGAAGACCTTTAAGGTCCTAATTCTGTTATCAAGCAAAAAATGCAGAGCAGCTGGAGACTGACCTGAATCTAGGCACTGGGAAAAAGAGCAGAGGGGGAAGGGAAGAGAGGGGCAGCAGAGAGAAGAGGCAAAAATGTCCCTTATCAGCAGCAGGGCATGGATCAATCAAACCTGTAATGCTTGATGGTGATTGAAATTGTGCACATGAAAACCATAAACAGCCGTTTAATTTTAATGCCTATAAAGGAAAACAGGGACTTTTTCTTCCACTTCAAAACAAGAAACACTGTCTATGGCATAAGGCTCACGTGTATAACGCATATAAGGAAAACATAAAAGCAGAACTGTCATGGGGTGTCTGAAATTATTGAGTCCTGACTGTCTTGTGTGATCTCTGTGTCAGGTGCAAATTGCTGAGAACCACCTCCCACATTCCTCACAGCCCTGAACAGCCGTACAATACTGGAGCCCGAGGTTGTTAAGTTCAGGAAGAGCAGGAATGAGCCATTGATACTGCTTGAAACAAGGGAAAACAATAGGTCTTTAAGACAGCTCCCATTGCTGAATGTAAATTGTTTTTTAATAAAATGTAGACAAAACCAGATGATGTCAGAAGAATTCCTCCCTTGTGCCACCCTGGAGACTGTTCAGTAAACGTCAAGAAACACATACATTTTGGGGAGCCTTTCTGGGTTTCTCATGCCCATTGCAGCTGTACAGTGGAGTCTGCAGGCCCTTTCTTGCATACTCAAATCCTTATTTATAGTACAGCAACTGCTATGAAAATGCAGCATAATCTTGGAGGGTGGGGCTCGTAGGAGCAAGTACAGCTATTTTCTTTCTACCTTTAACTGCACTTTGGGCAACATCCCACAATTTATTTGCTGAGTTTAATTTTTTGCTCCCTCCCATCAGCATTTGTTTTCCCCAGATCTTGTGGTGGTGATTCTTTTCTTAGATTAACAGGAATCACACAAAAAAACCAAACCCTTCTGTGCATTTATGTGCATATGTGCACACAAAATAACCACGTATGCACGTACTTATTTATACATATGACTTCATATATGCATGGAGGGGTTGTGTATAGCTATATGTGTACACACACGGTCATTTTTTTGGAGCGAAATGCTTTGCATTGGTAAATTGTGTTAATGAGAAACAAATCTTCAAGCTGGTAAATAAGGTCTTTTAAGACAATCTATATATTAGCAATTCATGTTTGATTATTTTCTAGAACATTAGCCCCCAGCAGTTAAAGTCATCTGATTTCTTGTGTTGTAACTTTATTAAAAATAGCACAATTCCTTATAATTCCTTCTGTATTTTCTTCAAACACAAGGGAGAAAGCAAATTCCCTAATATATTTTTATGGGCACACTCTCTTTGTAATATTTCCTTTGCAAAGGTCCTGCTCATATTTGTATCTTATTACTTTTCTTATACTGGATTTATTGATAGTTTCTAACAAAAATATGATTTCAGTATATTTACGGAACAAAACTCAATATAACAGACCCCAATTCAATTTTTTTTCATCAAAATGGAGAACAATAAAGAATCTAAAACCTTCGGCTCAGACACATAGCATCAAAAACCCCTATATTGTTAAAAGAAATAACTCAATAACAGGGAAGTGATAGATATTACTTAAAGAACAACATTACCTTTGTTTACCTTATCTGTGTTTCTAATAATCCAGACTTGGAGAGTTACATATATTTTGCTCCTGAAACATGTATAAATTCACTCATACTCTGTAAATGGGTTAAAATAATGTCTATACATTAAGAAGCATTTAGTTATTTAGCATTTAGTTAGTTACTTGTGGTAAAAATTTGTTGAAATCCATTTAGCTGCATTTGACGTGTGAAAGGGTTTTGTTGTTCTGCCACATTTCTTTCATAAATGCTGGTTTTGGTTGGAGGCTTGGGGGGGGGTTGTTTTGGTTTTTTTGTTGTGGTTTTTTTGGGGGGGGTGAGTGGGGTTTTTTTGTCTTGTATTTGTTGGGGTTTTTTGGTTTTGGGTTTTAGTTTGGGTTTTCTGGTTTTTTCTGTTTGTTTGTTTTGTGGGTTTTTTTGCTAAAAGTTTATATTCTGCATTTCTAGTGGATTACTTTCAAAGAAAGACTGTGGATTAGTTTTGGGGGCATGTGGGTGTGTTTTGTTTGTTTTTCTATTGACCACTAGCTAAAGGTTTGATTAATAACTTTGGCTAACAATAGATTTTTAGTTAAATAGATGAATTAATTCATTATTTATCTGTTCTTATTCTCATGTGTATTGACCAGTGATGATTATAGCTGTTTTAGAAATGATCCTTATTTATGGTATGTTGCATCATCCAAGATGTAGTAATGATTTTAGATTTTCCACCTAAATTACAGGGCACTTTCCACTGAAAATGGTAAACAATATTACAAACTTAAAAAAAAGAAGTAATCTGATTTCAGGGAAGAGGGAACCCAGTGAAAGATGTGTGCTTTTATAAGGATGGACAATGGAAAGCAAAATAATAACTCCTAAGTTTGATTGTTCAAATATATTCTGCAATACAGAGAGCTGCATGCAGGCTGGAGCAGGCATGGGGCAGGAAGGTTAAGTAGAAGAGAAGGCACAATACTTCAGATTGGCAGTAGACTGCAGCAAGAATAATCTAATCAAAACTAAATTCAATTATCTAGTCCCAGGGCAGGCTCCTGGGACTGCTGCACTGAATGCTAGCAGAGCTCCTCCTAGACATTTTTCCCCAGTCAAACTCACATGATGAATGCAGATGAAATTTGAAATATGAAAATCTGAAATAATTTATGGAAGTTGTCAGAAATTTGGCCTGCTTGGGGTGTAATTTCCTCTGAGACGAGGCAGGTTGGCTCATTGCTTCTAGTCTCAGAGCAGTTGCTGGTCTTCCAGTGGATGGATCAACCCCTTTAAAATGCTCTTCCAGACAAATTACAGCTCATTACAGACAGCCTTGCACCATGCCATTATGTCAGAGGAAATCTTTTTTCATTTGCACAAATTTGCTTGGAATTCTCATATTTATTTGAGCATCCATTATCGAATCTGAACATTGAATTATCCACAATTATTTTCTGTGTAGGCGGATGTTTGTGTATACAGAATAGATAGTGACTTTGTAGATATACAAATATTACAACATTCCTGAAAATCCTGCTTATTTCAAACAAATGCATTTATGTAGAGAGAAGCTACGTATATATATATATAAAGGCTGTTTTCTGAAGATAGTCTTTCAGGAGATGCATATACTCTCTCAAAGGAGGTATCTACATAAACCAGCTCACTTCCCAGTGACTCACAGCCTGCTCTTTGCAGCTATCAAAATTAGAAGTTCTGGCTCTGCACATGTAATTCGTGTATGGTCTGACCTTATGCAAGACATTTCCAGTTATTATGTACTTTAAATTATATTCTGTAACAAGCATGCTGTCTCCATCACTCTTATGCTCACAGCTAGGACACCTGCCCTCTCTCCTTTGTACTGAGATTGTGAGTAAGCACTGGCACGCAAGAAAGTGATGGGTCATATTCTGAAGTCCTCGCGCTTTTGCTCTCAGGCAAATTTTGACTGAGTTAGGAATGTAAGCTAAATTACGTGCTCTAAACTTATATTTTCTGGTTGCTTAAGCCTGTTATTAGGCTACCAATATCACAATTTTATTGTTTTTTAACGTTAGAAATATTCACTGGAAAAAAATTTTACAAGTGGTAAATCCTGTGTGAAATTGTCCCCTTTTATCTCATCAGGGACACCAGACTCAGGGGAAATTGTTACTGTGGATAAGAGGTGCTACAGAGAAGTAGGTCAATATACTGATGAGAGCATTTTTGGCATTTTGATCACTGTCAGTGTTAAAATCTAAAATCCTGGGAATAGCTCTTCTGGAAATCTCTGCCCAACAAGGAAGAGAATTCTATTATTACTTTCAATAAGTTTGGAGGGTTTAATTTAAAACATGAGGAGTTTTGTCTCTGTTTTAAGAAGCATTCTATTGAAAATACTCTCAGGTCTCCATATAAGTTTGGTCATAAGTTTGGGTTTATAATTGTCTTTTGCATCTCATTATATAGATATCCTTTAACTTATTTCTGATGTATCTCAGTACTGTAGCTCTCTTCCTGTTGTTATTTGTGTCCTATGAAATTCTCACACAAACCTTTTTCCAATATTTATAGACCAAGAGCTGTAGGAAAATAAAGGGCAGGATTGGTTTGTTCGTGATGTTCACCTAAAATCTCTTTCATTATTCAGTCAGCTTATTAAGCATCAAGGAAAGACTCACAGTGTGACTGGATCTCCTATAGCCAAACTTTTACAGACAAGTGCATTTATGACTCCGGTGTTTTTATTTTCTTGAAATAGAATTAGATTTGAGAACTCTTACAAAACACTGCAGCAAATCAAGCAGAGTTCAGTTTAATGAGCAACACGTGCCCCCACACACTCACTCAGAGCCCACTCTGCTCAGCTGGGTCCTGTCAGCTGGACCCTCCTGCTCTGAGGGTCCCTCCTTGGGTTTTGTCAGAAGCCTGCCCAGTGTTCACGGAGAAGGTGCTCTGGCATGAGCACAATTGTCAGTAGGTCCTTCCACTCCAGATACTTGCAGCTACAGCCTTTTTGAGAGGTATGGAGCACTGCCTGACTACCCGGAATTGTTGAAGGCCAGGTGGGATGGGACTGTGAGCAACCTGGTCTAGTGGGAGGTGTCCCTGCCCATGGCATGGAGGTTGGAAAGAGATGATCTTTAGGGTCCCTTCAAACCCAAACCATTAATTCTATGATTCTGTGATTCTATGACTGTGAATGGCTTTGGTGGAGCAACTTCTTTTGCTTTTGTTATCTATAGGACATGGATAATGGCATCTCTTAACATGTTCTTTCTTCTTCCCCTCAATATTGTAAATCATTGCGATGATGCAATTATTGAAGATATATGTTTGTCATTTTGACCCATTTCCTTTGTTTTTTCATTACTTCTCCAGAAAAGAATTAGAGGAATTTTATTTTTTATCAGGATGAAAGGATTTTTCTAGTCATAAGATTATTTTAAGAACTCCTCAAAGGATATCTTCCAAAACATTAGTCAAATATATGCCAATCAGAAAACTTTCCATTCTGAAATATTTGGTATGTGTTGTGATATATCGAACTTCCTGCTACGTGTTTCCCTTGTTTCTTCATCAGATCATCTGCTTATACGAGAAGACTTCTCCCTTTCTGGTTTTTCACTCTATATTTAGTCTCTCAGTGGAAGTGTAATATGGATGGACTGGTTTTTGGGTGGACAGTATTTGGGATACATAGTTCAGTGATCTCAGGCTAGTCATCTCTGTCTACCTTGGGACAGAGCCCATGCAGAAAAAGCTTCAATCCTGCTAGCACATCTACCAGATGCTGTAATAAACACGTGATAAGAAGTCATAGTAGTATCTACAAGGATTTCACAGTCAGTAGCTAGATCTTAGTGACCTGCAAGTACTTAAAGAGATCAGGAGGCCACCTTGATTCCAGCAAAGGATCCCACCCTTGGACATCCTTGAAACATCTATTTATGGCTGGGCTAGAGAGGTGTGAGTCCTTGTAAATGGGAATTGGTAGTGTGTTGGGATGATGGCAGAGGAAGAACGAACGCTGATTGATTATGAGGATTATGACCATTAGCCAAAAGTGGTCATTTGTGCAATTAATGCAATGATGCTGAGAACAGCAATATCTAGTACTTAGTTGTAATTCTCCAAACAGAATTCTGAACTAAAAAGGAGTAATTTTGCTACTATGAAAGTTATTTATGTAAAGATAGGTAATGATATTAGGACTTCAAAAACTAGAGTCACAGAACCATTAAACTGAGAAAGCTTTGAGCTATTTTATAGGTCTTGTATTTGCATTTTACTCATAATAAATATAAATTGTGAATATTCCCTTTAAAAATGTCAGAACAAAAAATAATTACCCAGCAATCACAACATTTGTTTATTAGGATTTCTGCTTCTTTTTGTACACAAATTTTAAAGTATTAATGAAGTCACTTCCCCAACCCCCTCTGTACCACTTGGTAGTGTTCTTGGGTTCAAAAAAGAAAAAAGTCACAGAAACATGTAACTTATTTAAGTCACTACATTCTTTCTTCTGGATAGCCGTTGCATGGCTGGAGTAGGTTGTAGCCTCCCAGCTTTTCTTTGCTGCAGGAAACTTTGTAATAGCACTTAAATAAATAAAGAGACTGGGTAGGAGATTATTGCTTTCATTGTGCTATTGTATATGTGTATTATAGAGTCACCCCATAGATTGACACAATTAGTTGAATGCAGGACAAGACAAACGTTGTATATGACAGTGGGGTAGTATTGAAAGATGACCCCATATCTGGAGAGCTGAGAGTTATGGATCTGTTGATGGCTGTTACTAGTGTTTTGAAGCGTGGCTGTTAAATTTTGCCTGCTGGCTTCTGGCTGCTGGCCTGCCGGCCTGCCTGCCAGGGCAACCGTGGGGCTGAATGGAGCTGCAGGCAGTTTCGGCACTTTGTTCTTCTGTTGTAACAACTGACCACTGACAGGAGGAGCCTCTGCCAGACACCAGTGGATACACAGCACCGCGCATCTTTGTTGCTCAATTCACTGCTTGTGCTGCCACTGTTGGAGCAATCTAAAGGGCTAAGATGCTTTCAGACGCCTGTGTAAGGCAGCACCAGATGAGAAAAGAGACTGTTTGCAAAGAAAATATCCTAAACAAAGTAGGAATTCTAATAAAATATAAAGCATTTCCTCCAGATCATAATAAGATGCTGAACAGGCCCAGCTCAGCATGTCTGACTCCCAGTCATTTTCTGTTTAGAAGCACATAAGTGCAATCAAAATATGTATGCTAACTTACAGTATCCAACCTAGAAGACACTGGCAGAAGTTCTTGTCTACTTTGTTTTGAATATCTGTAATAGCTGTAAATATTTTGTATTCTTTAGTCTTTGATGACCATTTCACTTGTAAGCAGGAAGACCAGTATTTCCTTGTTGAAAAACAAAACCCAGAAACCTTAGGCATTTAGGTACATGTTCCATGTATTTATCAGGAGAAATATTCAGGAAACCTCTGGCATTTTTTGTCTAACTTCCTGAGTAATTAAGGTTTCTGCGATCCCACTCTCTATGTTGTATGTTAGTGCATGTGTTTGCCCAAGCATGTTCCCTAACATGGGAACTCAGGGACAGTCTGAAACAAAAGGACAACGAGACAGTGATAATGTTCCTTGCAGCCTCATAAAATGGGTAAGAGTTTGATTTTTTCTACTAAAGAAAAACATCATTTTGAGTTCAGACTGTGTGAAGCAGAGAACTCACCCAAACAAGAACTTTCAAATACAATAATCAGAAAAACAAATCTAGCTGCAAGCCCATGAGAGATGGTTATGTGCTAGAAAGTGTGAGCATAAGTATCTGCTAAAAAAAGAGGATTGTCTATTTGACTCCCTATAGCAAAAGATAGGGAGATTGTTGGCTTTCTTGGGGAAGCTGTTTCTACCTTTCTACCTCAACTCCCAAAATGCTGGTTACTAAACATGTCTCTCACAGGATTTATCCATGTGACCCTCAGACCTGTTGGATTCTGATACAGGTAATTCTATATTTGCAGGAAACCAGAAGCTTTTGTCTGTCTTTTCTAAACTAACAGTGGTTTATGGTCAAGTGGTATTGGTAAAACAAGCAACTTATTACTTGACCCTGCACTTTATCAGAGGAATATTCTGGCTGCATACATAACACTGATAACTGTCATATAAGGAAGTCTTCGTTGACATAAGCTGAAAAAGACCTCATATCACTGTCGAGTTTTCTTCTTATTGATGAGGAAGGAAACATCCTTTGAATGAAAAGACCAAATGAGCTACACTTCCTCTGTCTGCATCAAATCCCTCTGGAAGGAAGAAACTTATGAACAATTTCCATCTAATTACTGTATCAGGAATAAGATGGACTTCTGAACTTCTTTTGAAAACCTCAGAAACTAATGGGAACTGTCCAGGTCTTTGCAGTATCCAGTGCCTCTTACTGTTCTGCTCCCATGGATTCTGTACCAGCAGAAACCTCCCTGGCTGGTCACTGCCATCAACTTTCAGGGCTCTTTTAACCTCCATCTGTTCCACCTTGCATATTTGGGAGAGGAAAGAAAATGCTCAGGACAAAGACACCACGTATGAGGCAACAAATTTAACCAAAGCATGGATTCCATGCAGGATTGAAAGTTAAAATTATCAGAAGCGTAACTCCATTACTATTAAACTGACCTGACTGACACGTTCTCTTAGCGTCTGTGCAGCAATTTTTGTGGAGACCCCAAGAGAGGAGAGATATTACAGAGCAGCAGGGACACTTGTGTATTCCTTCTGTGTGGAGCCAGCAAATGATGGCATTCCTTGCCAGTAGGGAGGAGACAGTTTAGTGTTAGCACTAAACTAGAAGAGGGGATAGAGGGGAGACAGGGATTTGGTTGGTAGTAGGGAATCAGACTAACAATCATCAGGCTTGGATTCTGATCTTTGTTTAATACTGCTGAGCCCTGGTTTCCAAGTCAAAGTGTGCATTGATTGTTATCTTATGGCACATCTTTTCTTTCCATTGAAAAAAGTAGATAAATAATTGTCACTCTGACAGTGTTGCCAAAATGTTAAACTCATTGTGCATTGTGATCTCCAGTAAGCACCAGTAACTGAATACAAAATAACTGGTTTTTCATGCTCTACGCATTCATTAATACTTGTAAAATGCTCTGAGATCCTTGGACGTAGAGTAGGATAGAATATGCTGTAATGTTATTGTTAATAATAAAATCAAGATAATTCAGAGACAAATGAAGATTGATAGATGTTCTTGTCTAGGAAGAAACAACCAGCAGTTTCTCTTGCCATTGTTCCGAATGTCTTGTTTGATTTTCAGAGCCAAAGTGCACTGTACTGATAATTTCATTTAACTCACTGATTTCTTATATCCTTTTTTATTTTTTCCCAAAACAGTATTGCTTTTGCAAGACAACAATAATCATGAGTCACCCTTCATATGCATTTCTTAATAGAGTTGTTATATTATTCTTCCTTAACTTTCCAGCATTCAGGAAAGGCATAAAGTTAGTGGAGTTATTCTGTTCAAGTGGGGGGTTTTTGCTTGTTTGTTTGGCTCTTTTACCTTTGCTACTAACTACTGGTGTGACTACTCCCAACCCAAGGCAGCTGATGAGGAAGATGCAGTTAGCAAATGTGAGGGTTGCTATTTTGTGTCTCTCTTTAATCCACTTACTCTGTGGGTATAGATACTTCTTTGGAAGTCAGTAGGATTTCATAAGGAGAACAAGATTTTCACTTTGCTGACTACAGTAAGAGTTTTATCTGATTCAGGATTGAAGTGTTGGTCCCAAAGTGATAAGAGATGAAGTGAAAAAATGAATAGTCATCCTTCCCCCCTACGAACTGTTCTCATTGCTGTATTGAATTCTATTTCTGTACAAATAATTCAAACCATCTCTTTGCATGATGCACTTTCAACTATTATAATATGGGGAAAGACTGTTCCTAAAACATTTCTATACTGAAAAATATAAGAAACTGTAGAGGAACTTTTGTTCACTCCAGGAGCCCTAACTGCAAGGTTTCAAAATGCTCTTGTCCTTGCAATCAGACCATATTTGATGGTTAAGGAGAAAGACACAGACAAGGTTTAGAAGATGGCTCTGTAAGAGGATAACTTTTTACACAGAACTTTTTGCTGCTTCTAATTTTACACAGAACTTTTTGCTGCCTCTAATTTTACACAATATTTGCTCATGTGGAATATCTGTTCCTGTATACAAATACTCAATGTACCATCCTGCACATTTCAATCAGTGAATTGATTACTTCTGTGAGACCTCAGTAAGTCTCTTCCTTGTAAACTATTGAGATCAATAGGATATGCTTGCATATCAGTCTTTATAAAATCAGAGCTTTTCCATCTAACCGTTACATGGCATTATTTTTTGTTTAACTTAATGGCTCAAAGAAGCCATTAAAAAAAACTTGAGGAATGTTTACACAAACCTAAGTGTGCCATCATAGTAGCAGGACACTTGTCACTCCCTTCTTGCTTATCAGGATCAGGACTCAGTTTTATGCCCTGCCTGTCAGAATGGCTTTCCACCAGCACCGCCATCCTACTGGGACCAGAATGGATGACTGCCAAAATGTTCACCTTCCCTAGGGACAGGGCTTGGCTTACATTTCTGCCAGCTAAAGAAAGAGTGGCCAGGTCAGCTGAGAAGCCTGTGGGACCTCACAATCCCCATGGAATATGACACCAAATTTGTAGGCCCTCCTCCACCCTTCCATTTGGGAATTTGAAGACAAGAGGCATTTTAATATCTTTTATTTAAATCTGCTTTTTAATTACTATTGCAGCATCCACAGCTGTTGGCTCACTTTTCTTTTGCACACATATGTCCATGTCCCTGTGTGTGTTGGGGAGTCTGTGGGGCTGCTGCAGGTGTCACACATGTGCTGTCACACCAGAGAGGGATTGCATTGCAATGGGCAATCACTAATGCTCTTGTCTGGGGCACACTGAGATGATTCTGTTTTTAAGGAGAGATCCCTTGCTCATGGGCCCATGACCATAAACCCGTGGATAGCAGCTGTGTGGGCTGGGGCTGGCAGAGCTCCGCAGGGGTGTGAGGGTGCGTACGCATGTGTGTGTATGTCTGCGTGTGTGTGAGTGTGTCAGGAATGCCCCTTTCACCCTCCTCACCTCCCCGGCAGTGCTCTCTCGCCTCAGGCGGCTGGTGGCTCAGTGCACTGGCTGATTAGGTAACAACAGAGCACCTTCCCTCTCTGTTTCCTCTCAATGCGCTTGGGCCACGGCTTTTGAAGGAGCCCAGCCCTGCCACTATCCAGCCATTATAAGGGGATGTATGGGGCTTTATCCGGAAAAAGCTCAGCCTTGCCCCAGGCTTCATCAATCATTTAGACCGGTTCAAATCCCCTTCATCGCGTTCCGCCTCATTAAACCTATCGAGGGGGACTGAAGAGAGTTTGTATAGGTCCAGAATGCCTGTACACTCCTCTCTATCCGAGATAGTGTGGATGGAAAAAAAATAAGCCAAAGAAAAAGGCAAAAAGGCAACGAATCAATTAAAAGGAATATATCTCTGCCCTGTCCGCTTCCTCTGCGCATGAGCCTGGCTGGGCGTCCCCTCCTGTCAGTGGCTTATGGAGCCCCTTCACACCCCTCCTGGTCTGTGGGCCTAGGGGGGCACCCAGCAGCCCCAGCGGGGCCATTAAACAGCCGGAGGCGTAAAGGCCGGGGCGGTGAGGTCTGCCCTGGCCTCTCTGCTCGTCTGCAGGCAGGGGAGGAGAACAACCCTGTGCATGTCCCTGCAGGCAGGGAGAGAATGGGCCGGCTGTCACTGGGTCCCGTGCCAGCCTTTTTTGAAATAGACATATTATTTTATCCCCTGGGAGAGAAAAAGAAATCAGCTCCAGCAAAAAGGTGCTGGTTGATATTTATCGTTATATCTTTATTCTGACGACGTCAATCACCAAACTTGTCGATGCCTTGCCCCTCTTGTTCCCGCTCCCCGGGTGGCGGAACGCTGCCGGTCGGGATGCGCCGCTCCGTCAGGGCTGCGCTTCAGGCCGCGCCCGGCGATGAGCTCGGAAACCGGGCTCCGAAACGCTGACAGCTGCATTTAAAACAAAGAGGGCTGGCTGCGTTATCGCCGATCCCTTCTGATATTAATAGTCATAAAACCCAGAGTTATTACCGAAAAGAAACGTGTTAAATGCCAGGAATCTGGGTGGGGTTGGGTCTCAAAAAAGATGAAGAAGAAAAAAAAACCTAAACAAAATAATAATAATAATAAAAAAGGCAACCCACCAAATCCAAGTCTGTATTTTAACTTTTTTAATAACGATTTTTCCTGTGCTGTAAGCTTGCACCGAATCCTGGAGGAATTGCTAAATCAGATTAAGGTTATATTTTGCAACAGACTGGATGGAGCAATAAAGGAGAAAGCGCGGAAATGGGACTTCACCCATCAATTAGATCTCTATTAGCAGCCAATGCAGGCTTCACCACAGGAAATGTCACGTCCCGGCAGAAGCAGAGCCTTTCACTTTCCTCTGAAATTAAACAATTCTTCATGCTCGGAGACCGCGGGCGAGCCAAGCCTTTGTTCGTCCGGGTTCAGAGGGTGCGCGTCCCGCCAACACCTGCTCGCTGCCTGCGCCGGGAGCCGCGGACTGCACAGGTTGCCCCAACACCTGCGCTGCTCGCCCGCCTGCCCAGCACCCAGGAAACCGCGGCCTTAAAGGCTCTATTAATATTAAAGGGGTTATTCCAGTCATAAACGGGCCATTACCAACACAATGGGTAGTATTTTGAATAGCAGGTTGGCTCATCTGCCTCCATAGATCATAACTGCCAAAACCGGACCCCTCTCCCCCCGTCGCTCGTCATCCCCGGCTCCTTGGGTTTTATGGAGCCAAAAGCTCTGTAGCATGGAGTCTCAACGGTGGCACCGTCGCAGGGTGTGGGGCCACGTTAAGCTAAAGCAGACAGATTGGGCCGCTCTCCAGGATGGAGAAGGAGGCTTCTTTCCCCCGCGTGAAGCTGAGAGCCGGAGGGAGCTCCGCTCTGCCTGGCAGGGCGTGCCTAGTACTTCTCCCCCCTCTTCCCCCTTCGGCACTACAACCAGACAAGCCACCGGCTCCCGGGCGCATCCTGCGAGGAGGGAGGCAAGGAAAGGCACGGGGCCTTTCGCGCTTACGTCCCCCCATCACTCCTTCCCCCCCTTCCCGCTCAAGGAAAAGAAAGAAGAAAAGAGAAGAAGAAAAGCCGTTGAATTTGCCCATAAGCGAGAAAGGTGCAACAGGAAAGGAATGGCCGAGAAGGGGGAAGTCGCAGGGGGGATAAAGGGAGCTCTGTTGCCCCGGTCCTTGTTGTTCTTGGTGCTGCTCCATTCAGGCACCGAATTCAAATGGATATTTTACAGCTCAGTCCAGCTGAACAGGGACTCAATGCCTGAAAGCTGCCGAGCTGCCTTCGCGGACATGCTCTGGGCCCGATATTATAATTTTCATAATGCGCTTTTATGTAGCTCCAGCCTCCTCCGGTGGGGAGCCTGCAGAGCGGCTGAAAGGGGCTTTGAGAGACTGGGGAGCGGGGCTGCAGCGAGCTGCGAGCCCCCCGCTGGCGTGAGTGGCACCGCCTGCCCCGGCCGAGGGCTCCTGCCTCCAGCCGCCAGCCCCCGGCCTGCGGCTCAGCCGCTCCTCCCCGCCCGGCCAAGCACGGTGCGGAGCAATGCAGGGCCATTCAGGCCTGCTCCTACTTGACGTCTCTGGAGTGGTGCGTCCTGTCCGTCCGCGCCAACCAAGCCCAGGGGCACGGGCACAAAGCTCCGTTCCACCCCAACCCCCCCCGTCGGCCACTAGCGACGTCCTGCCCCAGCTGCCTGCTACACCGGGCCCACCTCGGAAAAAAGCAAGGAAAGGGGGATTCTCCCCCTCAGACAGGCTGGAGAGAGGGCACCTAAATTGTCAGCGTCAGGAGAGTTATTTCCACCACTACATGACAGGCCGACTGAAAAATCTGTAACTGTGTATTTATCATCCTGGGTAAATCATCCGCTGCTGAAGAGGGTCCCCGGCTGAATCGTTAACCGGCTGGTGCCAGTGGCTGGAAATGAAATTCGAAAGATTATTGATTTCCCTTCTGAGCCAAATGAGCCGGCTCCGCCAATGCCCGCCCGCCCCACCTCAGCAGGTGCGTGAGCCGCGCTCGCCGTGTGAAAACATCCGAGGTCTCCCCTCGGAGACGTTCTGTCACAGCCCCTTCCTTTCCGGTTCTGGAGGCACTTCAGCAGCAGCTGAAGAGTTAGTCACTGACAGAGGAAAGGGCCAAAGTAGGTATTTCTAGGATCAGTTTTATCTTCAGAGGTGTCTTTAAATATCTGCCTGATAGACTGAAGGGAAATATTTAAAAAAGGAAGAAAAACTATATAAAAACAGAAAACAAAAACAAACCAACCCAAACAAATCACCGAACCCCTGAGAAAGCCGTGTCAGCGAAGAGGGCTCCCCACGGCCGGGAGCAGGCCGGGCAGTGGCACCGCGGTCCCACGGGACTTCACTTAGGAACACAGCAAGCAAGGAGGCAAGGAAGAAATTATTTTATCTGTTTCTAACGTGGCTTCTGACGTTTAGCAAGGAGTGAAAGGCTCCCTAAGGAACAAATTACTTGTTTCATATCGCTGTTTATAACTGCAACACGAATATGAGGGCTTGTCCCCAAAATCTTGTGTAACTATTGCCACGTGTCTCTTGATAAGCTCCTGCTGCGGAGTTATAAACACGCAGAGGCATTTTTTAAGCAGCCCAGGTCCGGAGACCGTGTGGTCTCTCTCCTTCCTGTGTCCCAAAAACTCCCGCAGACCCACTGCAGCTGTTGGGGTCTGCCTGGGGCCCCTACTGCCGTACCCGCACGGTTCCCAGCCGGACCATGGCCTCGCACACGACCTGGATGAGCCCCTGTGCTCCCCGCGGCAGCTTATGCTCTGGGCACCATTGTGGAGCATCGTTCCATCTCTCCTGCGGCCCAGCAGGAGGACGGACACCAAACGCCTTCGCCTGAGAAAAAAAAAAGAAAAAAAATCAACAAAACTGGAGGGAAAAAAAACCTAAAAAAGTTTTTTTGTCTCATTCAGGTGGAATTTCCGCCTCAGGGAAGGAAATTGTTCACAGCCCCGAAATCTGCACGGCGTGTATGGCTTTGTTTCACACCCACGGGCCGTGCGAAACCACCAGTTGCCACGAGCTGCTTTAACTCTTTCGCACCTCCTTTCCACGTGCTCCTTTGCAGAGGAAGAAGTGTTGGTGGGCAGCTGAGCCACCTCCTCCCCACTGTTTGCCCCCCTCGCCCCCAGGGACAGTGAGAGGCCGTGGGCGCCGTCTGCGCTCTGCAGAAGGGTCCGGATGCTTCGTGGGGGCGGCTGTGCCCGTCGCAAAGTGGATGCTGTCGTTTCTGGGTCGTTTGGACTGCGAACCTACTGCGCTCATGTTACAAATGCAATTAATAGTAAAAGCAGCCTTTATTTGAGGAGCAGGAGGCAGCTGCACACCGCAGGTCATTATCCATTAGCGGGGAGTGTTCAGCACTTAGCAGGGCTGTCGTGTTCAAGGCGAGGGAAGGAAAGGAAAAAGCCTTTTCTCTGGTCCTAGTTCCTACATCACTTTCCTCAGCCCGGGAGGGTGGCCGGCAAGCGGCAGGCTGTCCCGCGGGACAGGGCGGGCTGGGCGCCGGCAGAGAGTGGGGATCCGGTGAGCTGCCCCACTCGGGGCAAATCTCAGGGGAACAGTCGAGGAGTTCAAGCCTCCCAAACATATGTCCTTCTCGCCCCCTATTCCCAGAAGTGTCCTTCACTTCGCTTCGTAGCGATGGGCAGGAGCCAACGAGTGCTGGGCCACCCCCAGTCCCAGCCTTGGGAGTGCGACTCCGTGCCTCAGTTTCCCTATCCTGCAGACCCAGGCCAATGCTCCCAGCCGGCTTTCTCAGACATCCCCAGACAGACACCTTGTGCTGATAATGCGAACGGTGTTTCCACACCTCCGCTGGCCTCCCACACGACATGAGCTGTCCGTCCCAATCCCGCTCGGATGCGCGTAGAATCTAACGGGCTGGCAGGAGCATGGACGTTACCCCACAAGACATTGCTCCCGGGAGAGTTAGGGAACAGACAGAAACCCGGGGGGCAGAAACCCTTCCCTCGGCCGTACAGCAGGGCTCTGTCTGTTGTGGCAGTTTGGCAGAATCCACCGAGGTCTTGCCCGAGACTTTTAGGGCTTCTCACCCATTAGGTGAAAGAATACACCGAGCAAATCCAACAGGATCAGGACGCTCGCTCAGGGCAGCACAGAACAAAATACCTCGTTTGCAGCGTGGTGAACTGCGGTGAAACACCTACTATCTGCTTAAACTTCGGAATAAGATGACATATCCCATTAATTTAGTCTCTAAAAAGAAACAGAAGAAGGATGTGGAAAAAAAAAAAAGGAAAAAAGCCAACCCAAAACGGCCCTTTTCTCTACTCTGGAAGAAGGAGAAAAAAAAAGCACCTCTTCGTAACTCAGTGGGGAAAAAGGTCAAGCTACTATTGACAAGTACGTAAAGACATCTTCTAACCATGGGAAAACATGTATAAATTGTTTCGACTCACTGCATTCAAAACCAATGGAAGTGAATTACAAAACTGCACTTCTTGCATTGTTGGACTGAAAGGATATCTATTTATCATCTTATAAGACAGCTCGAACGATCTTTATCTGCTTTGCCCACTTTCTGACCCAAATTCAGGGTTTTTATGGAAAATTGCAGTCAGTTTGATTGATGAAATCCAAAGATGTCTAAAATGGCACCAAAGATCTCCAACTGTGCAGACTCCAACCGAGGGCTTCAATGTTGGCATTGTTCCTACGAAAAAAGTTGAGAAAACGAGCAAAAGTTAGGGAATTTCTGTTTAAAAACTTCAAATTTCAATGAGGATCCCGAACCTATTATCCCTATTCATGGGGAGGACTGTGTGAACATAAAAGTATTTCCCACACATTGCAAAACAACAACAACAAAAAACCTCTTAGTTTTAAGCCGCACCATAAACCTTCTTTGTAAAACGCTGAATAACCCTGTGCAGAAAATAAACCCATCCGTTCCCGTCTAGAAATCATAGAAGTTTAAATTCTATAAACAGGAAGTTCACGAGAAGCATTTAAGGAGAGAGAAGAAAAAAAACCATATTTCATCTGTGCATCCGAAATTAAAGGGACCCTTAATTTAAAATTCGGAAATGTGACGGAAGATGGTTTTTAAACCCAATGTGTCGCTTCAGAGGGTTTAGCTCAGGCTTTAGAGAGAGCAGTTTGAAGGGAGATGCGCTTTCCCATCTCGCCTCGCAGAAGTAGAGTAAAACAGTGCCTGCCAGGATTTAGCTGGCAACATATGGAGCTGCGGACTGGGGGCTTTGCAGGTGGGTGAGCGCTCGCTGCCCACCGGATCAGCCCAGATACACTCGAGACATGGCTGTCGCGCAAATCCCCAGCGCTGTTCCGTCGCGGATCTGTTTGTTAGCGGCTCCCCGTCTCGTTCAGGGCCACACATTATTGTGGAATACTGTCACCTGCCTAATTGTGCTAAATGGCCACCTCCTATTATTAATAATAGCTGGAACGTGGCTCCTAGACACGTTACCAAGGCTGGGAAGCTGATGAATGAAACCCCTACTAGGGAAAATCTTGGTAGCTGTCTTCTGTCGCATTACCCAAGGGGGGAGACTATAAATCTTCCTTCATTTTAACCACGTTTACCCTCATACTCCTCCAGGCTAGGGATGCTGTGTTAAGATTGCACTGATGTGCCAATGCTTTGGACCAGCTGCTCCTAAATACAGACAAGTCCTTGTCAATTAAGCCATTGAGGAGCAGGGCCTGGGAGCTCTGGGGCATTTTAGCAGGCAGCAGTGTGCAGCCCCAACAATTAGCATCCATTTTGAAGGGACCTCCAGGGCACAACTGCACAGGCAGGGAAGAATCAAAACACCAGGCAACTTCAATTCTGAAAACCGGTCACATAATGATACTGAACAGACCGGCCTAGGAGAAGTGAGCCAATCTTTCTTGGGAAGGACGTTTAGCCGCTCCCCCAGCCAAGCCGTAGGGCCGAGGCACGACGCGAACCGCGGAGTCAGAGGAGATAAATGAACACATTCATTTGGCTGTGTGAGCCGAAGTTTCCTTTGGCGGTTCTTCTTTGTAACTCCGTGTCACCTCAAGCAGCTGGTGGCATGCAATGCTCCCATGATCCTGGCCTTTGGCCCAGGCGGAGCTGGACAAGGCAACCCGCTCCAAGGAGAAGAGCTGCGATGTCTCAGGTCAGAGAGGCCATGGTATCAGTGGGACAGGCAGAGCACTAGGAGTTCAGCTAAACAAAACCCCGAGGGGATTAGGGAGCCTGGGGGATCATTAGCGAAGGTGTTTGCTTAAGTCATTAGGAAGCCAGTAGCTAGGGAAAAAAAAGGCTTGTTCCACAAGGCACCTCCCCAGAATCTCAGGGCTGGAAATACGGAGGATATCACAGCACAAGACTATGTGACCCTACCAAGTTCAACAACAGAGCAAACAGCACATGCCTTTAGGGACGGCAGTCAACCAGGAGGTAACAAAGAGGGGAGGGCACCGGCAAAAATGTTCCTGTATTAAATATGGAAAAGTATGGGGACAAGGGCAGGGGTCAATGAAAGTCAACAAGAGAGCAGGCTTAATGATAGAAAGAATTTAATATCAAAAATACATAAATCTGCGTGGGAGGCAGCCCCAGAATAGGCAGAAAGGAAGGCAGCCTTGGAGTCAACATTCACTTGGTAATAGAGCCGGAATGGATAGCGCCAGGTTGTTAACATTTAACACAAAAGTTGGCGGGGAATAAAGGACGCAGGGCCGGCTCCTTTAATTGTGGCCCGGCCGGGAGATTTCCATATGTCACACTAAATGGATAACACCAGCCTTGCTCCGCAAGGCTTCTGCCGGGGAGTCCCTTTCTCCCACTTTGCTTTCGTTCGCGATTTTTCCTCCGTCCCTCCTCGCAAGCCCCACGGAGCTCCCAACAGGGGTCGAGACAAAGGTCTGGCTCTGCCAGTGCAGGGAAGGGCGGGAGAACGGAAAGGAGAGGGAATGGAGGTTTTCGGGGAACCCATGCCTCCCCTGTCGGCCTTCACCGGGCGTCACGGCTCACCGATATCTGTCGTGACATGAAATGTAACTCCTGCCGGGTTTTAATGTTAGGAAGTGCCCTCGAGTCAAAATGGGGTCCGAAGAAATAGAACCAGTCCGCCAGTTCAGCAGGGCTCTGTTCAGCACAGCGCGGGGAGCCCACCGGGCCCCACTGCCACCCCCGCGCAGGGCCCGGATC
>VYXB01005369.1:122453-152030 GCA_013397135.1 Pachyramphus minor
CTCTCTCTCCATAGGCCACAGGTCTCTAGCAAGATTCTGCTTCAATTCAGACTTCTCACAAGGGTCACAGCCTCTGTAGGCATTCGTCTGTTCCGGGACAAATTCTCTCATTAACTGCTGGGGGTCTCTCTGCACCCCAGTTATCTTCTAAAGGCAGTAGCGGTTTATAACTTTCAGTCTCTCTTCCCTGGCTGCAGGGAACTCATCTCAACTCTCCTCTTGCTAGAACTGACTTGAAGCTGCTGGTTATCTCAAGCCGTCCTCTGCTCTCCGCCAAAGCTGTAATCCTTGCAGCATGTTTCAGCTGGGCAGTTTTCTCTCTGAAGTTTGTTTCTGTTACACATCCTGGCTGGAGAGACTTCATACCTGCCGCCAGCCCAAGGCCGGGGGAGAGGGCCTTGGCCCCCCAACTTGGGGGCTGCTGCCCCTCTCCTCACATGGCGGCTGAATTCTTACTGGCACACACACCTTCTCTTCCATTTTCTTAAATATGTCATTAGCAGAGGCGTTACTGTAACTTTTGATTGGTTTTTTCTCCGGAACTGTACCTGGGCCTGACCATTTCAGCCCGGGGGGGGGCTGGTAACCCACGACAGTAAGCCACCTCCAAGTGTACTGGCCCATTTAGTTTTCAAAAACAATGATTAGACACAACCCAGTTTCTGGATAATTAGAAATCTGGATTATAATAAATCTGCATTATAATAAATGAGCATGCCTTAAAAGGCATGATGGGAACCTAGTTTATCAGTACACACAGAATACAAACTATCAGATCATAATGCTTTAAATCTCCATTACACTGAACCCTGAGAAAACTGCAGAAACAGGAAAATCACACAAGTTCATCACCCATCTACTATGTAAGAGTTCTTACCAATTCTAGAGTTACAAAATATGTTTTATAAATAAGTTTACCACTGATTTGCTATGTTATTGAGGTTGTACTGCCCAAATTGTTCATTCACTGTGGTTTAGTGAGAGGAAGACTTGAACTGCATCTGATATGATGTCCTTATCACAACAGAATCAATTGTGAGGTTTTCCAGCACTGGCAGAGGCATAATGAAAATAGATCTGTCTTTTGGCCCTGCTATCCCTTGTTGAGAAAGACATGGCATTTTCAGAGGAGATGAGAAACCACAGTTTATTCTTTTAGCATAACATATTTGACCACTAACCATGCCTTTCCTTTAGCTACTATTTGGTCCTCCATTCTCACTTTTATTGTTTTTCAACATTTCATCTCTTCTCTAGGCTATGCATTGGTACACAGGATATCACCCTGATAACAGGATATAAATGACATTTGTGTCCTCATGATGAGCATGTATTTAACCAATGACAAAAAAGGACAAAAAGCTGTCTGTTTTCCTATGCTGATTTTTTTCATGTATTAGAAGGCTATTTTAAATTATATTCTAATTAGAGGTAAAAATAGGAATAGAAATCTGGTGATTCACTTATAAATTTAACATTAATCAGAAGTCACAGTTAGATCTACATGTTCTTATTTATATTCTTCTTTGGCTCATCCATGTTTTACTTTTGAATTATTATTTTCCAGTTCTTTTGCTAAGTGATAAATCCTCTGATAAGCACCATGTAAAGCCAAGACTAATAAATGTTTGATTGACACAAGTTTTATTTTATTGCATGGGCTAATGCTCACAGGTAAAAATAATTAAACTTTATGGTTTATACCTGAGGCAGCTCTGGTTTAAAACTGTTGTAAAAAACAGATCCTGTTTAATAGTTAGAAGTGTACACTGACAATATGGGATAGTAAGATCATTACACTAGCAAATGTTACCAATATTCATATTTGTTCTGGAAAAACATCTTTAGTTGTTTCTTTTGGGTAGAGCTCTTCATAAAAGTAGATTCACTGGAAAATACTCTTGAGGAAGCAGGTTTTACAAAGGACTGTTCATTTGGGTAGTCAGAGCTTTTGTGGTTACCATGCTTTGAACTCTACAGTTCTGTCAGATCCTTATCCGGGTCACGGACAACTCCTTCATGTTAATTTAGTGAATGTTTTGTGTCCTGGCCAAAAGTGCCACATCTTTGTTGTGGATTTTAAGAGGACAAGCTCCATGACCTCCTCTCTGTTCATATTTTGGGCTGTTACCTCAGCTGTACCTGAGGTCCAAAGCATCAATAGGCTACTGAGAAAAAGCTGATCTTGGTATGATGAACAAAGTTCTGACTTGCTTGGCATGGATGGTGGCCAAAATAGGTCCAAAAGGAGGCCAAAGGTTGGAAAGTCAATGAAGTTTGAGAGATTGGTGTTTGGAAATTCAGACAAAATTTTACCTTTTGTTTGGAGACAGCACTGACAAACTTGTCTTCTGCATTGTGACTTGTTTTCTAGACACTTCTAAGAGAATTTTGTTTCTAGCTTGAAAGTGGGTGGCAAATTTTTAGGGAAATTTTAATAATTTGACTATGGGATCCACTATGGCATCTCAGTCACAGAATCTCAGAGACGCCTTTTTCCAGGCATTTTCAAAATTGTTTTCCCTCAGAAATTGCAGAGGACACTTCATTTTAATCTTCATGGATGACATTAGAGAGAGGATTTTTATTAAAAACCTTGAAATATTAAAAAGTCTGGCAAGCTTGTCACATGATCCCTTCAGAGTCTTTTGTCTGCAGCAAAGACTGCTACCAGAAAATGAAAGGCGGCACATTCACTGTTCCTGACATCTTTAGGGATAAATCAAAAACGGAAAGCTGCCATATAGAGTCTTACACAGCAAGTCACAGAAGCCACTGAGGGACAGGGTGGCTCAAGTCCAGTTGCAGAAAGTTGTCCAGATGGCCTTAGATATCACTGAATGACAGAAATGGCCAATACTGTACCTCTACACTGAGTCATGGATGGTAGCAAACACTCTGTGGTGGTGGCTGAAACGATGGAAAAAGACCAATTGGCAGCATAGAGAGAAACCGATCTGGGCTGCTGAACTGTGGCAAGACATTGCTGTCCAAGTAGAGAAGCTGCTTGTGAAAGTCCGTCATGTAGATGCCCATGTACCCAAGAGTCAGGCTAATGAGGAGCATCACAACAGTGCACAGGTCGATCCAGCTGCCAAGAGTAAAATGTCTCAGGTGGATCTGGACAGGCAACTTACAGGTGAATTCTTTCTGGCTCAGTGGGCACATGACACCCCAGGTCATCAGGGAGAGATGCAACATAGAGATAGGCTCGTAACTGAGGGGTGGACTTAACCATGGACGTTATCTCCCAGGTTATCCATAATTGTGAAAAATGCACTGCAATCAAGCAGAACAAGCATGTAAAGCCCCTGTGTTTTGGTGGACAATAGCTGAAATATAAATATGGGGGGGGGGCTGTCATATTGATTACATTGCACTCCTGCAAACCCACTGAGGCAAGTGCTACGTGCTGACAATGGTGGAAACCACTGGATGGCTGGAGACACACCCTGTGCCTCACACTACTGCCCAGAACACCATCTTGGGCCGTGAAAAGCAAGTCCTATGGCAACATGGCAGCCTAGAAGGAATTGAGTTGACAACTGGGCTCATTTCAAAAATAGCCTCAGAGACACCTGGGCATGGGATTGAGTGGGTGTATCATATCCCCTGTCATGCACCAGCCTCTGGGAAGGTTGAAAAGTACAATGGACTATTAAAAACAACATTAAAGGCAATGAGTGGTGGGACCATCCATTGGCATCTGCATTCAGTGAAGGCCACCTGGTTAGTTAACATCCAACACTCTATCAATCGAGATGGCCCTGCCCAATCAGAACCCTTACCTACCATAGACAAAGTCCCTGTAGTTCATATGAGAAATATGTTAGGAAAGACAGTTTGGATTAGTCGTGCCTCAGGCAACGGCAAACCCACCCAGGCGATTGCTTTTGCTCAAGCACCTGCACTTGGGGGGTAACGCAGAAAGATGGGGAAACATGATGCGTATCTCAGGGGGATCTGATTTTGAGTGAGAACCATCTGCAATGTTGAATTGCATATATGGTGCTGGTTGCTGAATGACACTGCCATTGTATACTGTACAGCCAATGGACAAATGAGTATGGACCACTCCAGTTACACCAGTCATGGACTAAATGAACTCAACAAGCATCTTAGGGGGATTGTCAGTTACTGCTGAAATAATACCTTTGTGTAGTTATATGTATATATATATATATATGTATAGTTGAAAGGTGTAAATTTGGGCATGACATAAATCATATAGACTAAGGGGTGGATAATGTCCTAGTTACAGGGAAAGGAGGTAGGGATAACATTAGGTGGGTGTAACCTACCTAATTATGTATTCTATCCTAAATGTAATTTTTGATGGACTGTCTCTTTAAGCACAGGAGGTGGAACTGTCTTTCCTGAGTTGCAGAGGGGGATTTCCTCTGTATCATTGTAGTTATTGCTATTTACTTTAGTAAATTGTTATTTTTACTTATGTTTCTCCATATTGCCTCCTCATTAATGAGAGAGGGGTGGGGGAAGGAAAAACAAAAGGGGAGTGACTTATTTGGAGTTCCAATTCTCCAAAACACCACACTCTTGAATTCTAACCCCCTCTGTATTTTACCTTCCTAATAAAGTGTAGTGGCTATAGATAAGCAAGCAAAGACGGCTAAAGAAAAAAGCAAGATAGGTCATTTCTGCAAAAGTCACAGCACAGAAGACTGAATTCAATAAAAAGTTATAAGCCTCAAATAATACTCTTCCATTACCAGTCACTGTGGTCAATATATAAATCAGAAGCATTACGACTGAGTGAAAAACTTATCCTTGACTTATCAGTAGACTATCTGACTGATTGGTATATCCTTGAGGATTTTTATATCCCAGCAAGAACATTTTCTGGGATATGGACAGCTTGATTTCATTCAATTTCATGCCACTTCAGCACATGATTAAATCAGATTTAAATGGATGGACTTTACCTATGACTGTTTGGAAGGATAAATCTAATTAACTTGATTGGCTTTCCATGTATTCTTTATCTTTTCTAAGTTTTAAGCTCTTTTGATTATGAGAGGCCACAAAAAACAGTTGGATAAAATATGCATATACTTTTTTTTTTGCAATGTTTATAAATCAAAATTAATCTAATTATATAGAAAAAAAGGAATAAGAGGGATTAATTTTATGAACTGGAGCCCTTGGAGCATTTGCCTGCTGTCTGGAATTGGATATACTGTGAAGGAATAAACACCAATGAATAAAACTATCCCCACTCCAAAATAAGCAATAACATGTCTGTGGAACATGTCGGTCCACTGCACTTAAAGATTTAATATAAAATATCAAATGTTAAAAATACTTCTACATATTCGTAACCTGTAATCATGCATCCAGTTTTCTGTGACTGAATTTCTGGATGGGATCTCACAAAAAATGCAGGAAGTTACTGATTACAGTTCTGTACCGCAAATCGCTTTTGAAAATTCAGCATCTGGACTATGTATTAAAAGTTCAAGAACAATTTATACAATATAATAAATAAGATCACTTGAACCTACCCTGGTTAGGAAGATATACTGGATTGTGCAAAAATTGTTCAAAATGGAAAGCTTTTCTCTGAAGCCTCCTCTAATTTTAATAAGGTCTTCTCTATACACCTGTAAAACATTTACTGCCTAGGTACCTTTGTAATTATTCTAAGAGTGCAGGTGATACTAACAGACATGAACAAAGGCCTGAAGATGCCTGTGGATGAAATCAGAGAGAGCTCTGAGGGTGCACAGAAAAAAAAAAAGTGCAGCCCTCACATTTGTTGTAATTGTGCAAGAAGTTTTGTACGTGATTGAGGTGGGATTCCTGACATACTGACTGGTACACTTACATTGACAGAAGTCTTTGCCTTGTGTCACCTTCAGACAAAAGCAGAAAATTTCTTGGTGGTTCATTTTTATTCAGCTTAAACAGGTTGCAATCCCAATTTTTTATGTACAAACTTCTGCTTGCACTGAATGAGTGGCAGAAATATAATAATAGTATCTGTGCTAAAAAAGACTGAACCACAGATTACAGTGTTATTAGTTTTTAGTTATTAGTACAGAACCATGTCAAGTGTTACTGTCATGGATCTTTGTGGGTTTTTTGCTCAGATCATATAACAAATATTATTTTAAAAAGCAAATATTTCTTTTCATGTTTGTATGTATACATAGAGCTACTATTCCTTGCATCATAACAGAACTTCTCCTGTGGAAAGCTTTGGAGTTTTGTTCCTTGTCCTCTTTTTATTCCCTCATTATAGTCTGTGATTAGTATGAGATAAGGGAGCCATTTACCATTGATCAATACACTTTCAGATACTTCTCTGAGCTTGCAAGAGGATGCTTATCACTCTTTCCTGCTGTGGTACTTATAATCAAACACTACAGATAGTCAAAAGTTTACATCTATAATTCACCATGTTCTTCCATTTGTTGATATGGTCTCTTGCTCCAGATTTCTAAAATCTTCCTAACCTTCCTTTAATTAATTTACTAAAATAACGCTTGCCCATCTTTCTTTCCATTCCTAAATGTCCAATATTTTTCATGTCCTTAATGGGTTGGACATTGCCAATCCTTGTGTCATACCTCCAATCTTACAAAAGATACATATAAATTTATCAATTTTCTTTGTACAGTTTTAAGCTTACACTTGCAGCTTATGTGTCATTTATCTTAGTGAAACAGGATATAACAAAATGTTGAGAGTTATGAAAATGGTGACACAGAAAATAGCTGGAAGGAATTTTGCACATCTATTCTGCACATCTTCCAAAAGGTTGTGGCTTCTCTCTTTCACTGCTTTGGCACACACTTGGTGATTAAAAGGGTATTGCTTCCAGGAAGGGTGAGTAAATGGAAACTCCAGCTGCGAGGGACAAGAAAGAAGAACATATTTGATATTGCTACAGACCATTGAGCAAAAATCACAAAGTAATCTGGTAGAGAGAGACAGAAGACTTCTGTTTCTTTTTCTGAAAAATGTAATAGGCATTTACCCAATGTCCTTTATTGTTTCTTGAGATTCGGACAGCCAGCTTGAGATAACCACAAACAAGAACCAAATTGTTCATTACAACTTTGCGTAAAACCTTATTTTAGCTTTGCGCTATACACTGCTGATATACAAATAATGGAGCTTGTTTGGCTATGAGGAACTGCAATCCTATCGACCTTGGAGGAATGTTCTCTCTTTTATTCGAAATAAATGAAAACTGTACACAGATGTTAGCAACAGTATCTTCTTTCAAATCAAGAAGGACAAAATAGATAAATCATTATCTGAACCTCAAGTGCCCATTGCTGTAAGGTGATAAACACCACTCAAACAATGCTACATCAGCTTCTGTTAAAATGATTAAGAATTGAGGCCACTGGCCACAAATGACGGCATGCTTCTGATGGTGATGCTACTAAAAAGACAATAGAAAGTTCAAATTTAAAACATGTAATGCAAAATACTGGTTCTATAAAATATTTATTATGTCTGTCAAAATACACTGAATAAGAATTATTGTTTATAAAATATTTCCATAGTGTCTGTAATGAGATTCTCAGTAATTAATTTGAAACACCATAAGAGCCTTAAAATGGTTTTATATAGTCAAACTAGCTTCAAATGACATATGAAGTTTTGCATATGATTTCATCTGAAAACACATAGTGACTAAGAAAAAAGTGTCAATGGGGACTGTGGAGTTGCATATTCCATTTCTAGACCAGCTATGGCACTGCTCACGTCCCTACAAGCAAATTACTAACCTTTTTGACCTAAAGGCTTCATTAAAAATCTAACTAATGGTGATGTTATGAGCATTAGTAACCTTGCACTGCCTCTGAAGAGTCTCAGCCTTGCTATATAATTGCAAAGCACTGCATAATTTCTTCCATATAATTCTAAAATTACTATGTGAATTACTTTGCAGACATACTAAGGTGTTTTATTGTTTTCCCCCCTGGAACATCAAGTTGGTTAGTGGAAGTAGGTCTGGCCATAAAAAGTCAAAATATATCACTTTGCATTCATAATTTTTTAAATTACAAGCAAGCTGAACCCAGGTATCATTACTGTCAGTAATTCTCTGATAGACTTACAAATTTACTGGAGGAAAACAGAGGTGTGTTAGTTACAATTTCAGCTATGTCCATGCTGATTGTGCTGCACTGCCACAGAGGAGAAATGGGACTATATTGCTAATGAGGGAGATAAGTCTTCAGCAATTACAGGAATACTCTTCTAAATATCTGAACTATCAATCACCAATGAAAGAAAACTGGTGCCTTGATTATATGGAAGAACTACAGAACTATGGAAGAACTATGGCCCCCTTCCAGTCATTAACAACATACAGATCAGTTTCTGTTCCTCCTCTCTGCTCAATCAGCAATACCATAGCAGACAAGAATTGGGAAATGGAGAAGCCAATTTCTTAAGATATAATTTAATGTCTTCTCTCAAGTAAACAGTAGTGTGGTCTGAGCTGCTCAACAACAGAAACTATATCAAACAAAAAGCAACAACAAGTGGAGAACAAAAGCAAAGGGAAAAGTCAGAAAAAGAAAGATCCATATGAAGAAAAGGGGGACTGGTTGCAAAGATCAAAGAGAGATACTGTTTATTAAGTATTCCAAAGTAGGACACTTTTTAAGCCATTAACTTTTGGGAATAAACAAAGGCTTAGCATTCTATTTAAATGAAATTAAGGCAAATTTGTCAAAGAAAACTTTTGGTGTTATGACAAATAGACAGCAAACCAGATTCTAGAAATGAATGCTTTGCATGCGTGTGCATTAAGTACTTCCTAAATTATAAATACCAGGAAATAAACAAGCATTCCTGCAAAAGACACGGATTTGCCATCCTAGCTCCATTTAAGAAATAAAAATAATTTCAAAGACTGACTAGGTTTTTTTTCCCCTTGTGATATTTCAATTAAACATCTGGTGGTCTTCCATGTGTATTTCCACATTTCAGTTGAATCTAAATAAGTCTTCTGGATACATCAATATTTCATTTTGCAATAAAATAATCCAGTAGTGCTTCAACTTAAATTTACCGAGGCTATATTCAAAGCCTTTATTTAGATTTAGCATAAATGTTTGTCAGCCTTTTTATTACATGCCTGAGAATGCCCAGCAGATACACTGAGAGTGTATCCTTAGTGCTGTTTACTAGTCTCCTCCACTGGCAGGAAAATCATCCCAAAACAGCAGGTAGTTCCTATGCCTACTTCTCAGTCACTTCAGTGAGAGATGAAGGGTTGGGAAAGAAGTGGGAAATCAGGTTCTGCATCTTCAATTTAAAGAGTGTTAATTAGCCTAAAGTCTTAGATTACTTGTAATTGTTGTGGTATTAGAATCCCTATCAGCTGACTTTTCTTTTACTCCTTTCCCATCAACATACTTCATTACACATCTTTCTGAGTGTCTTCAAATCAGTATTCAAGTTTAATCATCACGAGCCAGAAATGAGGCTGATTGAAGATGTTGATTCCAAGATCCTTGGTCCCAAGAACGTCTTTCTTGCCGCTGAAGAGTAATTGAAAGCATCTGGGAACGATTAGAGAAACTGGAGCAGACAGCTTGCCGTCCCAGAACCATGCTGCCAGAAGGGGGAACCTGGTGTACATCCTCGAGAGAAAGTCAGCAGTACAAACTACATGAGGCTATAGGAGCTGAAACTCAAAGGTGTTGGTCTTGACTCCCACACTTCACTTTCTTTTGATGCCACTTCAGACGAGTCACAGACTTCCAGCTGAGAACAGAAACATGTTCACACAGCTATCTGGCACAAATCATTAAAAAAAAAAAAATCAATATTAAAGACAAGGGGCCGATTAATGAAGGGAGGATTAACCCTTTCCAAGACCTTGCAAATTATATATGCTACATGCTGCTGAATGAGCAGGAGGCTTCTTCTGCTTCATGCTTTCCAGCTTGGTCCTCCTGTCAATGTTGCAGATATACCTGATGGAAGCTTCTTAGCTTTACAGTTTAGCGATTACCAACGAAACATTTCAGAAACTTGTTAGAAAGCTGCTGCATTTTAACGCAATACAACTGATAGTACAAATCTTTAGGCACACGTGGCTTTAAAGAGGCTTCCCCCCCCCCAGCTTTACATTATACAGAACCAATGACACTAAAACACACCGACACAGACTTGATGTTTTTGTGTGACATCACCAAGCTAACGCAGCATCGGGGAACTGCAGAGAGCCGTGTCTGGGTCCTGTTGTTGCCCGTAATAAAGACACAGACCAACAGAGTNACACTGCTGATGCACAGCACTAAGTCTCGCCAGGTGGCTCTGGAAAGCCAGGTTGGCCCTCAGTGGGCAAACACTCCCCAGCCTGGGGCCGAAGCGAGCATTAAGATTGTTGCTGTCACCACGCAGAAGTGCCCCTGTTACAAACCCTACAGACCAAGCTGAGCACCAGCTGTCGGGGCTGTTGTGGACAGCGCGGAAAGGGGTCAGCGTCCTCCCCGGCGGGCTCGCCCTCGCAGCCGCAGTCCCAGAGCCGCCGGGAACCCGCCGGGATGTCCTCGTGGCTCCTCCGGGAGCATCACATCCGTCGCCTACATTGCCCGGCAGCCCTACGGCCTACGGGAAGTGTCGTCCTGCCGCATCCGGGGGCAGGATCCGGCGGAGCGTGTGCCGTGCCCGGTGTGGCGCTTGCGGTGAGTCGCGGCCGGGCCGGGAGCTGGGGCTCCCGAGGGGCGGTCGCCCCTGTCCCGCAAACTGAGGCCCTTCTCTCCCCACAGGTACGGCCATGGCGGACTCCACGCAGAACGGGCCCATGCCAGGCGGGGCCGGCGGCGGGGCCGTGGTAAGGAGCTCTCAGGGTCCTGGGCCGGCCGCGGTGCTTCTCCGGCGGCGGGGTGGGGTGGGATCCTGATGGAATCGCAGCATGGCATTGCCCGCCCGGGTGCGGGCAGGCGGAAGCAGCTCTCGCTTCCCGATTGAAAGCGTGTTGTCGGTGCGCCGCCGCTCCTGAAAATGTCTCAATCAAAAGTAATTTGGTGGGGCAGCTTCTGTATTTCACGGAATCATAGAATATGCTGAATTGGGAGGGACTCATCAGGATCATCAAGTCCAGCTTCTGGCCCTGCACAGGACATCCTAAGAGTCACACCATGTGCCTGAGAGCATTGTCCAAATGCTTCTGCTCTGTCAGGCTTCGTGCTGTGACCAGTTCCCTGGGGAGCCTGTTCCAGTGCCCTACCACTCTCTGGGTGAAAAAGCTTTTCCTGATATCTAACCTAAACCTCCTGTGACACAGCTTTATGCCGTTTTGGTAGCTATATTGTGCAGGTAAGACACTAGATTATGATATGAAGATGCTTGCAGGTTAGTTAGTTTCTGGTCATTTCCATAGAAACACACTAGGAATATAGAGGAAAAGAGGACTCTCCAAAAGGTTGTTCAAATTTGGAAAAAAACTTGAACCTTTTTCAGGTGCAAGGAAGCAGATGTTTTGACTCTGAGGCACATAATAGCCAAAAGCATGCTGTGTTTTCTTAGAGCCTTTCTGGTACCATGGCTATATCAAGACTGAGGAAGGCTGTGATTAAGAAGAGCTCAGCGATAGGAGAGGTGCAAGATTCCTGTAAAAAGCTTTTGCTTTTTCGAGGCCAGGAATATGTAGGCCAAAACTATGCCACTTTCCTTGTAATTATAAGCATGTAGTTATGCTAACTTTACCTGACTGTTTATTTTTTATCTTTTGCTGAGAATTATGGAGATTCAGCCCAAGGTGTGTGCAGTGTATTCTGAAAGGAACCTTGAAGAATTAGATATAAAAATCAGGTCTGGACACCTTATGTAGTAACATTTGTGGAGCTGGCTGTTTAGTGAGGTTGATTTGGATAGAAAAACTGCTTTCCCAGAAGTTTTTACCACTGTATTTGTTTGTGGTGTACAAAGGAGCCTCTTGGTTCTGAGGAAGCACAGCTATTTTTGATCTGGCAAATAGCATCATATGCGTCAAGTCAAGTATCACAGAACAAAATGCAGCTTTCTACTTCAAGCTATAATTTGCTTATATTAAAGGTTGGAAGAAGATTTGCAATTTAATATATCAGGGAAGAATGCTCATTTTGTGCAAATATTAACATACCAACTTATGTTGGGGTTGTGTTTTGTTTCTTTTTTTTTTCCAATGTAGCAATATCTGATGGCTAACAAGTTGGATACAGCAATGTGGATTTCCCGCTTGTTCACAGTTTACTGCTCAGCTTTATTTGTCCTGCCTCTTCTAGGGTATGTACTGTAATGTTGTAAAATACCACTAAAAATTTATGAACTAGAGTCTTTTTGCATAGAATTATTTTTCACATAAGGGTAAATTGCTGTTATTCAGCTTATTTGGATGCTTTTGATGCTGGATGCTTTGGGTACTTGGATGCTGTCAGAACAGCTGACAGATTTTAAATGGGTTTAAAACACTTTTAGATGTGTTTGGAAAATATGTTGAGCAACTGTAAAGTAGTAGTAAATGCATGATTTTGTGTGTAGTTATGGAGTAATATATTGAATTGTTTTACTTTAGGCACCTGCAGTATGTCAGTGTTACCAGTTTTTGTGTTGTGTTTTGTAAATAGTGCTTCTGCACCATAATAGAAATGCTCAGGTATGATGCAGCTGTGATGCAATTCTCAAGGGTGGAAGGGTTCTGAGCTTGGTTTATATGGTAACATCTCTGATGATTTGCAGGTTGCATGAAGCAGCAAGCTTTTATCAGCGTGCCTTGCTGGCAAATGCTCTTACTAGTGCCCTCCGACTGCATCAAAGGCTACCGCACTTCCAACTTAGCAGGGCATTTCTGGCCCAGGCTTTGCTGGAGGATAGCTGCCACTACTTGTTGTACTCCCTTATCTTTGTGAATTCCTACCCTGTTACAAGTATCCTTTACTTGTGTCACCCTGGTAATGTTTTTAAATATATTTAAAATTTGGTTATTTTCATCACCTGTGGCATGTTTCGAAAAACTATTTTGAACTAATTTGTTTGCTATTCATAGAACATACTCTATGTAAAATACGAGAGGCTTATGTTGATCGATCCATATTCAGTTTAATCAGCCCAATAATTAGTGCACTACAGACTCTGTCTACTTAGATTTTCTTTTACTAAGACTTAAGTTCAGTGGACTTTATGACCACCCTCAGGTGATACTTGGAAAAGTTGGTAATTTTCATTTATTGCCAGTACAGTGTTTATATATGGCTTCTCACTATAGCAGGACATACGTCATGTAGAGAGACAATTATTCAGCTTTCTCAAATAAGTTATTAAACTGATAAAGCCTGCAAAAAACACTTTCCTTGTGCCTTGTCAAAACTAAAATGTTGGACCTGACTTTTCTTTACGCCACGCTATGTATGCTTCACATCTTACTCTTGAAATTTCTCTGGCAGAGGAATGTCTATGTTCTTCCTCTATGAAATGTGAATGGCTGGCAACTGTGTGTTCTTTGGTAAAGAAATTGATTTTGTAGCATCTTTTAATAAAAAAATGTTATGACTACATGTACTTAATAGATTTTAAATAGTAACCTCATGTGTGTCTTCCATGCAGAAAGAATGCATTTTAGGAGAAATGCACTGGTGTGTAATGGTGTATGTTATACTTCTGCATACTTGCAGACACCCATATTTTGAAGTTAATGTATAGCAAAGAGGTGTAAGAAGCAAAGGGAAGAGCTATAAATATAGGTATTAGACTTATACATATCTTCATCCAGTATAGGTCATTCCAGCCTACCTCTTGCAAAGAGCCACCAAGCTATGACTGTTGTACTATAACATCATGGAGAAATGAAGCGTATAATTTTCCTTATCGCTTATTTCAGTGAGTATTTTTCCAGTTCTGCTGTTCTCATTGCTTCATGCTGCCACATACACAAAGAAGGTTCTTGATGTAAGTATGATATGATGTATGTTATGATTAATACTGTTGGTATTGTTGGGGTTTATAAACAGGTTTAAGTTGCAGCTGTGGTTTGGTTTCCTTTGGCTATGCTAGAGGAATTAGAGTGAATTTGTAGTGTAGAATGTCAACACAGAGAATCTGAGGAGACTTTTTTGAGTTGGCTGGGTTCTGTGGTTTGTTTTTGGGTTTTTTCCCCTCCTGTAATGACTCAGTTATATGTTGGAGTTGACACTGATTATTTTTCTTTAAATGCTGTCCTTTGAAGGAAACAAAAGCTGTGTAACAATTAAGTTGAAACATAAGACATGTCTTTTTCAAACTAAACCATGATTTAAACTAAACTTGTGGCTGTCTATGTGCAGTTGAACTTAAAATGGGTGCATGAGGGGATTGCAACACCTGATGTTTTTAATTGAACTCTTTGTAAATTATGGAGTTCCAAGCCTATGGTTTTCTTTGGGGTATTAATCTCAATTCTGGTAAAGTCTTAAAATGCTGAAATGGGTTGTAAGTGACAATTGTTTGTATTTTGATTTCTCTGTGCTAGTGAAGATAGGTGTAACTCGTATTTTTTCTGTAAATCATTTTTTCTTCTTTAAAGGCACGAAGTTCAAATAGTTTGCCTTTTCTGAGAAATCTCCTAGAGAAACTGAATGCTAATCAACAGAATATTCTAAAATTCATTGCTTGCAATGAAATTTTCCTCATGCCAGCTACCGTTTTTATGCTTTTCAGGTAAGAATGACAATAAATATTTAAATAATTAGAAACTTGCTACACAAGATTACAAGTTGAGTTGTCTGGATCATTGTGCTCCACTTGTATTGTTCTGGCTGACCAGAGCTTGAACTTCAAGTAAAATTTATATGATTCTTAGGCTTCTTAAGTTGGTGCATCATGACATCAAAAAGCATTCACTATGATATAAGTGGGCACAAAAAACCCCTTCTCTTTCATAGCCTGGTGACATTGTTGAATCACATTGAAATTTTTGGGGTTTGAAACATGCATTCGCCTGCATTTCTATCAATACATTGTTCAGTAAGTTTAATTTTGGTTGGTGTAGTAGAGTGTTAAGATCTTCAGCTTCACTGAAAGTAAGCTCTTATTTTTGACAGTTAGATTCCAGAAGTTTAAGTGGCATGAAGTTTCATTATACAAAAAGTGTGCAAGCAGTAGTAGGTTGTGTTCTCTCCTGTGCTATTTCTGAGCAGTGACCCTTGTGGGTTTTTTGATTCCATTCGGTTATGCCTGCTGTGCATGCTGTTGAATTAATTTTAGGGATCTTGAGCATATGCATGTTGGAATCCTACTGAAGTTGTATAGATATAATGAACTGCCAGTCACTGAAATTTGGGTCTTTGCCTTTTAGTATTTGGAGGGGTAATACACCCTTTGTTCTGTACAAGTTACGGCATAGTGAGAGCATTTGTCTTGAGTGGTCTCACAGGCAGTGGAAGGGAGGCTTTATCTTCTCAGAAGTTGACAGAATGCATAATTTCTCTTTATCTCTTGATATGTCAGCTGAGTGCTTCAATGCTTCAGGCCTCAAGGATTCTGTTTCATTTAAGGCTCCTTACCAACTGTATCCACTCTGTACCCAGTCTTGAAACTTCCAAGTGTTTTGAACTTCTATTTGAGATAACTTCCTTTTTTTTTTTTTCTTAGTGAAATACTGCTGCTTGATATGTCATCTAGTACATACTGAAGCTTATAAAAGATCATACCAAATTTAAAATCATATAATGTTTAAATGCAGCTATTGTGAGATTTTGTTCTTTAAATTGTTTTAGCATATTAAATTGCTTGTAAATAGTGTACAGGTTCAAGATTTCCTTGTTCTTTCCTCCTGTAGCTCACTTTCCCTTTCACTTTATATTTTTTTTTCTTCTGGGTAAAGATATTGTTCATAATTGAAGGAGTTCTTGTTGAAACTGTGATGTTCAAATAGAACTTTCAAATAGCATGTTTTTCAAAGTAGCTTCGTCACTAAAACTTAGGGCATTTCTGTACTTTGCTCTATGTGTTTGTATGCTACACTTTCACTACTTTATAGCACCACCATGTGAAACAGCAATTTTGTAAAATATCAAAACCTAATTTCAGTGTAACTGAAATAACTGGATATCAGCTTTGCACGTCTGAATACATCTATAATTGTCTCCAGTGTGTTCTGACAAGTTTTGCAAAAGATACTAGAAATATGGTCCAGATAGTTGAAGTGCTGCTTTGCTTGCTTGCTCTAACTGGACTACTTATCCCAGCCAGTTTCCCTGCTTGACCAACAAGCTTTTTATTGGTACTGAGCATGTGTAAACCATCATTTCCATGATTCTTTGCATGCCACCAGAAATGGCGCATATAAAAGAACTACATAAATATAAAATCACTACAAGAACAGCACTTCTTTAAGTGCTTGATTGAGCAGTTTTATTCTATAATGTAAGTTTCTGCATGTATAAGTGCCTGGTTATGTACTTTTTCTTGTCAGATCTAGATTTTCTGAACCAGTGGGACCCAAATCTAGCTCTTTTTTGAACCCAAGAAGTTTGCTTGCTTTTGTTAGGAAAAATCCTGATTTTGGTGTTTGGGTTTTTTTTTTTTTTTTAACTACTAAGCTCTATTGAACTATTCTCTTTCAGTGGACAAGGGAGCCTGCTCCAGCCATTCATTTACTATAGGTTTCTTACATTACGCTACTCTTCTCGGCGAAATCCTTACTGTCGGTAAGTACTAAATTGATTTTGGGAGTTAGTGTTTCACTGCGTAGTGCTCACGCATTTGGAAACTTTCAATTCTAAAATGAGTGCATAACTCATAATACTAAATCTGCAGATGGTAATTTTAGAATGCAAAATACACCTGGATGCTAAATAAAACCCTGGCTGGTTCAAGGTTGTATTTATTTCATGTAACCGATCAGAAATGTACCACCGTTCTTGAATGGGAGCTTTGAGAACGTGCTTTTGTAATTAAAACTACACTTTGGGAGAAGAAAGTCTTTCTTATCAGAAAAATATCCTTGTTTTTAGATTTTCTGGTGTATCTGAGGCTAAATCTGTATATGAATAGGTACTTAAGAACTTGTGTAATATTGACAGAAAAAAAATCTGTAGATAATCTTAAACATGCTCATTACCTCCTTTAGTTAAATTCACAAATCAGGTTAATTATATTTCAAATAGAACTTACTGATTTTGAAAGTTGATCAAGCCAATATGGCTTTAGACTTTGAAACCATAAATATTTCTATGAGGATTTCCTCAGGTCAGTGTTTTCTTACAACAAGCATTGCAAAGCGTGAGATTTTTGTGAACATACCTTCCAGTCTAATCATTACTCGATTAGAAAATGGTTTGCTAAAGTGCCAAGGAAGTGGCTTTGGCTGCTGTGATATGTGAACACAAGTCTGAGAATCATAAGCTTAATCACCTCCTGTTCCCTACCATTTTGTAAAAAAGCAATTGTTCCATCCTGGTTCATACATATATTTTTTTTTTTTAACAACAAAACCAAAATCTATGAAGGTGCTTTAATATCTAAAAATCATCTAAGCTATGCAATATTAAAAGTGACTTTCTATAGAACTAGTTTATCCAAAATGTTCTGCTGGCATTTTTGTAGTTTTAAGGGAAACTGGTGATCTGGGGTTTATTTCTTTTGTCTGTCTTCTAATAGTTGCTTCTAGTGTGCACTTTTACTGCCTATTGGCAAGAAATAGCACACATACACAATTGCCTCCCAACTCCTTACACTGTTTGTGACAAAGCATTATTCTTTCCTCCTTTTTTTTTTTTTTAATAAAAAAAAGGTGGAATATTTCTGCTGTCTTTAGTTCAGCAGCTTCCAGCCAAGGATGGATATAAAGTTAATTAAAATGTTAATGTTTAAAAGCCAAGAATTCTGAAGCTCTTGCAAGATACTGCAATACTGAGTTGGTCCAAAGAATTTGTTAACTCGAGTGTTTGTGTGAAGGAAAGAAGTGAAGGAAAAAGGCAGATCTAGATAACACTTCTGATAAATGCTGTAGGATTTTAAAACTCTCTTTAAATCTGATTTTTTCAGGACTCTCTTCACCGAGCTCAGGATTGTTGTTGAACACTTAATAATGAAGCCCTCATGCCCTGTTTTTGTAAGAAGACTATGCCTCAGCAGCATTTCCTTTATAAGCAGATTGGCACCAACTGTTGCATAGCCAAATTTCAGGCATTTGTGTTTTGTGAACATTATGAGCAGCTGGCACTTCTGCTGATGATTAGAGATTTCTGATTTTACACTGATCTTACTCCAGGCTGTATAAAAATATGTATATGCTTTTCTTGGAGATAATATGAAATTTAGCATATCAAAACCAAATAATGGAAACTTAAAATTACTATGCTGTATTGTTAATTGGTGAAAAAAATTAGCTGCATCCTTTCTACAACATACCCAGTCATACAGAGTTTTGTGTGGTTTTTTGTTTTTTTTTTTGAATCAAGGATTGTTTGAAATTGATTAAAACTATAAGAGGTCTGTGCTCACTTGGTTTACGTTAGTTGGAACTATAGCTACTGTAGGATATCTCCAGTGGATAGCAGTTGGTACACATACCTATGCAGTACACTTTGGACAGTATTCTTCTGCTTACTAAATGTATCTGTAGAACTATTTTGTCCAATTTACTATACTCAATGTAGAGATATGGCCCACTTTGAAGTTAACGCAAGGGATTAAAATCTATCAAGCTGACACAGATAACACCTTTTCTGAAGGAGAGGTTATTTTTATTATACTACTTAAAAAAAACTCTTCCAAGTTCCTACCTTGTGACGTAGTCTTACATTACACTGTTGGAAGAAACACCAAGACTCTAATCACAGAAAACTCTGCAGTTTTCTTGTCATAACAAGATGTTTTACCAAGCCAAACTGCTGACCTGTAGGCTTTTCAGCCAAAGATGTAACTTTTAACCATGTCTCAAATGAACTAATTAATGTAAATGAAGTAACTTCTGCAGACTCATTGCAGATTTGTTTTTATATCCACACAAATTTGAGACTGCAGTAATTCAAGCGTGTTAGCTTTTTAGAAAATTAATCTGTAGCTAGCTCTATATAAATTGTTATTCCAGTTTCTGAGAGTCTTATTGTGATGGGAAATTTGCATAAAGGATTGAACCTGTTTAGGCAGCTTCTGAAACAAATGGGTGTAGGATTTCTTGGCATAAATCCTTCTGATGACTGACCTGAAGCCATGTCATGAGTAAAGAAGTGAATATTAAATTGAGTGAATATTAAATTGAGTGCTGATTACATGTTCACGCAGCAGCTGAAAGGTAGGTTGTGGAAAAATAATATTTCTGTCTGAACAAAACTTCTTTCCATAAATTCAAGGCAAAATATTTGCCTAATGTTCTGCAGTTAATGTTAGTATTCTAATTGCATATAATTAAAGGGCCTTTTGTAAACTTCTACACCACTGAACTTAACCATTCTTCCATGGTCAAAGAAATCTTATGTGAAACTTTTTCAAAAACCGTCTTGAAGTAGAGTATTTTCCTGTAACTGTTGAGTTATCTTGTTTGTGATGTGGATATCATTCAGACTTTTCAGTTGTATTAGTTTGTTACATCAGAGCCATGTATTTATAAACTTATTTCATTTTTTTGCTCAACCTCTTGGTATTGATGAACGAGTTGCTAATTGAATATGGTATTCTTTGACTACTTGTCTTGCTCTTTGAACATGATTAGCTGTTTATAGAACACTTGCACAGTGCAGAAGCAACTGCATGCAGTAATGCTCTACAGCTGCTAAAGACTTGCAATGAGTTTCACTATATGTATATCCTGTAATTTGAGGATTTTCTAAAAACTAAAATTTCTACTGCAATAAAAGGAGTGTTAAATGTAACTTGCTAGGCTCTTCAAGCTTATTTTCTCTCTAACAGAACATACTGATGCTTGAACCTGGAAGTTGAGCAGAATGCTTTCCTGTGTGTATGTGTGCATGTTCTTATATTCCCACTGCTGCTTTTGAACTGGGATATAATGTCTTGTGCATTTCTAAATTATCTTGTAGGGAATTTTTGCCTTCTAAACTGCAAAAATGTATGACCCTTTGCTTCAAAATCTAACCCCAAAATAAGCACTGCAACAATGGTATCTAATCAGATCAAAGCATCTAGACCTACTTATTACTGTTTCAGTTCCTCAGCACAATCCTATATCCTGTTTCATGTTACATGATATTGTTTTTTGAGTGGTGACCTCAGACTCTCTTCAACTCTTTGGACCAATGTGATTTAAAAATTTAATTCGGTCACCTGAGTTGGTCCTTCATTCTGGGAGTGGAAGCCAAATAAATCTGTAATTAATGTAAGCAGAATAATATGTTACTTCTGAGCAAATTTTTGTGGTCTGACTGCAGTTACAGGTGCAGTCTACTGTTCCTTAATTGTATGATGTTATTACATTAGAGATGAGTCTGAACTGGATCCAGTATATTGCAACTGTAACTGAAGGATGCTAAGTCTTGAGATCCAACTCCAGGAACAGATCAGAAAGATTAAAAGGAGTAAGTGAATGACAGTGAGTGAGTTGAGAGTTGGAAGGCGGTGCCATGAAGTAGAACTTAAGTGTGGATACTGAATTTCTTGTTAACGCTTTCCATTAAGTCTTAAAAATGGACTCCTTAAAGAGGAGGAAGATGTTTCATAAATGGGATTTGATATGATTTGGCTAGTATATTTTTGGCTTTGCAAGGATTTGCTTGACAAATGAGCAACTTGTAGCCTGGGGAAAATTAACTTCTCTGATGTGCCAGGAAAACATGGAACAATGTTATAAGAATAACGTTCAAACCAAATAAATAGGGCAACTGGCCTGTATTCTGCATTGGCTTTGATTTTTACTGCAGCCTTTGGCTGCCCAAGCGATAACCCTGCATTTCCTCAATACTGGCAAAAGCATTCTGTCTTTGTGCCTGCTTACTTGCCATGGTTTGTGACTGCTTCTACACTAATGATTAAATTAGATGTGAATTGTTGGTTGTGTCTTGATAGCTTGAAGTTTTCTGGTGAAGAGAGCTGTCTGTTCATGTTGCTGTGCTGTCAACAGCCAGCTGTGATACAGAGGCTGCGACAGAAGTCTGTGATCGTAGAGAAATTTTGCAACTGGCCATAAAATGCCTGTCAACCCCAAATGTGAAGCAGAAGAGTTTTTATTTTACTTAAAGGTTACCTATCTGGTGTTAGGTATCTGTTTCCGCTGGTATAAATCACATCAATTATTGCTTTTTGTCATCTCAACTTTTGTAAGATAAGTGCTGTTGCATAGATTCTGTGAATAGCCCCCTCCATTGCTCTGTACCAACATGTAGAAGTGACGCTCCATCATAACAGTTTCTGTTGTCACCTGTAGGTAAATAAAGTATTAAGAGCCATTGAGACTTTTGGAATAGCTAATGCCAGCTGGGATTTCTTACATACCAAGTAACTCACCAATACATCCATCCTTTCCTTTATTGCCTTTTATTTGATTTTATACTTTTATTGTAATTTCTGTGCTGTCAGTTTTATATTTTGCTCCTTTCTTTGATGGATGCTTAAGGTGAGCAGTATCTGTTAATATTTTAGGTTGCATGTTTTAGGGATTTTAAAAAGAAAATCCATTACAATTGTGAGCCACTATTTCTTCCAACAGTTTTTGAGCTGCTAATTATATATGTTATAATGCTGTCCAAAGAAATAACGTGTCTGGTTATTTTGTACAGTCTGTGTTGGACTGTTTTTTTGCTAGGCACCTGTAGTGCAACATTTGCTGTACAGATCCCATGTTTATTAAGGAAGTATAGTTCTTGTCCATTTTACAGACAGAAATGGAGACATGTAAGAAAAGAGCACTTTTCTGAGAGGGTGTAGGAGCTCTGGCAGAGCAGGAAATAGGACAGAAAGTTGGACAAGTGCCCAGAGGAGACTGATTTATTTCTACACCACATATGACTTGTTGGTCCTGCTCCCGAAATGATACTAACTGCTGGCTTAAATACTTAAAAAAGTACTGTGCCTTACAGTGGGGCAGAAAAGACATTGAGCTAGACAGCATACCCTTTTAAAGCAGTATCAAAAATTGATTTCCATGTGCAAGAACTAGGTATGGTTCCTTGTATCATCATCTCTGCACTGATGAAAAATAATGCAACGGAACAAGATGGCAAGCACTTAATGTGCTAGATGGCAGTAGGGTATGCTAATCTTTTAATTGTCTAATTTTTAATTGCTGCAGTGCATCTGTAATGGTTAAACTATATATACTGAAATCAGGTAGCGTATCGTATTGTAACTTCTATTGTGCTGTAATATTCTTAAAGTCACAGGAACAGTCAGGCCTCGCTGTTTTAAATCGTCTTTTAAGGACAGAACCTTAAGCAATCCTTTATTTCAAAGACACGTTTTCAGTATGAATAATGTAATAGAATTTAATCTTAAATGTGGATTCAAAAATCTTTCTCATAAAATGTCAGCATTACTTACTAACTTCTCTGCAGAAGCTAGCTCTGTGATAATGGCAGATGCTGTGCAGGTAAGGGAGTTTCATTGCTTAGTTCTGTGCCATCCAGATGGTATAAACTTTTAAAATTAATTGAAAAATTCATCTTTTACTTGTATTCAAGGACTGAGGCACAAAATGCTAATGTAAGGGCTCAGAGGGGAAATATAGTTCTCCTGCATATTTGAGAAAATGTGAAGCCCTTTCAAGAAAATCTAATAAACATAATAATCGCAGGCTGCTGACACTAAGGAAAAAGCACCTCATTCGCTCTTTCTTTTATGCAGCGATTTACTGGTCCCTACTGATTTTCAAATTGGATCACTGCAGTAAATTATCCATACCAGTACCTGTGAAAGAAAGCACTGGGATCCATATTTGTTCAGTGCTGTGCTTAAATCAGCAAGAATGATAAATTTGATGGTATGAAATTGGAAATATCAAGGGCTTTTCTCAGTGAATGAGCAAGTATCTCCATTTGTAATTTATTGTGACCCTTTTTCACTGTATGTGCTTTGTATGTCAAATATTTATTTTGAAACAAATTAAATTGTTTTCTGTATTGATATGGCTATGGTTTTGTTCTTGAAATCAGATTGTGTATTTTTTTCTGAATTTTAAGTATTATCAGTGTTGTGTTGCAAAACAGCACTTGTTTAAGTTCAAATCTCTGAGTGACTTTTTACTGACCAACAGCCTTTTCTGTTAAATGTTGTAGGTGCATGTTTGGTGTTGTGTTTAGTTTTGTGTGTGTGTGTGTGTGTGTATGTTTAGAATGGGGTAGGATGCAGTGAGCTATTGCAGCATTTCATTTGCTTTTTCTATAGAAACAGGAAGATTAATGTGTATGTCAAAACCAAAAAAAGCTGATTCCTGTCTTTAGGTCATTGAACTATTCTGCTTTACACCTGGCATAGTTAACCCCAAGTTCTGTGGGAAAAAAATCTACCTATGTGCCCAGTTTACTCCCATATTTTCAGTGCAGGTGTTAATAGAGAAAGTTGTACACCTGTGTTTTGGCAGGAGTCCTGTCCTTTTAATTTTAAAATAGGTTATTTTGTGACTGAGTACATCCTACTGACTAAGTAAGTGCCACTGCTGAACTGAAAATGAGTTGTGTCTAGCGCTTAATTACTTTGAATTTATATCAGTATAATAATTTGTTTTGCAACTTGGAAGCAAAATTGTGAATTGGTGTCGTTAATAATGTGACCCTGTGTTACCTCTTCTTGTGGGCTAGGCTTAGCTCATTTGTGATGGCACATTTAGTAGGGGACTTTAGCTGGCTACCTGCATACAGCTGTGGTTTTGTAAAAACAGTAGTGTGAATTGTATTTTAAGGAGCCATGAAAGTATTTGCTCTTCATTTAAGATAATTTGAGTTCATCTCTGTAACAGTTTCCATGTGTCTGACCATGATATCTTGCTTTGAGGTGAGTTAAGTTCTATAACAGTCCAGATTCCTGCTTCAGGTGAGGAAACTGGTTTCCTTGAACAAGTGCTGATCATGGTATTTTCATTTGCTGTATGTGTTCCTATGAATATTCACTCATGATCCTTTGCTAATGTGAAGAGGAAGAGTATGTTAGATGAAGGCAGTGCTTCAGTTAGTTGAGATATTGCACAGGAAAATTAGCTGAATATCAGAAATTAAAAAAGGTGCAGGGCTAGATTATCTGCCAGGGCTAAAGCAAAGTCAACTATAGTTTTCACACAGGTAGAAATGCAACAGAAAGAGAAGGAAGAAGAATGGGAGTAAAAATAATAAGAATGCAGAAAAGTTCATCTCTGATAAAAAGGGGTCTGGAAATCCTACTGGGTGTTCTGTTGCTTTCACAAACTGTGTTTCACCATTCATGGTTTCATGCAATCAGAATCCTCTGGATAGTACTTAAGTTTTCAAGCTGTAAATTATTTCAAATTTATTCTCTATTAAAGTACTGTTGGAATAGCATGTTCAGATGCTCCTACATTGTACGTGGACTGACAGGCTAATCTTGGTTTACTTAAAATGGAAAATAGCTGCAGTGGAATTGTGTGTTCTTCTCTACTATGTTTGAAGCTCCTATAGTGGAAAAGTAAAGAAATAAATGCTTTGGTCTATGTTATTACTGAGCTTCTTGGCTTTATTTTTTTTTTCTTTTTCCGTGTTGCTTTGCTATGTTTTTTTCTTCCAGTCTGGTGGAAGATTTTGTATATGCAACTACATGGGGTTTTGCCCTAATGTATGTTTGCATAGAACACGATATTTGTAATGTAGCATTTTAACATTTTTTGATTTACTTTTTTTTTCAATCTAGAAAATCTGAACAGTGTTTTGAGATGAAAGAAGTTTCCCTATTACAATCCCTTTCAACATAACGTTTTGCTATAGCAACTTCAGTCAGGTGCTGACTAAATTGTGAATCCTTTTAGTGATAAAGTTTAAATCAAAGTCATTAATGACAGCTTTTTTGTAATAGCAGGTGGAAATCTAGGATTGACTTTCTGAATTTTCATGTCCACTGGAATTTTCAGCTGTGTAACCCTACAATACAGAGAAATACTGAAACCTTAGAAAATTACAGTTACAGCACTAAGCATTAGTTCAGTGTGCATGTGTTTGAGCACCCAGTGGTTCTATTTCTAATTAATTAAAAATTTTTAACATCACTGGGGGGCAGAGGTAAGATGTTTAATTGCATCGATGTGTATGTATGCTTACAGCAGTGGATAAATGAGTAAAACACCATAATATTTTGAGGGTTTTTTCCCTATTTGGGTATACACTTTATGATGAAAAAGCCTCTTCCTACCCTCTCTCAGCCTTTTCTCTTTGCAGTGTTACACATTTATAACTGAAATAGTTTTTAAAGAAGATTCTTGCACTGCACAGATCCTTCTAATATCCTGCCTTTATGCACTTTAAAAGTACTGATCAAGCTTATTTAACATTCTTGTACTTCTTATTTTTTTCTTATAAGCAAAAGAATGAAGCTGCTTTTAAGCTTGTCATTTCTTTGGTCATCTAAGGGATTATAGGACAGGTGGAGTAGCAGGAGACTGGACCTGATGATGCAAGAAGCTTCCTCCAGTCCTGCATTCTTATGCATGTCTGCGTATTACTGTGGAGAATAAGAGTTGTTTTTTTAGTATATTATGTACCTAGTATTGTTTTTAAGAATTTTAAACTAGCTTTCTGCTTTAGGATGAAGGTAAGCACTGCTAACCTTAAGAGTACTTTTTTCTTACTCAAAGAGTGGAAATGTTATTTGATATGATTTGGCCATTTGAAATGAAATTGAATTCTTCCTTCTTGTGCTAATTTTATTGCAAACCACTGACCTCTAGTGGCTGGTTTGCAACTACAAAGCTAAACGCTTTAGTAAAGTAATATGCTCCTCATGAGTCTACTGGCTACAGGAGAGTCATTTTCCATTTAATTTTCCTGGCAGAATAATGCTTCTTTATGATTTATTTTTGTTTGACACTCTGTAGTTTCTGCTGCTGCTGGGTTGAGTACTGCTGCACCCAGTTCAAGAAACTGCACGTGACTGCTGGTGTTCAGGTGAATGAACTGCATGTGAAAAACTGCAAACACTTACCCATGTGCTGGAAATAAAAATATTTACTTTTAGTTTATGTAAATCTTTGACCCAGTGACCATGAAATAACTGTACAGACCTGCATGACTCAGAGTGGTGTTATGCAAACTTCTGTAGATTCATCATTGTATGCCTTGGAAGAGTCGTTCCCCTCATGCACCTGCCTGCCACAAAATGTTCTCTCATTTTTCTGTGAATTTAAATATTATACCTGAAAAACTTAAGGGCTGTTTGGGATCACTGGACACTTTATGTATTCATACTTTTTTTGAACTATCAGTATGTAGCTGCTTGGTGTTAACTATACATGTGTAGTATCATAAAAGGTACAAAAATAAAGTCTTTCCCTTTTCCCTTCTCCCTTTTTTGTCCCTTGCTGTGCTATATGAGAGACACACAAGGCAGGATATGATGGGAGTCCTGAAGTGTAATTTAAACTGTATTAAGTCATTACCATCAGCTTTTGCTGTGGATCTGGGGACATTTCAAGTATCTTCCACTGTATGAACCTGAAATATTTAATGAATTTCAGATTAAAAAATATTCAAATTGGCTTCATATTACTTCATTTTTCATATAAGGAACACTAAAATCCTTCACTGCTTATTAGCCTTCATATATCACAGATTTCTTACTAGGCAGTAATATTGAAGAATTTCATCATGATGGACTGTTTTAATCCATCAGCTCAAGAAATCCAGCCAGTTATTTAGTTATTTTAAATGAAGAGGAACTAGGAAAAAAGTTTCCAAAGGTCTATGTTTCAATCCAGTCACCTGTCTTTCTTGATCTGCAGGCAGTTCTATGTAAACTTTTCAAGTGTCTCCATAAAACAGGTTCTAAATCTTAATCTTGTTCTTCCTGAAGACCTGGTAAGGCAACTTAAACTTACAATTTTTTATAGGCAAGGTAATATGCTATATACAACAAGATTCTAGAGTTTTTACAAAAGGAGGCCTGAGGAAATAACTGATATGGTAGCCAGCCTCCTTCCTTGAATGAGCAATATACCCAGATATTCACACAATTGATATATGAGCAACCTCAGTCCCCTAGAAAGAGGTACAGATGGCACAAAAGCCCATGTACAAGCATAGTATATAGACATAGTAGTTTTTTATCAGTTCAGCATCTAGCAAGTTGAATGGGAATGAGATTTTGCCTTTTTTCCTTTTTTTTTTTTTTTTAAAAACAGGCTTGATTTTATGAAATAGGAGCTTAAAATAGCCATTGAATAACCATTATTCAGAATTAAACCTTAGGATGCAATTCCAACTATATTGAATGAAAACAAGATCTCACCAATTTGCTTGGGCTATACATAGTAGTCCTTGCTACAGGCAAAAAGTTGTTAAATGTAGTTTGGATGTGCCAAAATACCCTATAATTTAGAGTGTTTCTGCATTCATTGCTAGTGATTGATAACTAATGGTTAAGATGCTCATAAATAAGGTTGATTTTTTTTTTCTTAGGATGCTGCAGCTGTGTGCCACAAGTCTTGATATTTCATTATCAATTGTTTTATGTACTTGGCTATCCCATGCAGAACAGGCTGTTATTGATGCTCTTTTGCTTGTTTTTTGTCTCCATCAGTTTTCAGTGTTTGTCAATATAAAGGGTCATACAGAGCAGTTGATCATGTAAATCCCAGTTGACCACCACACTGTTAGTATCCATTAATCTGTCTATGGCATTTCAGTTTTATTATTTTTCTTACTGTTTCATATTTACCCCAACAAAATCAGACAAGGCAAATTCAGTTATTCGGATGGATAAAAGAATATGAAATAATAGTTCCATTTGATTTTAGAGAGGGAACAATAAACCTAAAGTTAGCATCTCTTCTAGAGTATAGCAAAGACAGGAATTGCAAATGTTTCAAGAATTTTTATCTTCTTTCAAACACCTTTTAGGTAGGGAAAAAAATAGGGAACTCAAGAGTTTCCTATTTTTTTTTTTTCTTCTTTTTTTTTTTTCATTTTTTTTTTTTAGGCTCTTGCCAAAATAACAAGAGACCAGCAAAACATATATCAACTGCATGATAGACTCCAACTAAAATAGGTGAATTGACCTCACCTGTGCTACTTTACAACTTGCAGTCTATTGAGTATTTAACGTCATTGCTGTACATCTGGTACTTAATGATACAGCATCTGTTGCAATACTCCTGATTCACTTGGTATGGCTGCAATTGGACTACTGGGAAGATGGGTGTTAATTATTTCATGCAAGTCTTTTACTTCGATCTGCCTCCACTGGGCTTCTAGGAAAACTTGCTTTGGCAATGCTAGCCAGTAGCTGGGTGGTAAAGATGTGCCAGCAAATCTTGTTCAGAATTTAATTGGGTGTGTTAATGACAGGCACCATTATAACTCTCCTCAGTGAGGGGATGCTTTGTGGATTATCAAGTACGTTAATTATCGAAATTTCCTGCCAAGCTAACTTCTGGTGAGCTCCCATGTTCCTCCCAGGGTGCAAATGAAGACAAGGAAGCCCGAGACATTTTCTTAGCATCATGTAAACTAGTACCAAAGCTATTCTGAAAAAAACTTTTATAAAGAAGTGTGTAATCTGGTGTCTGATTACAGGCATGGTCCTGAGCCAGGCTGGTGAGCAGAACAGGAGGAGGCACAGGCAGCCCTTACAACCCTTGAGTGCAGGTTCAGCCTCTGGGCATTCTCCCTGGAGAAAGACATCAGTTTTAATCAGATCTCACTTTATCAGCATTGATTCGGGAAGGGCATTTTAATGGAAGACTTAGGGTAGGATTTCATTTTCACACAGAAATCATGCAAACAGGTTTAGTGTACATGGTTTAATGTTATCTATGTTCAGAGAAGGGCAATGAAGCTGGTTAAGGGTCTGGAGCACAAGTTTTATGAAGAGCGGCCGAGGGAGCTAGGGTTGTTTAGCCAGGAGGAAAGGAGGCTCAGGAGTGACCTTATCACTCTCTACAACTATCTGAAAGGAGATTGTAGCCAGGTGGGGATCGCTCTCTTCTCCCAGGTAACAAGTGACAGGAAGAGAGGACATAGTCTTAAGCTGTGCCAGGGGAGGCTTAGGTTGGACATTAGGAAGAATTTCTTCACAGAAATCGTGATTAGACATTGGAATGAACTCCCCAGGGAGTTGGTGGAGTCACCGTCCATGGAGATGTTTAAGGAAAGAATAGACATAGCACTTAGTGCCGTGGTCTAGTTGACATGGTGGTGACCGGTCATAGATTGGACTCGATGATCTCCGAGGTCTTTTCAACCTGATTGATTCTGTGATCCCATAAAACCCCCACTATCTTACGTGTTTTTAGCTGTGCTAACAGACCTAGCACGTAACATGCGTTACGCACATGAGTACGCGTTATCCCTCTATAAGCAGCAGTAAACGAGCAGTCCCTGAGCAGCAGCTTCCCCCCAGGATGGGGCAATAGGACCGGGTTCCCACTGCCCGCCCCCGGGGCCGCCGCTCCCCGGGGTCAGGCGCGGCCGCGGCGCAGGCGCGGCGGGCGGGGCGGGTGAGTCAGCGGCGGCC
>VYXB01005369.1:152171-231134 GCA_013397135.1 Pachyramphus minor
CGCGCTCGCCTGGGGCACAGCGAGTGCCGGCATTCCTCCCGCCGGCCGCGGGCACGGACGGGCCGGGAGCGCTGCTTGCGTTCTGCGAGTCGGCTTTAAAAAAGAAGAAAAAAAGGCCACATTTTTGGACAACAGGAAGGAAAACACCTACGTTTTTCGTTGCGAGCGCAGGGCTGGGCCGTGGCAGCCCCGTCTGACGCAAGGCGGGCACGTCATGCCCGTGTTGGGGCTGAAGTTTGCAGGAATTACATAAAATGAAGCGCGGCCTGCCAGGGTTTGTGTTGGTATGAGGAGCGAGTCCCGGCTTTTCCTTTAGGCCACAGATCTCATGACATTTGAATTCTCACCAGTTTTGACCTTCTTCGTGTAGCCACTGATGGCTGAATTGCAGCAAATACCCTTTAACGGTTTTCTGTGTGTGCATGAGTAAGAAAAATGTCCTCTAAACGTGCTGATGAAGTTTAGCCTTTTCAACTGCTGCAGTAACACCAAAGCTTAGGAAACAACACTGCTCATCTTGTGCCGTGTATTGTAGTTCTTTATAAATTCATAACCAGTAAGCTGATTCATAGAGCTGTGTTGACTATTCAGGGCTTTTGTCCCATTTGTGACAACTGTTAGTCAATAAGAGCTCATCTGCCCTTTTTGCTGAAATTTTTCTTCTGGTGAGGGTCAGGTCAGTGCATGCACGCGTGCAGGTGCTTTGGTACTGCAAAAGGCTAAAAAAAAGGAAAGCTGTTGAGACTTTTACAGAATAAACACTTCTATAAAATATTACCTTTTTTGTGAGCAGTGTATTATTCATACATGACTGGTCATGCTTTGCATGACTTGATTTACCAGCACTGCTTGATTATTTAAAAAAACTTATTTTTTCTTTTAGTGAATGGTTTCTAAAGCAGCTAGTTTCTAGATGGGGAGGTATATGTCCTCTCTATGGGAGTGTTTGTGTTCCCTAAAAGAAACTGGTTGCTGATACAGATTGGTCTGTACTGCATGCAACTCTACTTTTGGCTAATTTTTTGAAATGGAAGATTGCCTACCTAGGGTGATTTCTCAACGGGCTTTTAAAAAGTATTTTAGACAATATTGTGTGCTTTTCTACATAGTTTCTGTAGCAAGTGGGTAATGCACACAGTTCAGTTTGTCTTAATTGGTAAGGTGTGGTTTGTACAGAGGCTTGTATGAAATGGCAGCACTGGCTAATAGTTTTGTAGTGGTCTGTATTTGCTCTTTTATCAGTACTTGGTTTGTAACGATTTTGAGGCAGTATGACTAAAATGTGACTTAATGTCACATCAGTAAGCCAGTCTTGTGAGACAGCTTTGTGGTTTTTGTTTGTTGGTTTTTGTTTTGTTTTGTTTTAACATCCTAAGATAATCCAGAGGTCTTGGGAAAAAATCCACACTGGATTGTATGGGTAAAAATCCCTAGTGTTAGAATGAAATTTAAAAGTGGATGTTTGAAGAGAGGCAGTGAAAGCATGCTATATACTCTGATTTTGCTTTTTCCTCCCAGAATGGTTGTCTGAAACAGCTGGTTTTTTCTCCCCTTGTTAGGATGGAAAGCTTCAATGAAAAGTGGGAGCCTGTCTTATATCCTGCCAGGCAATCGCCTGCCTATGCAGTTGATGAGTCAAGTGAGAGTTTATACATCCAATGGTCAGAAAAAAGATCTTGGATCAGAAGATACAAATAAGACAGCCTGTGAAGAAACCCTAAATAAGGCTGAAACAGGTAGTACTAAGCTAAAATAAAGAGTACTTATAAAAATGTAAAAACTTAATGTACTTGGTGATAACTTTTTTCTTTCAGTTGTGTGATAATATGGTTGCAGAGTATTCTTAGTATTTGTTGATTGTAGGCATTTATATATGAATTTCAAATGCCTAAGTGGGGAAGAACGCTGAAATTTATTTCTTTGGGATTCTGGTATTTATAGGATTTAAGTTTAGAGGAATCAAATTTAAAGTGGCCAGGATAAAATGTGGATGTTGAAAGGCGTACGTACCTTAAGGGATAAGAAAGGGAATGTGTTACCCATCTTTCATCACTTTGCGTGCTCATCTGAATTTTTTGGTAGTATTTCAGGTAAGTTGTGTGAAATGAACTGATGGTAAAGATTGAATGCGTGTGACTGTTGAGCATTGTGACTTCTCCAGGCCAGGCTATAAATGACTGGTAAAGAAGGTTGAGCTGATTCATCTGCTAGAGCTTTCTAATCTGGCGCTTGTTAGAACTGCAGCGTTCACATTGAACATTTGATACATTGTACATAACCTGGCCCTCCTTGCTGTTCAGTTCAATTGCCAATCTTGTACGTGATAGGTGCTTGTGAAACTCAGAACTACCTTGTCCTTGCTCCATCATAGCATCTTCTATTTTTGATGCTTATTAACTGTAGGACTGCACAGATATAGGCTTGGAAGACTACTGTGCTTAAGAGATAACAGAAGCTTTTTAAAATGAGAGCTCTCTTCGTGCTTTTGTCTTCAACCAAGTGGTCTTCTAAAGAAAATTTCCTTCTCTACGTTGTCAGGGTAGCAGATATTCCTTCCTTCTTTAGTAACTTGTAAATTCCTGAGGCTTGCAACAGACTTTGAAAGCTAGTAACTGTAGCCAGCTAAAAGCATTACATTTCTGATGTTTGGAAGTACAAAAGTGAATCTTACATGTTGTTCAGTTTTGAAGGTTCTATCATGTCAACCTCTACTTGTCTGAAAAAGAGTGATTGTGAATTGAAATATTCCATATGTTTTTTCTCAGTGATGCACTACGGTTTTGTTTAGTCTATCAGCTGAGGTAGTAATCTTCAAAAGGGTGCTTGATGTACATAGATATCTGTGCATGGATATAAATCTTAATATTTTTGTGCCTTTTTTCCCCCCTCTAAAATTTTGTGACCCCATCTTTGTTAAGCAGTGTTTGTGATATTTGCTTTAATGATGTAAATGGTTGTACACATTTTTTGAAAAGACAGTGCTACTCAGTTTTGCTAAGCAATCTTAGTGGAAACTCATCAGCTGTGTGGTGTTTTAAACCAGGTAAGAAAAGAAAGTAAAGGAACAACAAAGGGATTTTTTTCTTTTGTTTTCAAGTCAAACAGTAACCAATAGGGATGACTGTTTAAAGAAAGCTATTTATTTGTAGTGCAGCCTTATTTGTTGTGTTACAAGATCAGCTGCATAAATTTATATGTCTTATTTTTCCAAGAAAGTATATTTGAATTGTTATTAGGTGTAGTCCTCAGTTGCTGATAGGGCATTAACTAATTGCCTGATGGAAAGATGTAGTCCAACCTTCAAGAATATTTGATCTTTGAGTAGCATGTTAAGCTAGGATTATCACATTAATTAACACTAATCTGCTTGAAAAACCTTTATTTTTTTAATATATAATTTTCAATGATGTAATTTTTAATTTTGTTAATGATTATGGATGTGTGGCAAAACTGCAGTGTTAGAGAGCGGTAGGGCACAAAAGAGTGGATATGTTGGTTTGATGTGTTAGAATTATAAGAATTTTGTTCTGAAAGCTATGTCAAGATATGAGACAAGGATGCAATATTTGTTTGTGTTTTCAAGTAGTACTTCTGGTTCCTAAATAGAAATCTCACTGAAATTACTGGATTTTATAATTTTCCAGATATTAAGATTAAATTAACCACTGTAAATTATATTTTGTTGGGTTTTTTTTTATGGAATCATATCCTCAAGTTTCAAAACCAGCTAAAATACTTTTTCATTCTAGCTCTAGCTTGTTACATAGGAGTTGTGGATTTTAATTTAAATATTCTGTATTTTAAGGAGCTTACTTTTTGTAAATGAAGAAGCTTCAGTCCCTTAAAATTGAATCCCAGCTTGAAAGCTCTGAGACACTCTGACATACAGCAGCTGTAAGCTGTAAAAACTTGTCCCAAACTATAAGTACGCTATTAAAATATTTTTTTAAAATTCAGGATACTTTCTGAAGTATGTTGGAAGTTGAAGTATGTTGGTGCTCTTTTCAAGTTGCTAGGAGTCTACTGATCAATGCTGTATTAAATGTCTAATTTTTTTGTATTTTTTTTTTTACTGTTTCTGTGTTTTGGGAGTTTTAAATGTTGGAAATCTACCAAATATATTTTTAATGGTCAGGGTGAAAAGCAATATTAAGATACATTCTTATTTTGTTATGTCAACCAAACTCATTACTTCCATATTTGCAGTCATCTTTACTTTTATTTTATAGGACAAGATACAACCAATGCAGGTCAAAAGCAGTCTTCACCTAAACAGCCAATTCAAGTAAAAGGTAAAGAAATGTTTACTGCATCAAAGCTTTAGTGCTGTTTACTAATAGTCAAAAAAAGTGTGTAAGGAAACTGTGGTTCCTCTTCAATTGTGTAAGTAAGTTATGTGAATAACATTTTTAAAACACATTTGTGTGTCATATTTGTTTAATACCCATTTGTTTGGAAATGGTTCCTGAAGAATCAAATATAGTAGTATTCCTTCTTATTACGCACTGTGTTTGTTTTTAATTGTTTCATTTAAGCTCAGAGTTCATCAGGAAAAGACTAATTTATTTTCTCATCTGTTATCGTGGTCTGTCCTCCTTGCATGTTTTTAGGCATGTCCATTCACCATCTCAGACTTAATGTGGCTAAGCTGAATACTTGATCTTCCCCTGTTCCTTGTTCTAAGTCGTCCTCTGTTCTTTCTTAGTACTGAGTTAATCTAATCAGTGTTGCTTCTAAATATATTTTGACTACAGGAACTGCCTAATCTGAGTCCTGTAATATTCCTGTTTGTGTCTGTAGTAACGTGGCAGGTTTGACACTGGCTGGATGCCAGATCCCCACCCAAGCTGCTCTATCACTCTCCTCCACAGTTGGACAGGGGAGAGAAAATATATGAACGGCTCATAGGTCGAAATAAGGACAGGGAGAGATCACTCACCAAGTGCTGTCATGGGCAAAACAGATTTGACTTGGGGAAAGTTGGTTTAATTTATTGCCAGTCAAATTAGAGTACAGTCGTGAGAAATGAAAACTAGATCTTAAAACACCTTCCCCCAAACCTTCCCTTCTTCCCAGGAATTAATCTTACTCGCAAGTTTCTCTATCTTTTTGCCCCTAGTGGTGCACGTGGATGGGGAATGGGAACTGGGCATAGTTCTTAGCACATTGTCTCTGCTGCTCCTTCCTCCTCAGGAGAAGGACTCCTCACATTCTTCCCCTGCTCCAGTGTGGGGTCCCCCTGTGGGAAACAGTCCTCCATGAACTTCCCACAGGCTGCAGTTCTTAATGAACTGCTGCAGTATGGGTCCCTCTTCCATAGGGTGCAGTCCTTGAGGAACAGGCTGCTCCAACATGGGTCCCCCATGGAGTCACAAATCCTGCCAGCAAAGCTGTTCCAGTGTGGACTTCCCTCTGCATGGGGCCACAGATCCTGCCAGGAGCCTGCTCGACTGTGGGTTTCCCGCAGGGTCACAGCTTCCTTTGGGCATCCACCTGATCCAGTGTTTGGTCCTCTATCAAGTGCACAGCCTCCCTCAGCGTGATTCTTCACCACGGGCTGCAGGGGTATCTCTGATCTGGCACCTAAAGCGCCTCCTCCCCTTCCTTCTGCACTGACCTTGGTGTCTGCAGAGCTATTTCTCTCACGGGTTCTCAGTCCTCTCTCCCGGCTGGAGTTGCCATTGTGCCGAGTGTATTTTTCCCCTTGTTAAATGCATTATCCCAGGGGCACTACCACCATTGCTGGTGGGCTCAGCCTTGGTCAGGGGCAGGTCTGTCCTGGAGTCAGCTGGCATTGGATCTGTCAGACACAGTGGCAGCTTTGGCAGCTTCTCACAGAAGCCACCTCTGTAACCCCCCACTACCAAACCTTGCCATGCAAACCCAATACAAGCAAAAATATATACTTTTGTCTTCAGTTACATTGTTTAAAAATGTAAATGGGTAAAATAAGAACATAACTTTCTTTCATGTTTTTAATTTGTCATGACTTGATTTCATTCCATCTTTATTTTGATAGTTTCTATTCTTCTATGGTGAGAATTATGCTATTAAAAACGCTTTTGATCAAAAGTCCTTCCAAAGTCCTCCCTTTCTCAAATTTAAAGAAACATCAAATAATAATAGTTCTTACTTTTTCCTAACAAGGTGAGATCAGTGTCTATGTATATTTCTGTACACTTTTGTCTACATCAATTTCTTTAGGTCTATTGTCACATAGTGTTATGTATGCAGGGGGACAACACAAGGTAGATAGAAGTTACTATGAAATTATTGTGCAAATAGATACATCTTTCAGTAAGAAGAGTTTTCCTTCTGTAGATTATAGATGCACAAGGAACAACATTTAGGTTAAGGATTTTGATAGTGTCTAGGAAGTGGAATTCTAATCTTAAGATGGTGCTCTGATCCAAGTGTTACTGAAACAATGACATTTTAAAGGATTACTAGTCTTAAAAAAATGTGCTTTTCAAAGTATTTTATTTACATCATCATTTATTGAGCTTTGTCTTTCTCTTGGAAATACTATATGGATTTTTTTCCCCACATTTGTTGCCATTTTTATACAGTTATTTGAACTTAGGAGTAAGATTGTTGAGATATTCTGCAATGTACAATTATAGTATTTTATCTTAGTGAAATTTACCTTTGTTTCTGAAAGATGGATTAATAAGTGTTTGATAAATCCACAGGTTACTTTTTAGTAAGGTTAATACGATTTGGGTATATATCTATTTTAAATAAGAAAAGATGGGAAGCATTCTTGGTTAGATATTATCACCCTGTTCTAATCTTAGTAAATGATGGACTGCTTAGGAAATCTCTAAGGTTTTTTTTCTTTGTCACCTTCACTCAGGAGCATTGTGGGATGAATGTGATTACTCAGGTACTTAAAAAATTGTTCAAATTCAAACTGGATGGGAGAAATATTATTATTATGATAAATATTAATACTTCTACTGTTAGTGCATTGTTGAGTGTCAAGTAATATATTTTGCCATTAAGGTTTCAAGACTCAGAAATAATTTTTCCCAGAGTTCTACATTGTCTTTTCTCAAAGTCTTTAGAAGCAGTATCTTTCTGTAACTATCCTGTGACATAAGTAGTAGTTCTGGACTACCTAGAGAAATCATATCAGCCTGTGATATGCAGGAAGTTTGTGCATGCTCTAAATTTAGTCTTCTCACTGGTAGAATTTTAGCTTTTTGTTTTCAGTCATGTTCTGTAACGTTATATCCTTCAGAAAACATAACTCTTGTTATGTTTTTAATGGATGTGAGTGTATAGTGACTTACATTTGAAAATAAGATGAAATTATGTACATATACATGAGCAGGAAGTAATGACATAAATTTAAAATTCCATTTATCATTTTTGTGAATATGTGTGGTATTCTTTTCCTTGTGCATGAAAATCTGATGTGAGTACATCTAGACATACAGAGCATTATAAATAAGGAATGTATGTTTTTGTTATTAATGCCCAATGTTAAGGGTACTAATTTTGAAAGTAATAGTTGAAAAAAATGACATATACAGTCTGTCTCATTTCTCTGTCTTCAAAGGTTAAAAATTTGATTTACAGAAGGTGGAATTGGTTAAGCATTGGAAAAAATAGAAATGTAGCTGTCTGTTGCTATGTCAGTTGCTAGAGCAGGGATTTCCAAATTGCCATATTTAAACGCTATCTGTGTAGCCAAGCGCCATCTCTGATGCTGAAGCTGGAGAAGTAGCTGACAGTGGCAGTTAAGTATGTGAGATGTTTGAGCATCCTGAACTACAACTTAACAAGTAGCATTTTTGGAGGTAAATCATTCTGCTCTTACTCATTTCCACAATGAGGAAGATTCCTTTCTCTTCACTGTAGATTTCTGTGTCACTGGTAAGCATTGTTTTTTATATCTCACCTTTGAGGTATGACACTAGGCTGAATTACTTTTTGAAGTTTTTGCTGTAGTTTTCATGAGTGATTTAACTTGCTTTAACTTGATTTAACTTATTGATTTAATTTAACTTGATTTAACTTATCTGTTTCTGTTTTTAAGTGAAAGCAGTCCTTAAAAAAAGAGAGTATGGACCAAAATACACCCAGAATAACTTCATCACTGGAGTCAGAGCAATTAATGAGTTTTGTCTTAAATCCAGGTATGATTTAAGTTGAAATTTAAATTCTGAATGTTTGTTCATATGTGCAACAAAAGTAATTGTGATTGTAGAGTGATTTTGCATGACAGCCTTTTCTAAGGGGTTTTGTTGCATACATAATTGTAAGTGGCTGAAGTTAGTTCTTTTTTGCTTAGTGTTACAGTGAATTAGGAACTTGCACTGAATTCGTGTGTTTCAATAGTTACTTCTTAAAGTAATTTATTTGTACTTATATGACCATAAATCTAGTTTGAGGGGAGACTAACTCCTAGAGCAGCTTTGTAGGGGGGATGTCAAATAACTCTTGATTCAGCATTTTGGGGTCATGATAGTTTGATGTGAACATCTCTAAAAGATCGGTGTAAACTTCGTGTTATGTGAGGTTTGTAATTTGGAATAAAATATAATTTGGTTCACTGGAACCGAACTGTTATTACTTGATTCATGTTTACTGCCTTTTACTATGTGCCATACCTGCCAACAGGTCTTGGGGAGTATTGTTTTGGTTGAAATGTCTGTCAGATTTCATGCATGTTATGTATGTGACCCATATTAAATCTAAAGGCTTAGCGGTTTTGTTTATAACTTTTGTGCTGTTGCAGTTCCTCCCCATTTTTTACTTATACTGGGTGTCACTGTAATTAGTCTTTGCTAAGAATACAGTGACAAATAATACTTAGTCCTCTGCATCATCTTTATCACAATTAGTTAAAATTTTGCTGGATTGACCAAAAGGGATAAAAATAAAGGAAAAAGAAAAAAGGACTATATAATTTGTGGGGCTAAAAGTGAAATCTTCTGTTGTATTTAAAAACAAACAAATCAGAAAATCCTAATGCTTCTCTGTGTAGATGCACTAATGTGTTAGTCAGCACAGGAAATTAATCTGTTTCCCGAAGTAGCTTTATTACCTTCAGCCTTTTGCAGCTTGTGCTGTGTGTGTAGGTTTTGGGGTTAAATTTCTTAGTTTTCTTGTCATATGACTTCTGATACCTGTTTAGAGATGCTAATTCACTAACCCTCTTGTCTACTATATGTGCACATTATCAATTACATGCAGATCATTCATTGGATGTTTTATTGTTTAATGTTGTTACTTTGTCTTCATTGTATAGTATTTCATAGTGTGAGGTGGACATGATTTGGACTTCTGAGTGTGAAAAAAAACACAGTGGTTTTCAATAGTATGGAGATCACTTGCTTTATGTGGTATATATGTTCTCTTTGACTCAAGTGAACAACTTCAGTTTTTTTATATAGCAGATTAGTAATATCAATATTGTGGGACATCACTCAGATATAAAAGTCAAATTTTGAATAATATGAACCTTTTCCTGCACTAAACTCTTTGTCCACTTTGTTTAGTGATTTAGACCAGCTAAGGAAAATTAAACGACGAAGTCCCCATGATGACACTGAGACTTTCACCGTGTACCTGAGATCAGATGTAGAGGCAAAGTAAGAACATTTTTATGAAGGAAAATGTTTGAATTATTTAAAATGGATTATATGAGAGAGAGGAAAACAAATTTCAAAAGTGAGGTGTGCAATGTGAAATGGCAATAATATTTTCCATTTTCTATATGAACATATTTTGAATCCTAATTATTGTAATAATTACATTATTATGTAATTGTGTTATATAAAATTAGAGGTTATGTTTTTGCGCTTGCATTCAGCCCCCTCTTGCCCAAGCTTTTTATTCTGTACTGTAGTCTACAGGGGTTCTTATCAGAAAGAATACTTTGTTCTGCTTTAGGAAAGGCATTTCTAATGTAGTCAAACTGGAAAAAAAGTTGCATGAAGAGAACCATTGCTAAGTTACTTTTACTTCATGCAGGTCTCTTGAAGTTTGGGGTAGTCCAGAGGCTCTTGCCAGAGAAAGAAAACGGCGTAAAGAAGCAGAGATCAAGTACAGAGAAAGTGAGTACAGAGTTTTCAAATAATTTGAAATGTAAACAACAAAGTATGATTGTTGGAAATCCACCAGATAGTGTGTTATTTCCCTGAGAACATCTACATTTGGAATTAGCAATTGCTTATTAGGTTTTATAGCATAACGTTAGAGTAACATGTTACGATCTATGCAGATACAGTCTGTTACTATCTTATAATTTATCATCTCTGTGCTGTAGCAAGAATATACCTTCAGTTGAGATCTATAGTCATACTCTTTTGTTGGGGCAGTGGGGGGGCTTTCAAATTTTAGATGATAGTTTACATTTTCAGTGAGTTTGCATTTTTTTTTTACTTTAGAATTTTGAAAATACTTAAAACTGATCCAAATCTTTATACTATACCATTGGTCATTTATTTTTCCTCTAAGATGAATTCAGCTTGCCTTTGTGTTTCAGAAGGGGAGAAATAGCCCCAAACTGTGTTTTTTTGCTTAATATTGTTTTTACCCTTGCTGGTATTATCAATAACAGGTACAGTCAAATCAGTAGTTTGTAATGTATTTGGATCTGTCTAGTCAGTTAAAATCACAGGAGAGGCAATGCTGCTTCGAGGTACTTAGTGAAGTTGTGCACCTAAAAATTAAGAGGTCCTGTCAGTTTTTTTTGAAGCAGTTGTGCCAGTGGAACACCCTTCCAGTAAAAAGGCTAGAACTACAGGCACCTGTGAAAGTATCTGTATGTGTTTGTACTGAGAGTGCAGTCAGTAGCTTCAAAATTTTTATTGACCTGCAGAATAATTATTGTATATAAATGAAATGCCTGAATTTGGTGAAGTGTATTTTGAGGTTTTTTCCTTCTGTGCATGATCCTTTATTGGTATAAATGGCAACAATGTATAGGATCATCACATTGTATTTGGCATTTTGTATGAGTATGTAACAATGTGTGTTTCTGATTAACAATACCAAAAGAGGAATTTTTTTCCACTAAGATAGATCATGTAGCTCTTATTAGAAGTTGGCTGCTGCATAAAAAAACTACACTTCAATTCCTGAAACTATTGGTTACTAGTACATATTCATGATAATAATTTTGTATTGCAGATCTATTTAGAAACCAAAGGCTGTTGTGGGAATACAAGGAGTTCTTTGGAAATACTAAGGTAAAGGATGTTTTCAAGTTTTTGGCTAGAAAAGTGTCATGAGATGTACTGTGATATTTTTTGAAGGAAAACTTGCGTAATGGTTGCTTATTGTGTAATAAGCTTAACTAACTGAGTAGTATAGGAAGGTTTATTTGCGTTGTAATATACCAGATCTATCTCTGATTGTAATGCAGTAGTAAATGTTATGATGACAGTTTAAATGGGTTCCTCCTGTGACATTGTAAACCACCAGTACGAGGTTGGTTTTTTTCTGTTTGCCTTCTTATCAAAATTGTAGCTATACTTGGGATTTCATATATTACCTATTAATATGTATAGCAAATATATTGTTAATGTAAAGCAATTAAATAAGTTACTTAAGGAAAAAGACCACCAAAAGATTAATACTTTTGTCTATGCACTACTGGCCCTTCCTCTTTGCTTAAGCACATACATGCCCGAGATCCTGGTGCTCTGCTGTGTAGAATGATTTCATAATTGTTCTGCTGCACAGCTGGTATCTGGACTTATGGCTGCAGTGGCCTCTGCTGGAGACTTTGTTGGTTGTTCATCTATTTTATAGCCATCCATCTGTTGAAATATATAAGACCCAACTGCAGTTTGGCTGAACATTCAGTAGCTGTTCCAGGGAGGGTTCGGAGAGATGCCGAAATGGAAAACAAAACACTGCTGAAAGCTCAGAAAACCCAATATTTATTACTAGGAAGTGGCCAACAAATAGAGAAACCGAGAGACATGAAAGAGGAAGGGAAATAAGCCCTCAGTAAAACCTCCCACTCACGCAGGGGCTACTTACGAGGTTGTCTTACCGACCCCAGAATGACCAGTATTTCCCCATGGCAGAAACTGCATCCTTGGGGTGTCAGCAGCTCACAAGGTAACGGGTGTCCCCACTAAGGCAACATTGTCCTCCATGTGAAGCTTGCCAGGAGCACTCCCACAGATGCTGTCTGCCTTTTATATAATTTAGCTGGTTACGTCTACCTGGGCAGGTGTGGCCAGCACCGGCCCAACCAGAGACCTTCTGTCCCTCCCCTCGTTATGTCAGTGGTGCCCCTTCTGCACCTGTGTGATACACCTGGGGGGTCTTCCCTAAATGAGTCTGGGGGCTCACTTCATCTCCCTCCTCTTCACTTTCTCCTTCAGTTGCCCTTGGAGGGCCATCAGCCAATAGGAAGATACTAATTACTTTCAGTTGATACAGAGTGCTGTCTTCAAGGACGAGGTTTTCGTTTATCAGGCCTTGTTTTCCCACTACTTGGCAGGAAACAGAACAAACTTTCCCAGGTGGCTGGGCCAAACACAGACCAGAACAGAAAACATCCACATTCCCTGATACAGTAGCGAATTAGTTTTCTTCAAGGATTGTAGCTTCACTTTTGCAAAACAGGGCAGTACAAAGTGTTTTATTTAATAATTTGTGTGGTAGGTATCTATCTCATGAGGTCAAGATTTAGTTGTTTAATAATCTGTTATTTCTTTATGTAGCCACGCTCCAGTACAGCAACTTTGTTTTTCAAGGGACCAGGGAAGGTGGTAATGGTAGCTATTTGCATGTAAGTAAAAAAAATATTTTGTTTATGCAATTATAAAGCAATTTATTTTTATTATCGTGGAAATAGGAGGAGTGTGTGTATTTAAGATAAAGATATCTTTGTCTCTGTAATTGAAGTTAATAGATTTGTTTATTCATTGTTGATGAATAAAATGTTGATATGAGAGTTGATGTGAATACATTTATCTATATATACAGATCAGGTATTGAATAAATGTCTGATGCGAGAAGAACAGATTTTTTTGAGTTGGAGACTGAACAGTTTATTACAGTAAAATTTTGAAGGACATGAAGGGACAGTAGAGCTGTCTTTTTTTCTTGCTCCTTCTTGAGAGGAAGATTTTCATACATTTTAAACAACCTTCTGAATAACCAACAGAAAAGAATTGGTTTTTTTTCTTTATGCTGTTATTTAACTCCTTTCTTCTCTAATTGAAAAAGGGATATTTTAGGAGCTTTTCCCCTTTCACATGTCTTAAAAGTTTGAATGAAACAAAATAATGATCCTGATGGAAAGCAAATGATTACAGAGACTACCTGGCATGAAGAAGGGGGAAGTTTGTTAAATTTCTCTCGGGAAATGGTGCCTAAAACTTATTCTCATGAAACCTTATAGTTTTAAAATAAATTATTTTTATAAAAGCTATTTATTTGCTAAGGCACTATTGATAAAATAGAAACAGAGGAAAATGCTCGTTTTAGCACAGGAAACAAAATCAATTTGAGCAGGAAGTAACTTTTTGAGTTCCTACAAAACTATATTCTTTTACTTGGGGACAAAAACTCACTTGACTGAAAACTTCCCTCGTTACTGAGTATTCTACTAGTAACTATTCAGAGCCTTCTAAGTTAAAAACATCTAACAATTGCTAGCATGAATGTTTCTAATGGAAAAAAGACGGGGTGTTGTGGTTGTTTCTACCTCCTTCTGTTTCTTATAATGATATAGAGAAAACAGACCTTTCCTCTTGCTTTGTAGATAGGGCACTGTGATAAACGTTGCAAAAATACTTTTTGGATGATTTGGTATTTTTATACATGAATGCCTGGCAGCCAGGCCAGCAGATGTTTGTAGAGAAGGTTGTGTTGCTCAGACATCTTTTTGTGGAGCTTTTTCAGAAGTTCAGGTGACTCTTGGCCCTCACATATCTGATGACTTTTCGGAGGTTTAAGTCAATGCCACCGTCAGTGCTCCTTTGTTGGTGGTCATGATCTTCTTTTTAATGATTTCTGGCTTTGTGTCAAAAAAAAGGCCAATCTGTTTTAACTTCTTCAGTTGCAATGATTTGGTAGACTTTTAACAAACTTCAACCTTCCCCAGTGAGGATGAAATGTGGTTCAGTTGAAAGCGGAGTTGTTCTATGGATCTGTGTGTGAGAGTATAGACCAGCTGCACTGGAATGCTCTATGTTGTTAATAGAATTCAGTGTGGGAGGGTAAACTCTGTAGCTCTGTTACAGAAATACTGGAGGGTAATGATTTTAATCAAATCTGTTACTAGCAAAACATTCTTCAGAGTCTGGTGTTGCTGAAGTGATTTCGTTGTCACACTGATGCTTTACCTTTTAAGCAGTACAAAGTTTGCACAGCACATAATATTTTTTAAACAATACTGGTAGTGAAGGATGTTAGTAATGTTACCACTTCTTTGGAAATAAATGTGTTTATTTCTCAAATCTAGGGCCTAAATAGAAGTTTTTTTTTTTTCCGTAGCTTCATAATGGATCTGAATATTTTCAGTTTGATTTTTTTTTTAAAATTCTGACATTTACTTTTTACCGTTCTTTCTTCAAAAGTCTAAATATTTCATGTACCTAGACAGAGATGGTTAATCACACCAGCTCTGTCTAGACCAGTATCTTATGCTCTAAGGTAGAGTATAAAAAATGGACAGTCACATGATGGAACAATTCTCTCTCTATATATATTTCTCAGTTATCTGTATTTCCTGTACCACATCTTGGAGTTTTGAGACGGTTATCTTTGAAACAAATTTGGAATGATAGATCTACAAATGCAACTATTAATGCCCTTTAATTTTTTTGAGTTTACAGTTCTGCTAGTATAGGTTATTTGAATTTGTTGTAACTTAAATTGGTACATTGGGAAACTTGATTTGTATGATTGATTTTGAGCAGAACGATCTGCTTTTGCATTTGTGTGTTTCTTTTTAAAGAAATGCTGATTTTGTTTATGTATCAGTATATTTTAAAGTTACTAACTAAATTTAGACTTTACACTAAAATTGACAGGTCTTCTAGGAAGGAAGATATGTACTGTTTCAACATTTCTCCCCTCATTTTGCTGGTGAATGTCTGCCTCCTAAGTGGACTTTGTTTATAACTTACAGTTATAAACAGTTGTATAGAATTTTATCTACTGAATCATGGGGTTTTGTTTTTAGTATTTCTTGGCACGATGTCTAAAACTTTACAATAAATCTTTCAGACTTTACTAGATTTGGTTTGTGTTCTGTTCAGGTTTCCCACTTTCAGATCCATGCAGATAGAAATGAGGTAGCTAAATCAGTCAGTTCAGTGCAGTAAAATAGAGAAAATACTTTCTGAATTGGTATTCTCTGATGTAAAAGATAACTTTGTTTCAGACCTATTCAGAGTATTTTAGCTGCCTTCTCAGAATCTGCTGGGTTTGGATTGTTTTTTTTTCTCTGATGTGATATTTCTTCAACAGAATTTAGGCTTTCTTAGGGCTTATTTTCAAATACAGTGCTGAATTTGTTTTTTGAAACAATACATATTTTACTTGAAGTAAAAAACTGACCTTTCCCCCCCCTCAACTGACTTTTCTATTGTCTTATATTTATGTGAATATCTAGTCAAACATGAAATACCAAAGCCTTAATGGCTCTATAGATCCACTACACTTTTTGTAATTATTTCCTGTGTATCATTCTTCATCTTTCTGTCCTATCACCAACCTACTTGACATCATTAACAGATTGATTTTGCTCAGCCCAACATTTGAAAACCCGTGTGGCTACTTTTTAGATTTCTAGTATATAAAATTCCCTCACAACTTTGGAATTTATAGGGGTGAAATAAAATACCAGCTGAGTGGCTGTTGTGCCATGTCAACATGTATGGGCCTCACAACTGAAGATAAACTTCAGATAAACTCAACACCATTGACACAGTATGGAGAAGAACAATGCAAAATTCAGAAGACTGTGCTTGTGAATCTCACTGTTATTTATTCCATTTTCTTTCTGTGCTAAAGATGCACTATGCTGTGAGGTGGAAGAACTTCTAATTAACACAGGGAGTTTAAATTATGGTTTAGTATTACAGCAGCCTCCCTTTCTTTTTGGGTTATCCACTAACATGCATTTTTTACCTCCCATGTATAAATTACGGTGATGCTTCACCATCTCATGAGGTAGTGAGACTAAATTAAAAATTGTAAAGCAGATTCAGGTCCTTGGATGGAAGGAGGTACAGAAAACAGTGCTATGTCTTGCTTGAAGAAGTGGATGTACTCTCACAGAAATTCTTTAAGGATTACCTTGGAAATTATTTGATCAACTATATACCATGGTATATGTCAAGGGCTGGACTTGTGCGTTGTCTGACTAAAATATATCTTGCATATGTTGTTAAAAAATGCAACTACAAGATGTTGTTAGTAGTTACCTATAACAATTTATTTAGATACTTTAAAAAATTGCTGATAAGTTAAACTCACATTAAAAAAGATAGAGGAGAATATTATAATCCTCTAGCCTGACTTTGTTGTGATATGATTGTAACAATTAACCTACTGATTCTTATAATGTTTGAAGTGAGAACGTGTACTTGGATTTGAATGCTGATAGTTTGTGCAACATAACACAATGCTTGTTCCAGTAAACCCGTAGCCTAAAAGAGTCTCCACAATTTACACTGGGCATTTTAATGGAAAAGTTCCATAGGTAATTTTTACAGCATAATCTAATGACAGCCCTGTCCTCCTGTCTGCTGTCTTATGTTTGTTTCCTACTGGGAATGGCCCAGACTGAGACTGAAGTGGGGAACGTTGCACTTCAGTATTAGGAGGGGATGTGTAGGAGGCAAAGTATTGAAGAAAGAGAAAATGAAGTTGTTCAGACTTGTGTTCTCCCCCTGGTAGAAAATTTGTTGTTCTGAGTAGTCAATGTGATGAGTAGTTTTCAGGAAGCGTAACTTACTTTGCTGAGAAGCTAGTAATTTTTGAAAAATAAATTGTATATCCTTTTCAAGTTTAGCTGAGAGGGTTTTTTTAACAGTAACGCTGCAGAAAATCAGAATGGGTTGTCTGTCTGTACAGGTCTCTAATGATTAAACTAATATATTTGGTTTTACTACTTTGTGTCAGGTAATGCATACAGCATTTGTGGTTTTGAAAATATTAAACGCCAAGTATTCTGTTCTTCTTTTTTCTTCTCTTTGTTTTCAGAAATGGGTTGAATTTTTTCTTTAAGCTACTTGCTTGGGTTTACACGGGTTCTGCAAGTATGTTTTCAGAAGCTATACATTCTTTAGCAGACACATGTAACCAGGTGAGTATTTTTTCTGGTTCTGCTACAGTTAGTACTTCTAATAATTTTCAGGAATAGAGACACCCTCTTATAGTAGCTGTATTGCACTTGAATAAAAAATTAAAATTGGATGGTTTTTAATTTGTATTAATGTAAAAATGAGACAAGTCAGAATGTAGATTTTGAAGTTTTTTTTATAAATATGTTGAAAGAGAGGAGTTGCAGTAAGCAGAACTATACTCAGCTGCTTCATGGCTTGTGAGTGGGACGTGAAACTAAGATGATGTACAAAGTGTCTCTCTTTCTTATTTTGGGTAAATATTAACTTGAAATACTTCTGTCAGTTGTAATACAATGACAGACTTGTTGCTTAGTCATCTCTTAGTAGAATAATGATGAGAATTTGAGCATCTTGGTTTTCTTTTTCTGTTCCTAGATTAGCTTATCAACCTTTCACAGCACAAGTAGGCATTTATTTGGCACTTTAACTTTGATAAGTGGTGTGGCAGACTCAAAATTGGGCACATAATATTAGTGTGCAGAGATAAAATTAATGTTGTTTTTTCCAGTTTTCTGTGGTATGCTTGAAGCATATGTGTGAGATCTTGAAATTTTCCCTTCTCTCATTGTAGTGAGAATCTGTCTTGTTGCAGTTTTTGATATAGAAAGACTTTGGAAACAAAAAACCCCAACCTTTAAAGATGAGTGGCTCAAGCAAGAGGAGTCCTTGGGTAGCTTGTGACCAGTAAAATGCAAGTCTTGTGCTCCTCCAAATTTGAGGAATATATGGGACCTTAGAGCAAACTAAATATCTTGAAAAGTGTATTAGAATAGTTTTGGCAACCTTTTTGCTTGAGTTGGACTTAGTATGCTTCTCTATCCAGGAAACTAAGTTGAGGACTCACATTTTATTTGTTGTTTTTACACAGCCTTTCAGCTGTTCAGATGTAGATGTTCACTAAGATGTGAAGACAGAGTACTATTGACTCAACTGATAATACTTAAATTTATGGGGAGACCAGCCTTGAAGTGGCCAAGTGTGCCAATTTGTAGGTGAACCAAGCTTGATAGTGGTATTATATACATTGAAGAGCTATTCTGTTTTTTAAGTATGAAAGTTGAATGTTCCACTGAAATGTGGTTTTGTTTTGTTTTTTTCCCCCAAATATTTGAGTATGTGGTTTTGGGAAAAACACAGGAGAAACCTTGCTTCCTCAAAGCAGCTTGCTGCTGCTGCTGATTCAAGTGTCTAAATTTTAATACTTGTTATTATGTTTCAGTAATTCATATTCCTGAAACAAAACACATGCTTTGTAAAATTGAGGTCTAGATTTATAACTTACTGCATCAGTAGCTTAATACATGCTCATTTAAATATATTGCAGATAGGCAATTTAAATAGCAGGATTTCTTTTGTCTGCCTTAGAAATAGACTGAAAATAGCTGCAGCATAAAGTAGTTGCTTTAAATATAGTATGTCATCACCACGCTACACCACAGTCTCAGTATAATTTCTCTTCAAGAGGGATTTATTAAAACAGGTTTGTTTCCTGAGAAATTTCATTCCTTCACATTGAAGCACAGCAACAACACTTGTGATTGCATATAATGTTCACTTTTAGTTGCAACTCTAAAATTGTAATTAACAGTAATTTTATATATACACACAATGTAATTGCATATATATTATATATATAGGTCTAACTAACAATTTCTTGGAGGTGGTAGATTTAGATGACAAATTTTGAGGATTATATTCCAGTTCTAGTAAAATATCAGTAACAAAGCATATATGCAGATCAAGAAGTTGCATTTGCCTGTATCTCTGAAGTTCAGTTGATGTAGAATGTTTCTGATTAATTTTCATGTTCAGGTTTTTTTAACGAATCTTTTCCTTTTTTTCCTAAATAGGCGTTGCTAGCTTTGGGCATCAGTCAGTCTGCAAGGACACCTGACCCTAGTCATCCGTAAGCTTTTTGAGTAAATAAAGATTTTGTTAATTATATATAGGAATAAGATCAGTTCTTGTTTTTGCATCACTTTTTTCTGTTTAATCTACTGTTTTGTGTTATTTCAGAAATGTTTTGTTTCTGATTTTACAATAGATAAAATAAGAAAAGGGTTTTCTTCCATGCTGCAGGAATTGTAGTTGTAGCTTCAGTGGCTTCATGCATGTGTGGTTTGTTTTGTTTTGTGTTTTGTGGTATGCTTCTGTTATGTTTTTTGACATTATTTCTCTAAGTTGTTCTGGACTCTTCCACCTCTTCCAGTGAATAGATCTAAACACTGTTCATGTGAATCACAGTATTTTTTGAAAAATAAAAATTCCTGTCCTCTTCCTTTTTTCAACAAAGTGCTTTGCTGCAAGGCAAGTACTTCAACCATAAGGAGATGTGTTTGACTTAAACTGCTTTTTGTTTTCATCTGAGTAATAGGGATATTATTTGATAAGTTCTTACAACTTCATGAAAATTTTAAGTTATACTCTCCATGACATTTTCTTGGTGTTGACCTGGTTTACACTTCGTATGTTTGGGCAAGTCATTCATCCTGTAAACACTAGTTCAAAAATACATCCAATTTACAGAATAAGTTAAACTTTTTTTTCATTAAGAGCATCATTGAAATCTGAAAAATTTAAATCTTAAATTTCTCCACATATTCATTGTATCTCCTTCGTCTCACTTCTTTCCCTTCTTCCTTAATATAGTCAGTAGAACCAAATACTGGTTTCTTAAATGTGGCTGAAGAAGTGTACTGTTTGTAGTAGAAGTTAATACATTAAAAAAAACTAAAGATACACTTCTAATGTTGCTTTAAGTCTTCCCACTTAAAAGAGCGCTCTTAAAAACTGGAAGTGTTGAATGTCCATAGTTATCTACTACTGAAAGATGTATACTTTACTTCCTTTAAATTAGCATTACAAATTATGTAGGTCTGCTACCTACAAGGCTAGAGTTCTCATTTAGAAGTAGCATTTCACTAGCATGTAAAACTGACATGAATATTGGCTTTTTTGTTGGTTTTTTGTTTGTTTTGGTTTTTTTACAATTGTAAAATTATCAGTCTGTGCACAAAACCCAATTCAGCTGTTTAAAAACAATTTAAGAGAATATTTATGCTTGATGTTCTTGCACGTACGAGATAGCCACTTGAAAAAAGGGGTTTTTTTCCCCCTTGGATTAGACTGGGATTTAGCAGCTTTGTCTTAAATAGATACCAAGTCATATGATGATAATTTAAGATGTGAAAATTAGTGGAAAAACTTTGGGGTATGTTTGCAGAGATACAGTCTTATATTCCTAAATCACTTTCTTTGTTTTCATCTAGGTATGGTTTCACAAACATGCGCTATATTGCCTCCCTGATTAGTGGAGTAGGCATTTTCATGATGGGTGCAGGACTTTCTTGCTATCATGGGATCATAGGTTTACTCCACCCTCATCCAATAGAATCTCTTCTCTGGGTAAGCTAATCTCGGTATTGTATTTAACAAATGACTTAATAAAAAATAATGGCATAGTCTGAAATTCACTTCCTGAGTCAGTTTGAATCCCAACACAATTAACTCAAACCACCCTTAATGAGAATGTGTTTTAAGAAAAAAACTTGTTAAACTACAGCTGATCTTGCAGCAAAAGTGTTCTTTAAACCTTGCATCTTCCTTCATACCTCCCAAGAGGTCCTCCTTTCCTATTTTACAATATATTGCATAATGCAAATATTGTTGGTTTTGTTTTGTTTAGGGACAATTACACGGCACAGAGGTTCTGAATGCTGTGTTTAGATAGTCTGTGGTGAAGAGATCTGTACAAATATGCATATAACATAATAATTTTTTTTTTCCACACAGGCATACTGCATTTTAGCAGGGTCATTGGTATCTGAAGGAGGTATGCAGTTTCAAGAAATATTTCTATTTACATATTTGTAATTTCTTAAGATTACTATGTGAGTAATTACAGTAATAATTGATCCTTGCTTACACAGTGAAGTTTTGAACTCTAAATAGTTGTTATCAAACAAAAAAAAAGTGGGAAAGCATTTTTATTCTTACATGTCTATATAATAATAAGTTGAAGGACATCATTTGGAAAGTAAACATGGAGTGCCTTTTTGGTATTAAACTATCAAAGAATATAACTGTTCTGATTTGTATGGAGACATGTAGAAAAGATATGCTTTGTTGTTATTCAAAATTATCAATAATCAGAGCTTTCTTGATCTGTTGCTATGATATAAAGAGAAGTTCCCTCTTCAAAATGGAAACAAGTCTTTTTGTCTCTAACCATTTTCAGCAACAACTTTTTGGTGTTGTTTCAGCTACCCTTCTTGTTGCTATAAATGAAATTCGCAGGAGTGCTCGTGCCAAGGGCTTGTCATTTTATCAGTATGGTATGTGTCATTATAGCAGTAAGGTATATGGTTACTTAAAACAGAATCTGTTCACTAGTGTAATGATAGAAACAATTTTCTCTATTTTCCCTTTCCCTTTGCTTTATTGATCTGCTTTCTATTCTGGTAGCAAATAACATTTCACAAATTAGGTGAAAGCCTGTTGTTTTAAGTAATGCTAGTTAAATAGTTGGCTGAAGTGCTTGTATTTTTCAGGATAAATGACTCTTTTTTTCAAACGTTTTTGAGAAGCTTCCATAATTGGACTTGTTCTGTGTATTTATATATGCTTTCAGAAGTATGTGCATTGCAAAAATTCAGTTTACCCCTATATAGTTATGGAAATTTTTTTTAAGTTGCTCTTGTTAGTCTAGTTTAAGTATTGTGCATAATGTAATAAAGCTAAGTTTTCCAAACTGATTAACTTCTTTTTTTGTTGTTGTATGTGCAGTTGTACAGAGTCGTGATCCTAGTACAAATGTGGTGTTACTGGAGGATGCTGCAGCAGTTTTGAGCGTGGCTGTAGCTGCTACCTGTATGGGTCTGACTTCTCTAACAGGTAAAATTCTGTAAAGAGGCAAAGCAGGATGTGGATTTCCTCCCATGTGTGATGAGAACACAGAACATTTAGTTTATATTGATGTCTCTACTCTTTTTTCTGATACTTGTACTTTGTAAGCAGATGGGTCTAACTTCCTTTTGAGCTGTTTTGGCATACAAACTAAGTTATGTTTTACTAAGGGAATATTTATTGCAGTCAGTTATAACTTTGTGCCATATCGGGATTACATAATTTGAGCTTCCTTAGTAAGTGGTGCACATCTGCATGTGCATGTGGGAGGATTTAAGGAAGCAGGTCTTTCCTTCCTTTTGATACATAGTGGCTTTAGTGTCATCTTCAGTAACAATAGCTGCTCCTGAGCAGTGTGGCAAACCTAACTCATTCAGGTAGGATGGTCTGCATGGCAAGTGTTTCAAAGTGTGACTTTGCTGCACAGTGAAGTTTTCTAAAGAGGCGTGATGATCTATACCTTTTGAAGTATTGACTTTTTAAAACAATAAAGATTGTAATTTTGTTTCTTTGTGTCTTCTAATGAGTTAATTGCAAGTTTTGTTTTTTGTATAAAAGTAATTTTTTTCTTTCATCTCTAGCTCCCTTCATGAACTTAAAAATACTGTACTATTTCTTCAGATCTGAATAGGAATGAATAAGTGAAACTTATTATATAAGTACTGTATTCCAGAAGTATTTAATACTTGCAAATTTTTGAGTTACTGATAAAAGAACAATGACTTTTTTTCTATTACCTATGTTTAGGTAAACCTATGTTTACCTATAACTTTGTGTATAAATTTACTTTTATTAATATAGAAACCCATATAGCTGACAAGAGTTTACTTGTGTATTAGTCTTGCAGGAGACAGGAGCGGCCAAGGGAGGGGAGGAACTTAAGACTTTATCTTAAGATAGCCTGTTTTCTTTCAGCTTCATCTTGTTCCTCCTTCTAGGAAAGAATTGCCACTGAATTAAAAAAAAAAAAAAAAACACGCAAAAAAATCTCACAGAAAACACCAACCAAAAAGCAAAACCCAAAAAAATCTCTCAAAACTGTGTGCTCTTTTCAGTATGAAATTGGAATTCTCTGCTATGTTTTAGAAAAGCTCTGTGAAACTAATTTGATGTATCTTGTTTAGGAAACCCATATTATGACAGTGTGGGGTCTCTAGGTGTTGGAACTTTGTTAGGAACTGTCTCAGCGTTTCTAATCTACACTAACACTGAAGCCCTGCTGGGACGATCCATTGAACCTGAACAACTGCAGCGACTCACTGAGTTACTGGAAAGTGATCCTGTAGTAAGGTAAGAATCTTCACAGCTCAGTCTCTACTAAGAACAACAAAAAGCAAGAAAGCAGCATTTGAAAAAGTAGTTCAAGCACTTAAAATGAAAGAAATCTGGTGAGATTATTTTTAGTGTGGATTCTTTGGTACTGAGATTTTAGAATCTGTATTATTTCTAGCTTCTATTTCTGTGCTAAAACTTTGAATAAGTGAGTACTTGTACTTCTGGGATGTTCCACAGCTGAAATAAGATTGCAGATATGTTTTAACAGCTACATTAATTACAGGAATTGACAATGACTTAATAAGAAAGCCATCACAAACTTAAAACTCTTTTCAAATACATGAAATGAAAACACTTAAATGATACAGTTCAGTTGCTTTTATAGTTATTAGCAATTAAATATTTAAATTCTGTTAGTTAATATTCAGTGTCTGGAATTCTGGAGCAATTGGCAATAAGTACTGCAGTAGTATGATGTAATAGATTCTAGATTTTAGATGCTTGTAAAATTAACTCAGTACTGATTTTCTTTGTAAATCTGCAATTTGTAGTAAACTTACAGGTCATTGTAATTCTGAAATCTTGCTTAAATTCTTTTCAAGGAGCTATTTTAGCTTTAACCCTACTAATCTTGATTTGGAAGCAAACCCCTTTTTGTTTTCTCTTTCATCTTTATTCAGGAATGTAGTACTGTGTAAATCAGCTGAAATATTTTAGTGCTTTTTTTATTTGTAGTTGTTTCTGAGCTGTGGAGGAAAAAACCCTAAGCCCATTACTCAATACCAGAATACTTAAAAGAAACTAAATGCTGCATCATCTCAGTTGCAGGCAAGAGGTCTGGACAACATGCCCTTCATTCCAGAAACTGAACAAGATTCCTATTTGGAATAGAATTGTGTTAGAATTTTCACATCAGTAACTAAGTTATTTTAAAGTATTTGTGGTTGCCCTGAATTAGTTTGAATGGTGAAGCATGTGTCAACGGTGCTGTGTTAGAGTAGGTGATTATTCGTGCATGACTTCTGTAGTTCTTTTTTCCAAAGTGAGCAAATGGCTTTTGCTTGTCTCAGGCTGAAATAATAAAATTTCTCCTGGGCCAAGCACCATTTTATATTGTATTCCATTTTGCTCTAACTTTTGGCTCTAACTTTTCAACAGAGCAGAGTTAGTTTGTCTCCTTCTTGCTTTAGACATTTTTTTTTTTTTAATAACAAGTACCTTAATTTTAAAAAACTATAAATAATAAAAGAAATGAAGACTTCATGAGAAACATGCATGTTTTTTTCTTGAGGTTAGAAGCTGAAACATGTTTAGGTACTTCTTATACCTTCTGTATGCACTTTGTCCTCGGTTATCTCTTTCTTAGATCCACTGTGTTATCAGCTTTGACTTCTTTCAGTGCCCCCTGTCTTTGACCAAGTTCTTTTAACAAGTCTACCATCTTTAGCTTGGTTAATTTACATCTTTTAATAAGATACCTGCTGTTGATCTCAGAATTTTCTGTGATGTAAACTTAACGTTACCCTTGGTTTTTACTAGGTATAATTTAGGGAAAAAGCTGCTCTAATTTTTTATTTCTTATTCCAGCATTTGGTTAGATAGGTGTTTTTGTTTTGTTTTTGGTTTTTTGTTTTTTTTTTTTGTGTTTTCAGCTTTTTCCTGTGAAATGAGGAAGTCTTTTAACATCAAGTATTTCTTGAAGAGGCCACTGGTACATTTTCTTCAACATAAGCTTAGGACTTGTAAGAATGTCAGCATTTTCTTGAACATTCGAACCCTCCCATTTTCTTAAATGGAGCTGTGTAGAATTATATCCTACTCACACCAAACGTAAAAGAAAAAGGTCCTGAGTACTGGTCTACTTTATTACTTCTGAAGCTGTGACCAATATTTACTCATTTTATTTCAGCCTTCCAGGGTTTCTAGCCAGCAAACTCTTGAGTTCTCAATGCAATGCTTTTTGCAGTTGCTGCTTCGCAGAATAGTCCTCCCTTGTTCTTTCAAGCAAGGGTTATAATGTTTATTTTCAGATGTATTTTGCCAAATAGGAAGGGGGTATATTATGGAATCATTTAGTATTTATCAGAAGGTATTTTAGATCCAAACTGACCAAAGGATCCAGGGGCTCTGATATTTACTTCCCCCAGCCCCTGTCAGCACCGCCATCACTTAACTTACTATTCCAGTGGTAGCTTGCCTGAGCATCATGACCCACTACTAATTATAAAGTATTTGATTTATCAGACAGTACTAACTGCTGCACTACTAAAATAAAAAATCTCTGTGATGTTGGTATTTTTTCAGCTAAATCTTGATTTTTAAAAAACCATTTTTTTTACAGGATTGTTTGACAAGACCTTAAAACCTTAATGACTGGAATTACTGTTGTTGATATATAATTCTTCTCCCCACCTTTGTCACTGTTTTTCCTTGAGTTGTCAGGGGAAGTTTTAGGGAGAAAATTCAACTGGAGTTGAAGCTAGCCAGAAATGTGGAGAACAATAAAAAGTTTTTTCAAATACATTACTGGCAGTAGGCAGTATAGAAATATCACCCCGTTACAGGATGAGGATGGTCATGTCACAAACAGGGACAGAGACAAGGCAGAGGTGTTTAACTCTTTCTTTGCCTCTGTCTTCAACATGGATGACTGACCAAGGGGGTCTCAGTGCCCAGGGCTGAAGCGAGAATGATGACAGCAAGAATGATCAACTCCCAGGCGACCTTGAAATTGTGAGGGATCTGCCGTATTCCTGCAATCTATGCGACCTGATGGGATTCATCCCAGAATCCTCAAAGAGCTGGCTGATGTCATCACAAAACCTCTCTCAATGATTTTTTTGAGTGGTCTTGGGAATCCAGAGAGGTCCCAGCTGACTGAAAGTTGGTACACATTGTCCCAGTTTTCAAGAAGGAGGACCCTGGAAACTACAGGCCTGTCAGTCTCACTTCAGTGCCTGGTAAAGTTAAAAACACCTGCAAGATAATGGAGTCATTGGTCACAACCAGCACGGCTTCATGAAAGGAAAGTTCTGCTTAACCTGGTTTCTTCTCATGACAAGGTAACCCACCCAGTTGATCAAGGGAAGCCAGTTGATGTGATCTTTTTGGATTTCAGTAAAGCTTTTGATACTGTCTCTCACAGCGTTCTCCTGGACAAACTGTCCAGCCCACAGCTGGATAAACTCATCATGTGGTGGGTGAGCAATTGGCTCACAGGTCGAACACAGAGGGTGATAGTGACTGGGATAATGTCAGACTGGTGACCTGTCACTACTGGGCTTCCACAGGGCTCCATCTTGTGCCCTGTGCTCTTCAGCATCTTCATAAATGAAGATGCAGGACTGGAAGGGATATTAAGAAAGTTTGCGGATGACACAAAAACTGGGAGGAACTGTTGACTCCCTGGAAGGCAGAGAGGCCCCACAGAGAGACAGATGAGAGGATGGGGTTATCACCAACCATATGAAGTTCAGCAAGGGGAAGTGCTGGATTCTGCACCTGGAATGGGACAGCGCTGGATGTATGTACAGACTGGGGAATGAGATGCTGGAAAGCAGTGCTGTGGAAAGAGACCTGTATGTCCTGGTCAATGGCAAGTTGAATATGAGTCAGCAGTGCCCTGGCAGTCAGGAGGGCCAACCCTGTCCTGGGAGGCATCAGGCAAAGCATCGTCAGTTGGTCAAGGGAGGGGATTGTCCCACTCTGCTCTGTGCTGGTGCAGCCTCACCTTGAATATTGTGTGCAGTTTTGGGCACTGCAATATAAGAAAGATATTAAGCTCTTAGAGTGTCCACAGGAGGGCAACAAAGACGGTGAAGGGCCGTGAGGGGAAGCTGTATGAGGAGTGGCTGAATGGTTTGGTGTCTCTTGTCTGTGGTGACCAGTGACAGGACCCAAGGGAATGGTCTGAAGTTCTGTCAGTGGTGGTTTAGGTTGGATATTAGAAAAATGTTCTTCACCCAGAGGGTGGTTGGGCACTGGAACAGGCTCCCCAGGGAAGTGGTCACTTGGGTGCTTGGAAGCACCAAGCCTGCCAGCATTCCAGAAGCATTTGGACAACACTCTCAGGCACATGGTGTGACACTTGGGGATGGTCCTATGCAAGGCCAGCAGTTGGACTCAATGATCCTTGTGGGTCCCTTCCAACTTGGTATATTCTGTGATTCTGTAAACCATCTCCCAGAGCTCATATGGAAGCTGCACAGTTGCTCCTTTCTGTGGGCCATTTGTCAGGTGCATTTCCAATCCCTTAAAAAAAGTTGCTTTCATCTGTCAGTTAGTTGGACTTCATAATTTCTCTTAGGCTTTTGGCTATTTATTTTGCCTTTCTTTTCATTTTTCTTGGTAATTTCTAGTTGTAGCCCATATTTAACTCAGAATGGACTTTTAGGAGTTGCTCTCAGCTGGAAAATTATTTGATTTTATTTTTGGTATAAAAACATTCCATTCTTAACGCTTGTTGACACCTTTGGTGCCTAAATCTTTCATGTATTCAACTTAAGTGAAATGTGGGAGATTAGCTTTTCAGAACTGTGAAATAAAATATGTGATGATGCATAGACTGTCCTGATTCTGTTTTTATGCAATGTAATCATAGATTTCTATGGGTAAACTATCCCTAGTGATGGTTTCATCTTTAATTTTACTTCATTGTGACATCTTTTGTGTAGTTGTGCTACTATTGTGGTGGAAAATCTGTCATTCTGATTTGGAGGAAAAAAAAATACAACTGGTTGCTCAAACCCTGTAACTTGATGTTCTCTGACAAATTTTTCTTTAATGTAAAGCCTGCTTTTTTCCCTAGTTCACATTGATGGTGTCTACCAACCATCCAGAAGCTTCCACAAGCAAATTTCTAGCTTAAGTTTTAGCATACACATTTGCATTTTTGAATGAGTAGTGATTTTTCTCTTCTTGACTCAGTCTTATCTTTCCTGGACACATTATGTGCAGTAAGGTAGACTTTTTTCCTTCACATTTGCAGAATGTGCATAATTTCACTGAATTTTATCAGGTTACTGATTAATGAGAATCTCAAATACTGTTTGTTATCTTCTTGCTTAGTTATGATAGGCATTTGATATGTATTTAGCGGTTTTGAATCACATGGCTTCAAATTCTCTTCAGTAACCACATCTGTTATCTTAAATACCCTCTTTGTGACCACGTGGTTTGATGCCAGCCAGGTTACTCCAGTAAGTACTGCTTTGATTTGGCACCTTCCCACAGAATAGCTGTGCAAATTTGAATGGAGCTGGAAAATCTTTATTGCTACAAGTAAGCTGATAGTTCTTCTAATCTGCTTAAATATTGACTAAGATCTATTTTTTGGTGTCTCTATATTTAGTTCATGCTCTATATATTTTTTTAATGTGCTTACCTCTCCTCTACCCTGAGTATTACAAGAAGTATTCCATAAAAATTTCCTGTGATTGTTCATCTTAAAATTTCTGTCTCCTGTTCTTTTTTGGCTGTTCATTCTAGCAGGCTCCTTTCACGATAACATGCCTTCTGCTTTCTTCCTGTACCTACTGTGAAGTTAGTTCTGACTTATAAACATTCAGATGAAAAGAAACGCTTCTAGTTGGGAAGAGCAAATTTGCTTAAGGTGAAGGGCATGCTCAAATGTAAAGATTCTGTGAAATTGCACAACTTAGCAAAATGAATGGGGATTAAGTTTGGTACTTTCAAGTGAGCTGTGTTGCTAAATCTAAATTTTGTGTTAGAATTTAAAAATTGTCAAGAATGCATTTTTTCATTAATAAAACGAAAAGTCTTTGGAATATTTTATACTTGTTTTGCTTTGGGAATGTTAGAGGCAAGAATTTAAAAAATTTGAAACTTTTGTGAGTTATATCCCTTATTTTAGTCTCCACTTGCTTTGTTTTTTTTCCTGACCTTGATGGAAAAATATGGAAACTTTCTCTGCAGTGACAATTTTAAATTCCCTTGGATTTAAAGATAAACCGAGTTTTTGTCAATCTCATTAGAAAAAATTGAGTATTTTATTTTATATTTGTTTCATTTTTGAAATGCATCACAATATGTCTTGGTCTTGAGTTTGCTTCTTATCCCTGAAAAATAGAGGGGTTTTTGTTTACTACCTATATTCACACATCACTGAGTTTATCTAACAAACTGGAACAAGACTGTGCTACAGAAAAAAAGAATTTTTCAAGGAACCAAAATATAAACATATTAGAGCTTTCATATTCTAGTATTGAATTAGAAACCTTTAAATAAATATATGATTTCAGCATCTACAGACAGCCGTATTTTGGTAAGTCATGATTGACTATTCAGCTTGATCAAAAATGAGTTCCAAACACAATATCTGTAACTTTTTCTTATATCAAATATATCTGAAAATTCTTCAGAAGTTCATGCCTTTACCAAGTATAGGAAAGGACACTTCTATAATTTCAGTGTTTCCTTTCAGTAAATAACAATACATTATTGTTTCTCACCTCACAATTGAGGGTACTTAAAGATGGTTACATAGTGTTGTGTATACACAAAAAAAATGTGCAGTAGCAAATAAGGTGAACTTAAACTTTTAACATGGAATAGGCAAGTTCTGACATTTTAGTTGTGGAATTTTTGTTTGTTTTAAATATACTGTTAGTCTAGTTCTAAATCTGTGATGCTGCTTGTAGTCTGTCTTTTATTGCAGTGAGCCATTTATAGATGCGTTGGTGTTGCAGAAACCTGTGGAAATGGTATAACCAGTTAAATATAAATCAGTATTTAATAGAAGTGTGTGGTGGCAAAATGAGGATTTTTTTTTTTAAGGACAGTGACCTTTTAAAAGGATCATTTTTCTCTGACAATATTGTTAACATCAGAAGTCAAACTAGCTAGTGACTTGGTTTATGTTATTTTACATTTTCTTTAAAAATTTATGTGTTTCAGAGCAATTCATGATGTTAAAGCCACAGACATGGGAATGAGCAAAGTGAGATTCAAGGCAGAAGTAGACTTTGATGGACGTGTTGTTACTCGGTCTTACCTGGAAAAACAAGACATTGAACAGCTGCTACAAGTATGTTTAAAAAATGGTTTTATAACTCTAGTATTTGGTACGTTCCAATTTCAAGTATGTCTAAACCTAAGATTTGCAAGTAGGTGAAATATATTTCACTTCATTTTGAAGGGTTGCAGACGTTCTTACTTTGTATTAGTGTTTTGAATGTCTGTACATGAAATCGTATAACATGCTGCTGAGTCAGAGCCACTTTTGGGCTGAGTAGGGCCTGGGTAGGAGGGCAGATTTATTAATTTATTTTTTGTTAGAAAATACAGACTTTAAAACATTATTTTTGAGAATATAATTATTCCAATAAATTTTTTAATGAATTACAAGATCTATAGTTAAACCTAGAAGCATGTCTGAAAATAAACACCTTTGTTGGCATAGCCATTTGCCTTGGCTGTTGATGATGCAGTGTTAGGCTTTATAGGTCTGGCCATTCAGACTTGTCTGAATATGGATTGCTTGCATCACATGATTTAGCATTTTGATAATGTTTAACAGTTAAACATCTATAAGTGTCAGTCTGATTTTAGTGTAGTTCAGAGTAGCTTTTCTTATTCCCTCTTTTCAATATAGAAATGCAGAACTGCTCTCACCTGGATTCTATATGGCAGAGCTATGAAGTATGAAGTAAATAATAAATTATATAAATTAAAGAGTTTTAAGTGAGTTCTTCCAATTCTTCTAATATTGTTGCGAAAGACGTTGTTGATTGTTTCTAGTTTGGTAACTGTTTCTTACACGTCGTTGTTATTTCATGTGTCAGCTATAAAACCATTGTTGAAGGATAGCCACTTTCAGTGGGACTCAGCCGTGCAAAGTCAAAGGCAGACATTGTGCTTGCCTTTTGATCTGTACATTTTCAAATAACTCGCTCATTCAACTAGCATTGCTGTCAACATTACTCTTTCTACAGTTGTGAAATATTTGTTGAAATGCTGTCATTCAGATTATCCAATTTCATTTTCTTACTAGACTTGGTGTGATCGTAGTCATGGATTGTTGTGGTTGAGATCTTTTAAACTTGCTTAATTACATTATTCCTCTTCACTTTTAGAGCAGTGGGGAGGGGAAAAAAATTGGTGTTGTGTTGTAATTGTATACACAAGAAGAATTCACTATTTAGTAGCTACTGTATCTGTTTGCAATAACAAATTTATCCTGAACATACTGCAGCTATATTGCCTGACCTATGGCTGAGATATTACAGGGCAGATGGCTTCTGACCAGTTCAGTGTGAGATTTCTAAGGAAAGCTCATGGCTTTAAATTGAAAGATGATAGATTTAAATTAGATATAAGAAAAAATTTCTTTACTGTGAAGGTGGTGAGACAGTGGAATAGCCTTCCCAGAAGAGTTGTGGATGCCCCATCCCTGTAGGTGCTTAAGGCCAGATTGAATGGGGCACTGAGCAACTGGTGTAGTGGAAGGTGTTCCTGCCCATGGCAGCGGAGGTGCAATTGGGCGATCTTTAAGGTCCTTTCTACCCAAACCATTGTATGATTCCAGGGCAGTACTGTAATGCCTGCTTTGATGTTGCGATGTTTTTGGTTTTTTGGAGGGAGGGGTATAATATCCTGTCTTCCTTAACTTCATTCCTTCAGTTTCATAAGCTGTGGGTCTCCTAATCTTAGTTCCTGTCAACTATCTTCAAGTTCTTGTTACTATGGAGGAGCTGTATTTACAGCAGCATTTGTGGTAATCCTTTTGGATTTTCAGATGAGTTGATTATGTGATGCCCAGAGTAGGCAGTGTAATGGAATAGCAAGAATGTATGAAAATGGGGAAAAAATACACAGGGGTACCCTACTCTGCCTTGCTGTGAGCAATGAATACCCCAGAAACTTCTACAAAATGAATTAAATTCTCTAAACTTACTTGGAAAGTTAAGGAGGAAACCAATTAAAGATAGAAGAAGGTTTTATATCAAATGCAGGTCTAATGGTTGAGCCAGCTGTTTCCATTGAATAGATGCTACTCTTCTGTGTCTTTGAGACATAAGAACAGATGATGTTTTGGAAGGAAATGGCAAAAGCTGAAGTGTTTTGTTTAGTTTTTTTCTTTTTATTTCCTCCTCTTGAAATATGTCAAGACCCTCTGGAGTGTTATTCCTTTATTTTCTTTCCCTCATCTCAATCTCTTAAATTTAATTTCCTCTTAGGAAATTCAGCAAGTGAAAACCCTTGAAGAATTAGAAGCCTTCATGCTTAAGCATGGTGACAATATCATTGACACACTGGGAGCTGAAGTAGACAGACTTGAAAAGGACCTGAAGGTAAATTTTAATTGCATAATAGGGAGTGCTTATTCTGTGATTATATTTTAAACAGTATCACTGCATCTACTTTCTGGAATTTCATTTGTAAATATGGGAGAGGGAAGGGGTTGATACTCCTATAGTATTATTAATTAAGTTCTGACCACCAGCAAACCCTTGCTTTGCCACTGATCCATTTGTTGTGTATTTTGTTCCATTTTATAGCAACATAGAACAAACAATATTTTCAGTAAATAGATGTGATTTTGTCTTTATTACTGTATTCTCAGAACACCAGATTATTTATAGGCTGTTGAATTCTGTTTGGGCTGCATAAAAACAAATTTCTTTTTTTTTTTATTTTTAATATGGTGCATTGTATCAAATATATCTGTGTGATGGAAATGTTACTCAACATCTTTTGTTCTTGTTGAAGTAGTGCAGCGTTTACCTCTTTTACAAGCCTCTCAACTTCCTTATGATTTTTTTTTCATCCTTTAATTTAAATATTCTTTGGCTAATTCAACAAAGGATTGTTTCAATTTTTAATTTTACAGATATATTGTGGCTGTCAATCTTTCTAGCATGAATTCAGAACTGAAAATGTACTGACTGCCAGACAAATAGTCTTGCCATGACTGCTTTTTCTGGCCATGAGACACTATTCGAGAGCATGTCTGTCGTTGGTTATTACACTTGATATATATTCTAGTTTTAGTTTCTGTCCCTGCAGTTGTGCAGTTTAAAAATCAAAATATTATTTTTGAATTTAATTGCACCAGCAGAACCAGTTCTTCCTGGTTTTTGCGGAGTAGGATCATGACTAATTATTTTATAAATGTGAATAATGTTTTTTGGTATAGATAGGGATTTGAGTGATTGTGTTGGTGTTGAATATGCTTTACTAAATGTGCTAGTCAGGTTCACATACTGGGTGACTTTGAAATCAGTGACTTTCTCATGGATTATACAATCAATGTAATGATGATAACATATTTCTACAATATCAGAAAATGCATATTTCTTAATAGAAACAGTATTCTGAATGTTTATAAATAATTTGTTCTATACCACTAAAGCTATCTTGGCAATCTTACCCATTATTCGGAAGATACCTCTTAAGAAAGTGAGATGTGTATATATATATATGTTGATTTGGACAGTTTTATATAAAACCTAACTGCCTTTTTAAAATCAAGAGCTGCTTCATACTTTTTAAAGCATAAGAACTAATTCATCTGTGATGTTGAGAAGTATTTGCCAAATAAAAAGATGACTTCAAAAAATGGCTTATAGTATGGGCAATGTTTGTCAAAGCTCTTGCTCATTTTAAAATAGTCTCTGTGTTACCAGAAAAGGGGATTAGTTGCCGACATCATACCAGAAATACATTATTAGTAACTATGTGCAAAAATGTGAATATTTTCAATACGTTTTTTTTTAAATTTTATTTCAGCAACGTAATCCTGATGTTCGTCATGTGGATTTGGAGATACTATAGAGTTGAACAGGAGAAATCTTCAGGTTGCTACTCCTTTGGAAAGAAGTCATGTAAAGGGCTGAAAAGCTTCTGAAATTGCAGTGACCTCAGCACCATACCTCGCTTACTTTTGCTGTAGGCTTCCTGGACTGTTAGCACTGCTTCTGTTTCTGGAAGAGTGCTGGACTTGCAGACAAAAATTTCCATGGCAAAATCAGTTTTCAAAAGCTACTTGAGTTAAATGCCACAGGAGAGTCTGTCTGAGTGTATTTACTGTGGTTCAGAACTTAAGACTTGAGGTTTAGTTAGGCAAATACAGCTGCCTGAAACTACAACACTTAGATTTTCCATTTGTGTCCCTTTGCGGTCAGTTTGCACTTCTTTAGTTTCTTTCAAGATATCATTAAAGGTTCTTGGGAGATATTAAGATTAGCTAGGAAGAGTTTGTTCCAGTGGAACCTGCCAACCTTAAACTATTTCAATTGTACGATTGTTTCATAGTTTTTCTTTTCTATGAGATAAATTCTTCCAAACGGGCGCTGGCCTTCTCTCAAGTACCGTGACCTGGAAACCTGCTTTTTGCCACCATTACAAGATTACCAACTGCACTTCAGAAAAATAAGATTTTTTCACCTCAGTGGAGCCAGCTGTATGGGTTTAGCCAGAGTATATTAAGCTACTGTGAAAAATTACTGTGTACGAATTTTGGTGCACTTCTTCTTTTTAAGTTTTGTTCTTTTTTTTTCCTTGCTCTGACGCTTGTTTTCTTATTTGTAATTATCTTCAGAAGTAATCTGGGAGATATTTATGGTAATGCTTATTAAAAGTTACCTAGCATTTTTGGCTTTTTATATTTTAATAGGCTCTATTGCCAGATATGGTTTTTTCTAGAAGGTGCGAGAGGTAGTTGGAATATACAATAGTAAAAAATGAACTATTTATAATTAAACAAATGAATACATTGTATTTTTAATTTATTTACCTCTAGATATTATTTGTTATCTGAATGCAAAAACACTTTGTGTTTTTTAAAAGTTGACCATGTTTGTTTCAGAAAGTAAAGTAATTCTATCAGTGGTCCTCAATAATCCTGAGATAAGTGCTTAGTTTATAACTTAGAAATATGGAATTCTTGCACTGTATATAATTGGCCTCAAGGCTTTCTGCAGTAGGTACCCAAGTTGTATCAGAATCTTTGAGACCCAGTCTTTATTAATAAGGCCATGAATACTGAGCACAAAGTTGAAATATAAATGGAATAATTGTATATAAATAACACTGAGGAAATTTGTTTATGCACTTTAATGTAAAATAAAATTTGCTCATGGGTGAGAGGTAGTAATAAGACCATCCTAGTAACTCAGTTGCTAAATAATGACTGACTTGCTGAAAGAAGAAATGTTGGTATGAAATACAAGTATTCAAAAATCAATTTAAGATTAAATTATAAGCATTGCAACAAATAATCGTGGAGACCAATATGTCCAGATTTGTCTAGAAGCTTTTTAGAATGATTTTTTTCATACTAAGTATCACTTACCAGTGAAATATGAGAATTCAAAATCGAATGCCTTTTTGGCAACTGCAGAGCACTTTGCACACCGGTCATTTTAAGTAGAAAAACATTCCAGAGTTAAGCTGGAAGTCCCACAGACGGGACTTCACATACAGTAACTGTGAGTGAAAGGATCTCTTCAATACCTTTGTCTATAATCCCTGTTCACTGATGGCTTCTTTATAGTATAATACCTTAATATGGCTAATTCAAAAAAAAGCTTGCTTTATCTGTTTTTCTCCTATTGTAGAACTAGTTAGCATATTTAAGCCTGATGATTTGAAATGGAGTTTAAAGGTAATTTGGAAGTCTCCCATATCAAATAAATAAGGCATATTTTAGCACCCTATAAAAAATTTACCGTACTCCTCATCCTGCCATGTAAAATTCATCTCATCTCAGTGTGCACTCTGCTGGCATTAGTCTTACTCATGAAGAGCACTGGAATCTGGTAACACATACCCTGTTTTCTTTTCCCTAGAATATTTATATAGATTTTGAATTTGAATAAACATGTGAGTAAGCCAGTCATTCCAGAAATCTTAAAAACCTGAAGAGAAGTAAAACTGGGAAAAAATTCTTCCTGTGAGGTTAGTGAAGACAGCCAATGTGATTGAAGTGGTTTGTGTGCTGGAGTTACTGATGAATGAGTAGTGCCAGTAAGCACTTTGCAGGGCAGAAGTTTCTCTGTGAGGTTAGTAAATGTTATCTCAATAGCAAAGGGTTCCCATATTGTTTTCGAGAGGAGGCATGAGTTTATATTCTTACAGGGCATCTGTTCCAAAAGCCTGTAAAAATGTTGTTGTTTTTTTTTAATTCATTGGAGATGTAATTCATCTGAATTCTGGTCCTAATTTCCTTATTTGAACCAGAAGAATGCCCATCCACACACCTTTTGTTTGTATTCCAAGATAGAATTCAGTTCCTTGTTTCCCAGTTACATTATTGATTATAGCAACACAGTATGTTAAATTTAAGAAGTCAGAACTTGAATGTTTTTAGGTACATTACAGTCAAGCAGTTTGAGGACACAGTTCCATTTTTGAAGTGCCCTGGATGGTGATGTAGCACAAAAAGGCATGCAGGACTGGTGTCAGCAGTACCTTGTAAGTTTACATGTCATGCAGGATGGAAAATACTGATTCTTGGAGCCTGTCAGGTTGGAAAGGAAAAGTAATTCCAAGCTGTTACATTTTAATTTTTGTGTTACAATTTGCAGATTGTTTTAACACATTTGATATTTTTCCTGCTTTTTTCTTTAACTGTGTTTATAGTCAAAAACTTCAGGTGATGTGGGTCCAGGACTTAGTTTGCTTTTATTTTTTTTTTAATTATTAGCAAATACATTTACATTATAGAATCCTCAGAATTAAAGAAATCTTGTAAGTGTGGAGGAGTGGATTTTTTCTTTGTCACAAATGCAATTACGTGATGATTCTTTTGGGTTGATTTTAAAGAAAAGGAGTAAGGATTTACCTAACAATAAAGTTATATTCTAGGATTTTTTAAATTAAGATGTGGTGTTTTAAAATAATTTATTTTTGTAGACTGGCCTTGCAAGTTCTGTATTTTTAAATTGTGTTCAAAATAATACTGCCCTCTCTGCTTTGTGGAATATTGCTGACATGCTGTGCAGTGTCTCATAATTCTCAATGTAAAACTTGCGATGTTTGATAAAACTGTCTTAGTCTTCCAATATACTGAATGATCTTAATGTATTTAAAGTCCAGGTTGGCTGGATGCTAATAAGATGTTTTTCTGTAGAATTTTTTTTCTGTAAAAGATAAAATTTTGAAGTGATTATCTTTCTCCCAGGAATGAATTTCAAGTCTAAATTTCTCCTTTATACCCTGGAATTCAGTATTTGATGTGGTCTCCCTCTCCCCCTCCACTTTCTAAAGCATTTATTAAGGATATGGTAGCAGTAAATACTCTAGTGGAGTACTGTATTTCAGGGGCTGTTTGCTGGTTTTTGTTCTGTTCTAGAAGTAGTGGGGACTCAGGAACAGGAGAACATATTTTTTAAGGACAAGTTTGCATCCTTCACCTTCTGTGACTCAGTCTTGGACTGAAGGTTTTTTAGGCTCTGTTTTTTTCCTTCCTTGAATTCGCACACAGCTTTTATTGCTTTTTTTAAATGACACTTATTTTCAGAGGAGCAAGCCATTATGAACATCTTATGCTTTTAATAGCAGGGCTAAATTCTACTCTTGGTGTCTGGATTTTGTACTGTACTTCTTACTCATTCATAGTTGACAGTAATGATCGCTGTTTTAAAAGTTACAAACCATGTTAGCCAAAACTGAGTTTTCTGATTCTGTCTAGATTGTACAGTGATTGCAGTTCTGTGTTCTCTCTTTTATCATTTCAGCTGATTTTTCTGTAACAAAGAAAAAATGTACATTATAGAAGTACGTCTAATAATGACGAGTGCATCAAATACAGGCATCATGCAAAAAGTTTTTAGGCCTTTAAAGTTGATTTAGATATTTTCCTTGTAGAAGAAACCACAGAAGCATATTGTTTAAGATTTGAAAGATATGATCTTACAGTCATATGTTCTTAAGGTATTTTGTCTTGGTAGAACCATTGATGAATATTGACTCCTGTACAAAACCTGCACTTCTTCACTTTCCTTAAGGCTAAATGAATATAAAATGATGGTGTTCATTTTCTTCTAATTTAAGTATTGTGCTGCTCTTACTCTTATTGCTGGCTCAAACAGAGGGTACCACTAACATCTCCCTTGCACTTTACCTGCGTAATGTAAATGAGAAGTTCAGACCTACCAAAAAGATTTTTTTTTTTTTTTTATAGAGGGGTTGTGTAACTTAAGTAATTTTTCTTTTTTTGTTAGTGAGATACAAATAAGTTAAATCAAAAGCAGACTAATCTTTATTACATTAAAAAAAAAAAAAAGGAATCCAGGCTTTAAAGCACAATATTCAGATTTTTGAAATGCTTATCCTTTGAGGAAAATAAAATGTGCCAGGAGCTCTAAGTGATTGTATGGACTATAGAAACTGCAGTCAGTCAGGCTTTGCTGTAGCAAAGGGAAATAAACTAAAAGTGTGTGGTAAAAAGAAAAGAATACAAGGAAGGAAAAAGACCCAAGATGTTGAGCACTTGGGAAAAGGGAAGGATGAACACAATCTAAAAACTTGTCCAGAAATAAGAAATGATGATTGGAGAAGAAAAGAACAGTAAGAAATGAATATTTTATTAGAATGCATAAAACTAGGTAGTGTGACATTCTTTTAGCGATATTCCGATAGTTGGGTAATTCCTTCTTCCCACCCCCAGCAAAAACTCATGTTTTTTTTCCTGTACTGAAAATCAGAGTGCCTCTGTTTAACTGTATCCTAATATGGTGTTCAGCCTTGCAGGTACAAAACTATTTGTCCTCTGAAAACTTAGTTTTATGGCTAAGGGTGACGGTGTAATCTCAGTCTGGAGCTTTGTTGGTGAGGTATGTGTTTGGTGAGTGGATGGTGAGGAATGTTAATTGTGGAAATGGGAGCTGGAGTGAATTAAAGAGAAAATGAATGAATTCTTTTAGACAGAAGATGATTGAACCATACTGAACATGTTATAGGAAAAAAGGTGCTCTCTTCTAATGTCTACAGAATTCTTATAGTGGACTGTAATAATTGGTGAATATGTTAGTCTGTATTTTTCAAGTTGCTTAAATATCTGTGGATAAACAAGATTTCTAATTAAATAACATTATGAAAGTAGCTAAAACATTTAAAATGTAATGTGAAAACGATGTATGTTTTTAAATACCACAGACAAATACTATAGCAGATTATTATAGATAGGCGGAAAATATTCTATATTACATGATGTACTTGTGGACATTTTTTTCTCTGTATGTCAAAGCCACCAATTAAAATAGAGTCTTGGTTATTTTTTGAAAGTATTATACTAAGAGTAAGCCCAGTCAAATTTTTGTATAGCCAGCATTCAAATTGTTGTTATGGGAAGAAAGTGTCTGTTAAAATAGTGGAATAAGGTCTGCACTCTAGCATAAGTTTGATTTTTGTAATCTAAATTTAGACTGCATTTAAAACTTTTGAGATTGTGATCAGCTGCTTCAAATCTGAAGTCAGAAGAAAAACACTGCAGTGATGTATGTATCATGTAATATAAAGGGGATTTTTTAAGTTTCTTTTCAAATTAAATATGCTGAAGTGAGAAGCATTTGAAAAATGCCTAAAGCATTTGGAAAGCATTTTGGCTATTGCCAAAATTGTATTAAATTTGAAACTCAAGAGTGAGGATTTTCATGGGTGGTAGAACTTTCAAAGGGCAATGTCAAAGTTGAAATCTATTTTTCCATGCAGCCTTTTAATCAAATTCACCACTCTCCCTCATGTCGTCCCCCCCACCCCCCAGTCGCCCTTCTTGCTTTTTGGTGTATTGGCTTTTTCATTCTGTGTCTTGGTTACTCCATGTTAGTATGGGGAACTAATTTTGATTTGTGAGGTGTAGACATTTAAATACTTATCTGCATATGTTCTTTGTTTTGTAATTATACTTGAATTCAGTACATTCTGTATCATGTCTGGAACTTGTAATTACTCAGTAAAATGTTACATAGCCAGTAAAGGTTGGTTTCTGTTAATTTAAGCAATTTTATACATATTATGAAGGTAAGCACTAACAATGGCTTTAGGCAGCTGATGATTTGCTACATTTCTGAATTCAAAATGCATATAACTGTTTTGTGGATGCAAAACAAAGGTTATATCCATCTATTTGTACTAGTTATTCAGTCTGCCTTTGTGATGCTGACAGTGTTAAATAGCACACACTCAGTGAGGGAGCAATGTGCCCAGTATAACCAAGCTCTGTTTATTAATATTCTGTACTTTATGGCAACTCTGCCTTTCATCCTATTTATCCCCATCCTCAAAAGAGTGCAGTTTCTTCCCTGGTACAGAGAAAGCTCTTTCTGCCTGGCTCAGAGGCCCCAGTGGTGCTGTCTGCTGTTTGGACTACCTGTCCTGATCCAGACATAAGGATAAAATGAAAAAATTTAGTAATACAGATGGGTTGCATGTCTCTGTATAGTCAAAGGTATGGAGAAAATTCCTTGAAGAGGTTGGTTTTATGTATTAGGTTCATATAGTAAGTGTAATTTCACAATCCCAGCAAAGCTGTCCAAGCCTCTTAAGAAAAAGCTTGAAATCAGTCAGCTTAGAAGGGATTTAACATATTCTCTGATTCATTAAAGTGCCGCTTTTTATCACTAATACTGATAAAACTGGTGATTTATCCAGTTATGGAACGAAATACTTGTAATTGGACTAAAAAATCTATATGTGGTTGGAAAGAAGAGTCAAAAATGCCAGAAGCCTGCATGATGAAGTGGAGAACCTTGAAGAAACTCTGGAGTTTTTGTCTGTATGGTATCAGATACCAGAAGTAAGGTGGTCAGGCAACATGTTGCAGGAAAGATTTTGGCTATGCAGCATGATGTCCTGATTGCTACAGATGTCTCTCTTCATAGTTAAGAGACTCCCCTTTTCAAGGAATGTTTGTTGTTTTGTTTTGTTTGTTTTCCTAATGAACCAAGATTTGCCTGAGCAGAGACAGGAGATACTTCAGGGCCTTGTCTCTTGTCTATTCGAGGTCAAGTCCAAATATTGGACTGTCTTTTGGGCTGTCTGAATAACGAGGCAAGTGGTATCAGCCACTTAGAAAGAGGGAGAGAGCTCTGTCTTTTCACATGATGTAACTTGGAATCTTCAAAATGCCTTATTTACCATTTGTGGTATTTGTTGAAAGACCATTCTTAAATAATCATGTTAAGTTGTGGGTAATGGGTTGAAATGGGACCTTGCAGTTGGCTTGTTAGAGGTGATCCTAACAGTGCTGTTCAAGAATGAATTTTGTCTGTCTTTCTTAGTATTTTATGAGGGACTTCATTAAAATATCATGAAAAGTAAACCTTCCCTTACTGTTTCAATTAAACTTTTCTTGACAACCTTAGGAAAAGGGACATAATTTCTACCTTCACAGAAGTCATGACAGCTTGGCTTTTAGTAAATTATCTATATTGATTTACACAAGCTCTGTTGTGAATTTTTTTTTTTTTTTTAAATTTAGACAGCTTCAGTTCCATTACTGAATTGAGACATAATAGGATTTTTTTCTAGGCTCTCCTTGCTACAAATGAGGTGGCTTAAATGTTATTCAGTGTTTAGTGTAAACTGATATTCAGTGTTTTAGAGAAATATTTTTTTTTTCCACCCAAAATAGTGATGGAACAGCAGTTTACCACTGAAATAATCACTCTGGATACACAAGCCATTAAATCAGGCCACTCTGGATACACAAGCCCATTAAGTTTAGGGTCAAAATGTTGGTTGGGTTTTTTTCAAAGGCAATCATAAAGAAAACCCATCTTGCATTTGATGGACATAAAAATATATTCATATATGAACCCTGCATGTTATAATTGTATGTAGGTATCTTTGGCTGTAGATTTGTACCTCACTGATCATATTTCTCATGGAAGAGAATAGAAATCTCAGCAAAAATAAAAATTAAATACTGTGGAAGAAGATCCTAATGAATTGGACAACTTGGAAACTTTGATGGAAGATATTTCAGTAAGACTGTGGCTTTAACCCACTCTGTTCCTTCCCCTTTATGCCTTGCACTGATTTCCTTGGTTCTGGCCTCTGCGGTAGAACTTCAGTCTCCAGGTAGTTCAAAACAAGGGGTTTGGGTGGAGAAGACTAATTCCAAGATCTATGTTCCAGGAGCTCCATCTGCTAGGTAGGCAGTTGGCCGCTTCTGGATCTGGGTTTACAAATGTGCTGAGGTTAACTTTTTTCTTGGAAATTAGTCTTGCCCTGGAATACTCTTCGTGATGTTGTGGATGGGAAAGGTACCCTGGGTGTTTCCTTCAAATTCCTTTTGTCGAGAGACTGTTGGAACTGCTTGCATCTCTGCTTCTCATTTTGGATTAGCATTTAGAAAATGAAAAAAAAAAAAATCTTGCTTCCATCACTTCAATAAGTAGTTCAGTTGTTGGCTCTTTCAGGTTCACATCCTTTTGCAAGAAGACTTCACTTTTTCACTCACACTAGTAGGCATTTTTGAAAGGTTTAATTAGACTTTTTCTGCTGTACTATTGACCCTGTTTCTGAATGGGAACTAAATATTAACTTTTCTAATAGGAAACTACTTTGAGTCATTAGCAAACCTATTTCTTTCCATTTTCCTACAAAGACAGGCTAAGTTGAGACAATTATATCTGTCAGATGAGTGGGAAAGTTTAAAGCATTTTTAAGGACAAAAGGGTTTTTTAGCTTTTTCCCAACAAAATTGTGTAAGTTTATGTCAGATTTTTTCTTTTCCCCTTGACTCGGGAACTTAATCTGCTGATGTGGCTTTTATTTCCCCTTAACACCATAAATTTGCAGTAAAAGTTGCTTTTTTCTTCAGATGTTGAAGAGTCTGTGTAGGAGGGGTTTTGTTTTCACAGAGCAAGGTCATATACAGAGATCCAGGAATCCAAGGGACTCTGCTGCTAGGAAATAACCAAGGCAGAACTTCTGCTTTAAATAGGCCCCACTAAAGGAGTGGTCAACTCACATCAGTGATATTGGTTTGCACTATCAATAACTTAAGATATGATTGTCACTTGGAGCTTTCTTCCTGCTGAAGCACTTGGCACCATTTGTAGTTACCCATGGTGCAGATGAGCATAAGAGGTGTAAGGAAAGATGAGTTATGTCTTCCCTGCTCTCTTTGAGGTACCATCTATGTGCACGTTTACAAATAGAAGCTGAAGTTTGCAAGTCAGTACTCACCATGTATTGTTGTCCATGCTGCATGAGCTAGTTGATCACAAAGCTGTGATAAGAGAACATTGTGAAGGCAGTGTCTCAAGAACTCAGATGTTAGGAGAGAGCAAAATAAATGCTGCTGTGCAAATGTATCTCAGTCTCTTTGTGTTTGGGGGTCCCTATGTCTGTGCTCCACACTGCTGCTGTTGGCCAGCACCCCGGCCTCCTGCAGGAGGATGCTGCTCCTTCATCAGTTATTTGGTATTTGTTTTATCCACATTTGATCTAGCCTTGTTTTATGTACTGTGTGCACTCAAACTACTCTGCAGGCTTGTTGCTGTCTTCGAGGGCTTTTCTGTTGTGCTTAGCACTATAGCTCTGGTTCTTCAGTAGCACTGATCTTCACAAAACCCCCATGAAATAAGAGGTAGAACTGTCTCAATCCTGAGCACAGTGGGCTGAAGGTTGAAACATGGTGCCTCCCGCTGTGTTCCCTGGGACTTTCGTTTCAGTCTCCTCACTGTGATGGAAACACTTCCTATTCTGACACTCAGTCCACTGGCTTCAGTCAGTGCCTCACTAGAGGGAAGGAGGCAGAGAAAGCAGCCATTCCTGCCTATCTGAACTCCTCAGGGCAAGACTTTGCAACATGAGTAGTCTTATTTTAATAAGATTACAAAGATTTTTATAATCTCAGTTTGCCTGTTCTAAACAAATTAGGTAAAAACTAAATTCCTTCATGTGCATGATATTCAATGTCTGACTTGGACCTTAAAGGTTCTCTTTGGGAACACCTTAGTGCTTCAGCAGGGACAACTAACTGCCAGCAGATGGGCTGTGCTTCTGAGGGGACCAGCACTGTGTCAGAGCAGGAGCACAGTTTAACTGTTGCCTTACCAGTATGTTTAACAGGTATTTAGTGGAAGAATGATAAAATGTGACATTACTGAATTACATCCCCATCTGTACTGCCTGTTCCCCTTATTTCCTATCCCTTGTTCTCTGCCATCCCAGGTACCTCTTCTTTACCCCTTCTCTCTGCCTGCCCAGCCCCAGGTGCTGACTCTCATGGTTATCACCTTCTCACAGGCTCTGCTGTTAGACCTAATCTCTCTTTTAAAGCTTCACAATGCTGCTGCCTCTGGTTCCTTACCTACGTGCTCTCCTTCCCTGCCAGCTTTCTATGCTACCTGTACTGCCTCTTCACCCTGTTGATTTCCCCACAAGCCATTCCCATTCAGTCCTGCCTCTGGACCTAACTTCTGACATTTCCAGCCATTGCCCAAGAGTCTGTGAAGTCAGAGCTTTTCAAAGAGACGTTAATTATAATTTTTTCCCAAGACGGATTAATACAGGGTTTTTTTGGTTACACTTCTCAGAATCATAGAATAGAATCATAGAATAAGATGGGTTGGAAAGGACCTCTGAGATCATCAAGTTCAACCCTTGATCCACTGCCACTACAGTGGCACTAAGTGCCACATCCAGTCTTTTCTTGAATACCTCCAGGGATGGAGAATCCACCACCTCCCTGGGCAGCCCATTCCAGTGCCTGATTACCCTCTCTGTAAAGAACTTCCTCCTGATATCTAACCTAAACCTCCCCTAGCAGAGCTTGAGACCGTGCCCTCTTGTCTTACTGTTGGTTGCCTGGGAGAAGAGACCAAGCCCCACCCGGCTACAACCTCCTGGCAGGTAGTTGTAGAGAGTGATGAGGTCTCCCCTGAGCTTTCTCTTCTCCAGGATAAACAACCCGAGCTCCCTCAGCCTCTCCTCGTAGGGCTTGTGCTCAAGTCCCTTCACCAGCCTCGTTGCTCTTCTCTGGACCTGCTCCAGCACCTCAATGTCCTTCCTGAACTGAGGGGCCCAGAACTGGACACAGTGCTCCAGGTGTGGCCTCACCAGTGCTGAGTACAGAGGCAGAATCACTTCCCTGCTCCTGCTGGTCACACTGTTCCTGATACAGGCCAGGATGTCATTGGCCTTCTTGGCCACCTGGGCACACTGCTGGCTCATTTTCAGTTTCCCGTTGACCCAAACTCCAAGGTCCCTTTCTGCCTGGCTGCTCTCCAGCCAGTCTGTGCCCAGCCTGTAGCGTTGCATGGGGTTGTTGTGGCCAAAGTGCAGGACCTGGCACTTGGCCTTGTTGAACCTCCTCCCATTGGAATTGGCCCAACTCCCCAGTCTGTCCAGGTCCCTCTACAGAGCCCTCCAGCCTTCCAGTTGATCGATGCTCCCCCCCAGCTTGGTGTCATCTGCAAACTTACTAATGGTGGACTCAATCCCCTCATCTAAAACATCAATAAAGATATTACACAGAACTGGGCCCAACACTGATCCCTGGGGGACACCACCAGTGACCGGCTGCCAGCTGGATGCAGCCCCATTCACCAGCACTCTCTGGGCCTGGCCCTCCAGCCAGTTCCTAACCCAGCACAGAGTGCCCCTGTCCAAGCCATGGGCTGCCAGCTTTTCCAGGAGTATGCTGTGGGAGACACTTGAATTATTTTAGTGAGAATTTCACTAATAACTGTTTTCACTAATTTCACACAAAACCCCCCTGAACCAAAACCAAAACCAGCAGGCTGAAGCCCCTTATGTATAAAATATCTGCTCAAACCCAGTTAATTTTGCAGCATTACAGACACCAAAAAGTGTTGTTTTATTATGGCAATATTTGGCAACCAGTTCAAATGGCTGACACCAGCCTGCAGTCAGGCCCATCTTGTTTCACAGCCCAGCAGAAGGGGTTTGCCACAGTGAATGTTTGTCACTGTAATTCCTCTACAGATTATCTGGACTCTAAAGCATTTAAGAGAACAGGAGACATTACATTCAGCCATCACTGAATTTTGAATTAAAATGGGATTTAAACCTCACTGCTTGAAAATCCAGGTCTTAAGACTGCAGATGGGTACCTCCTTTGAACAGTCTTTCTATCTAACCAGCACATAAATACATATAGCTGTGTTTTGAGATGAAAATGATTTATTTTATAGTCAGACTTGAATTCTTCATAATCTTTCACTGTGCTTGCCAGTGTGTCATACCAAACAAACATTTAGGAATTCAAGAGAAAATGCTCTAACCTTTTATATAAACCTAAGTCTGAAACTTTTAATATATATTTATTGTCAAAACTAGTTGTGATGGCTATCACATTAACACAACAATGCCTATAGAGAAAGAGAGAGACAGGTTAACCAGAGACTAACTTTTATTGTGCATTTTTATGCAACAGAACAAATGGAACTGGAGGTATGTAGTAATAAAACCAATATTCAAATTAGAATTAACACCTGAAATAGTAAACTGCAGGTAACAAATGTCTTTATAATTAAAAAATATTGACTGTTTTAAAAATTCTCTAAGATTTTATATTCTTTAAAAGAAATGTGTGTTGCCACATAGAAAACAATTCACACATCCTATAGAAATTGTCACAAAAACCTTACTAGTCTATATTACACTATGCACTCTTTTTTTGTACAATATCTGATAAAGGTCTATCCCTAACCTGTACTTACTCTACACAGTACATCATTAGAAAGTATTCATAGAATTAACTACACCATAACAATAAAAATATCAGGATTAATGTTTTTTTTTTTTAATCACAGTTTCTCCACAAATATTTGTCATAGAAAATATAGCGAAGGCATGTTGGCACAGATGGGCGTGCAGTACTGCTACACAAAGTTTGAGAGAAGGCAGATACATAAATGACAGTAAGATTAAAGCATATGGAAGGATAAGACAAGAATCTCTATCCTCCTGGGACTTTCTGGAGTGACATGATAGATAGCAGTTTCCTTGTGTCGCAAGCCTGCTGCCTACATCCAGAGCTGGGAAGGGATGTGCTGGCTTACAAAGCACACTGCTTAAATATGGATATCTCACCCTGCAAAGGCTTATGTGCTATCTATAATTTCAGGTCCCATACTATTATACCTAACATCTTGCGGATATTTAGACACTTCAATGCGTACGAATTTATAATACCTCATGAAAAAATAACTGGAATAAACTGTTGTGGACGGTTTGGGGTTTTTAAAATGAAATGGGTGGGTCAAGTGGTCACGATGGCAATTAAAGACAGAAGAAAAGTTTTCTATACTCTGTTACTTTAAACCAAACATGAACAAAAATATGAGCTGGTGTCTGTTAATGTCTGTCTGTGACTATGATTCATGTCACTGGCCAGTGCACATAAGCAATTGAGGGCAAAATTTTGTTTGTAAAGAAAGGTCCATACCACTAAAGCCACTTCTACTGCCAAAGTGGCTTTCAGTATGATACTGTACTTTTGGTTATTTTGCACAATACGAGACTAGAGGATTGTGAGTGGTTCCAGGATACTGGCTATGCTTTTTACACTAAAAATAAAGCTAGGCTTACTGGTTATTTCAGCAAATCCTTAGGTCTGAGAGGTCCGTCCAGTCCAGTTAATCTGTTCTGAGACTGTTAAAAGTGAAATGTTTGTATCTTTAATATCACACAATTAAATATCTGAAAGGAAACCATCACAATGTTTACAAAAATACAGCATGATACATATCGCTGTGGACAAATTTACAGTATAATGTTGACTCACACGTTCTGACATGTTTTACCAAATAGTTCTGGCATGTGTCACCACATTAAACATAGACCAGCAAGACTTACACCATCTGAGCAATGTAACATCTTCTACTATAATTCTTTTTAAAAAAGTGTAAGTTCAACACCAAAAAGCTACTATAGGATATCTGTACTGTGACATTTCTGTACATTGAATTTCTTCTCTAGAGGCCACCATGTGCTGTTGACCGCTCCACGAAAGTCACCTCCTGCCTGTAATGAGGGGATGCAGTTCCAAACCCCTTGGTCTAGTGAGGTCCTGTGTGACTAAATTGGTAACTGAATTTTAGAAAATAAATTAGTTAATTTGGGTCCAGTGAGTGCCTTTCAACCCCTTCCTAAAAAATCACCAAAATTAAAATGAACCGAGAGGTACGGGACATTTAAGGGCCTAAAGCATATCCTGGCTGAGTGAGGTCCTGTCTATGGCATGGTGGAGCCCGCGTCCTGAGATACCCCGTGGGCCATGAGAGACCAGTTACAACTGCAGGTAAAGAGGAGGCAGATGGCAGGAAGAAGCCATTGTGTGGGTAGGCTGAGCTTTGAGACTGCCTCAGTCCTGCGGCCTGCCTGGGGCTAGAGGAGCGCTGTGCTCCAGAGAGCCCTTGCTGATCTGTGAGGAAGGGGCTGGGTGTCTCCTGCCTTGCCTGGTGCACAGGGAGAAGGCCGTGAAGCAGAGGAGGAGGGTAAAAGGAGCAATTAGTAGCTATTCTCGTGGCTTGCACAAGGCGGTGAGGAAAGCTGCGGAGTGTGAGATATGCATTCAAGAGAGTCAACGCTGATGAGGTAGCACTAAGGATGATCAAAAGTGAAGTGAGCTTTCTTTACAAAAACCAGTTCCCTGTATCTGCCAGTGGGGAAATATTGTCTCAAGAAAAGCTGGTTCAGGCTGTAAAGGATGCCTGCGTGGGCCTGAACAACCAGACAAGGGTAAGGAGATGCAAACACCCCAAAATGGAAAGGAAAGGGTATAATTTCTTTGGCATTGCCTATTTCTGGAGTGCATCAATTTGGAGGGACAATGGACTCCTAAACCTTTAAAATTAAAGGTTTTTAGTAGACTGACTTTTGTTTTTAAAGCTGGTATCTGCTTCCATGTTATGCACCGTTGTGAATTCTGCTCTAACAGCTCTTTTCTTATAGCTCTTAGACAGTACTGACTGCATGTTTATCAAATACAGAAGTCTAAAGTAGGCTCTTCTTGCCCAAGCCCTCCCTGAATCCAACTCTGAGCAAAACCAGCACATTGTCTCATCTTCTTCACGGAGTGGATATAAAACACAAATGAAAGCAACACCAAGAAAAGGCAATTTGAAGCCTCTAAAGCTACACAATATGGCTGCAGAATAGCAGTAGACAACAGAAAATCTGTCTTCTGAAATGGCAATTTGTTTTAGCAATCTTGTTTTAATGAAAACTGTCGTGATCAACTATGCTACTCTAGAAATCTAGATAAATATACTGTCTATCTGATATACAATGCAATTTTTAGCTATTGGAACTGCCTGTTATTGTTCTGGGTCTTTGAAGGATTCTGCTGTTGATGAGTGCTGCTGTTTTACCCGGAAGCTTAATTTCCTGGAAGAGTTGGCCAAGGGAGTCCCTGAATTTTTTATCAGGTGCGGTATTTTAAGGTAGCATTTATAATTGTGTTCTTTTCTGTTAGGAAATGGGAGACCGCTTCTTTTTGTTATAAGTGTGCAGACTTGTTCTTATATCTTCTACTCAGGGAAAGCAAATAGCACCCATCTGTTCTGGGTCCAGGCCTGGGGTTGTTATCAATAGGCAGACGGATAGTAGCCGCTGTTTCTTCTGATATTTTTAGTTTTTTTAATGACCTTTTCTCTACAACTGATGAAATGAACTGCACTTTTCCTTTGAGTATGCTATGAAGTACTTGGATAATAGGCACTGAAAAGTCTTATTAAGAAGGACTTGAAATGGATTTCTTTCTGTTAACTGGGATATGGTAGGATGGGGAAGCTGAAATGTATGCAGTATGCGTTCAAACATGCTTTGGACTCCTAAATGACTGCAGGGTTAAGTATGTTTAACAAATAGTATCTCCTAAATTAAGTGGTTGCTACTGATGTATGAGGTGGTTCTCACTGCCATCAATCACCAGATCCATCTTGCATACCTCTATTGAAGACTTCATCCTGTGATCCCGGATGGTCAGTCCCTTCGTAATATGAGTTCCCATTGTGAAGGAAAGTCCCCACTGCGCGCCCCTGACGAGCGTGTCCTACTGCGTCACTGAACACCTTGTTTATTTGCTCTTCGGATGGCATCCACCAGTCTGGGTTGGAAGTACAATGCATCCTAATAAACTCTGCAGGAAAACATGCAAGGATAAAAAACAGCTTGTCTTTGCAGCATTTTTTATCACCCAGGCATCAAAAGCTCACGGGAAATAAAAGGGGATATTGCTGCTCTACTTAAGAAGTAAAGCCTTATGGGGGATGCTGTGATAATGCCACTGGGATCTATTTTATTGCTGCACAAGTGTGTTTCTCCACATGCAGTGTTTTTTGCTATACCTGAGCTAAATAGGTGACGCGTAGGACCTGCAGATAAAATACCTTCTTGTGGAAATAAAAAGAACTAATTCGAAGTGAAGGCTGTGATTCAGCATGTGCAATACATGTGAAAGCTAACATGAACGGGATATATTTAATTTGAAACCTACTGGTGTTTATACCTCAAAGTGATTGCTGTTGTGGATCTTTATGACCTCCCTCTGCTGGCTGCTTCAGCACCTGCAGGCTACAGGAGCCCACAACCTGCTGGAAAATGTCACTGCCATTATTTCAGTTTGATGCTCCTTTCTGTTTGGGATATTTTTCCTTTTAAGTTCTGCTTTTTTCCTCTCCCTGTATTTCACACCTATTTTTTCAGAGACTAAACTCACCTCAGAAATAGCTAAATGAAATTAGAGGGCTGAGTTGGTGAGCCTTCCAATAGTTTTCAATGCAGGAGAAAATGAATTATACTGCATGTAATTTGGCTATTAAAGTAGCTGGTGCTTCCACATGCAGCTATTTGTATGTGATGATTAAATTTTTTATAATTTATTTTTCAGATCCTTTGACATGTAATATACTAGACCTTGCACAAGGTGCCTTACCAATTCTGGAGCTGTAACTGCTAGACATAGCTCAAATAGGTGTATTTGGACTTTGAAACATTCAAAAACAATTTAAATGTGAGGGAACCTTATTAGAGATACTGGATACACTATAGCTCATATGGAAACTGAACTTCTTATTTATTCTGTAATATTAGTGATTCCCTCATGCAGTATTGTGTGTCCCAGGATATTTTTAAATTCTATTTTCTACTGTTGACAAGCCAACAGCACAATAAGTGGGGTGTAAGGTAACTTCATTACTGTCACCACATCTTGAGACGGGGACTGCTGTGCTTTTACATCAGTTCCTGTGCCTGCAAGGTATCTCATCTGTTGGACAATTAGGATATGATTTTTGCATAGCTCCTCCAGCAGTGTGTCTGCAAAAGTGATAGCAATCTCTGTTTTAAATTCATTTCCCTGGAAGTCCACACAGACAACAGTAATTCCTTCCTAGTTATGCTCATGTGTGCCTCCACAGACTTGTCTTTCTCTTGGAGAAATGGTTACCACATAAAGGAGTAATGCTATAATTTAAGCACGCCAGTCTGTTTTAAGGCTGGTTCCAGACACCAGTCAGTTGTAGGAATATATTAAAAATGTTTATAGATATTCAAACTACTCTGAGTGCAGAGAGACAACCAATTTACACTCTCTGCTATGGTGGAAAGGTATAATTGGTCATTGGCTGAGAATTAGTCAGACACTTGTTACCTTGGCTTGTAAATGGGCAGGAGCCAGTGGCCAGCTTTTGGCACTGGATAAAGTTGTCCTGTTCCCACCCACGCACAAAAGCCCAAAGGGAGAACTGTCTGCTCTGCTTTCTTAGCTGGTCCTTAGATACTAAAAAGTTTTGCCTTCCTCTTCAAGCTTCTGAAAATTGAAGAAATTAGCCTTCCTCTTTCTCCCAAGGAGTGCTCCCTACATTCTGTATGTCCAGGACCCCAGAAAGGAGAGTGGTCATAAGCAAAAGTCCAGGTACAGGATTTACTGGTAGTCTTGGGAGGCAGGGGGAAGAAAGAGGAAGAAAAGGGTATCAACACTCTGCTTGTGTGTAACTTATTAAGTGAAATTTAAAGTAACTTAGTAAATATTAAGCACTAGTATCTAGCCTTCAGTTCACAGGAAAACTTCTGGAACCCTGAATCTTTCTCTAGACCTCTACAGCATAGTGTGCAATGGACTTGCCCTTCAGTTAAGCTCTGATAGAGTATTCAGGTCTGGTTAGAAGATTCCTCTGTAGTACAAAAAGAGCCTCTTTACCTAATTTGCCTGTATTCAGAATCTGAGTTCATTACCTGGTTACATCAATGTACCCCAATCACAAATTTTATGTACTTAGCACTGTTGGATTCTTCTACCCTAGATGGGAAGAGTCTCCATCTGATGAATATAACCTCTTTGAACTCCAGTTGAATGACTAAACATATTTTTATCACTGACTGACCAAATATAGCTTTTTACATTGCATTGATTAGTAAATATTCTTGAGTTAGTTCAACCAAAACTTCACGTATGTGCCCACAAAATACTAAAAAGTTAACTACGAGTTAATAAAAGAAATAATAAGCATATGCTTGATAAAATGCAGATATTGATACTAAAAAGATGGTTTTTATTGAGATTTAAAAAGTCCAGGTTTGTATGTTTTATTATAAATCTTTGTAACAGGGAAACACTTCAAACAATTTTAGAAAATGAAAGTATAGAACATCCTTCTCAATCTGTACCCTTTCTCTACATTGTCCAATATTCTCACTCTCTGACATTGCGAAATGCTTGCAAAACTCCCCTTTCTTTTCAGGCTAAACAAGGGGGAAAGTTATTCCCTAACTTTTTCAGCCAATGTTGCATCAATATGCCAAACAAGAAGTTAAATTCTTAACAACACATTTGTATACACTTTATAGGTAATTAACCTGTAGATGTTCTTGACACTATAAGATGTTCAAACCTATTCTGAAACTCGGTTAGCTTCTAACACCAATGATGCCTTGTGTTCTTCTACACATTAGGTTATAATTATTCCTTTGGTTAGTTTTGTGTATCAGGGTTAAAAAATACCCTGATAGTTTATTATAAAAGTGTAATCAGGATTGTCTGGATTTGCTTGTTTGTATAAAGTGTATTAGTGTCATGTGGCCTTGCATTTCTCCTCTCTTAAATAAGCAGCCTTGTTTTTTCCCATCCAAAACCACCCAAAACACATATATAATACATACATACATACATGTATGTATGTATAAAAAGAAAGTGGAGGGTTTCTGGATGCTTGTCACCTGCCTGTAAAACCCCTTCTAGTTCTGCAACTGTCAGCTTCTACTGAGCCAGAGCCAATGTGGTGAAATGAGATCACATATGGTGGACACTGAGCGAAAAGATGCAGTACCTCTGAGACATGTTACTTTTACTGGATCCAGAGGACGTCTTTCAGGACCTGTCTCTCCTGACTGCACTGACCTTTTCCTTTTTCCAAGGCCGCATGAGTACTTAAGCTCATCGGTTGTGAAAACAAATCTGATGAGATAGCGCAGGAGCCGTCGTCCATCTTTCTTGGAAGAATTTACAGCTTCATCCCACTGTTTACTAGTGATGTAGACAGGGTAGTTGTTCAGCAACTGTTTACTCCCCTGGAAAAGTGAAATATTTCCATTGCTTATTTTACAAGGCAAATAGGTAAAAATGTCAGTTGCAATAGGAGATATGTTTTTTAATTAGCCACAATACTGACAGTGAAACACAACCCAAAGTGAACATTGCTCTTACTGAGAAATGATTACTTTTAAAATTACTTTTCCATTTTCTAGAAGTCAAATTGAGTGAAGCACAAGGAATACATTTTGAGAAGTGGTTATTGATAATTTCCACTTTAACAAGCGGGTTCAAGAGTTAAGAATCAGTGACTGGGTATATTATTTAACTATAACGTTTCTTCTTAATATGTTTGAATGCATAAAAAGGGTCTTTGAAGAGTGTGATCAAATGGATCACTTCATTGCAGCTGACAGTTTACTTCAGAGGTGACTCTTTTAGTCTATTTTTATAATAAATTTATTACTTCTGTAGAACACACCCGAAACTTGACAGCAGTTATGTTACTGTGAAAAATGTAAAGAAAATAAATAAAGGAACTATGAAAACTAAAAGCTTTATTTTTATTAATGAATGCTGTATTAACTCCAATTATAGCTTTACAAAAATGCCACTGGAAAGAAATTTTGCTTTTAACCTTCATAATTTGTGTGCTTCAACATTCCAACATTAAATGAATGCTGTGGGACTAATTATGGGGATTCCTATAATCCACACACATTTATAAGCCCTCTCAAGTCAATTGTACCTAAATTATATTTAATTCTTGTTGCCCATAAAATGCTATAGTCCAGGATTACCCAATTAATGTACGATGGTACTGTTAATATACTTGAAATAATTTAAGTACACAAAAACCCCAAACTACACCCTCCTAGAGACTCATTCACTTATACAGCTGCACCTCTTTATCAAAATGCATAAATCTAGAAGCCCAATTAGTAAACTCTTCATATAGCCCCCAGCTTAGACAGGAACTTGCAGTGAGCTACAGAAACAAGGGTCTGGTTCTCAGTGAGGCAATCAGCCACCCACTGCGCTTGTGGGCAACCTCTGCAAAGTTCTCCTCACTTCCAGGCCTTTGATATCTCAAAACTGTTTTAAGGACTACCCTTGCCCTCTTTCATACATTTATTATAATATCTTGGGAGAAAACTTGAGAGTATATTTGAAGTTTCTCCTCAGGTATTTGCTTTTAGTTTTTTTGCAAGCTTGATAAATAGATGGAAAATTGAATTTAGTAACAACCGTGCTGAGGGGGCCATTAGATAACCTGTATGATCTAGAGCAGCACCATGTCCCAGTGGGGTTAGCAACACTGGGAGCTGTGTGACCGTCTGCTACTTGTTTGCCTTGCTGCAAGCTGCTGGCAAAGACAGCTATGGGCAAATCCAAAGCTCTACAAAGGAAGCCAAAATATAAAGGAAAAGATGGGCTTTGTCTGTCTGAGGGGCCACTCCCCCCAGAACAACTCAGCACTTTATTACCCCTGTAGCTTGTAAATTCAAGCTTGTAATCCCTAAGAGAAAGACTTTTCACCTATAGTCTAGCTCTGTTATAATTTGGGACTTTCTCTTGCACTTCAGTGTCTCCTCACAACACTGCAAAAGGGTCAGGGTCAAGTCCTCTCCTTTCATTCATGATCCAAGAGGATGCTTTGATTTTTGCCAGGTACACAAGCCCCTGGGAAGCCAGTAGTAAGTCTCAAGAGCTCTGACATGAAGGAACATTACCTGCCATCCAGTCCAGCTCCTTGTCCTCTGTCAAATTGGTGAAGGGCTGGAGAAGGAGGAGGAGCAGAGGGGCAGCATGGAAAGCTCTCTGGAGGTGTTATACTCTTATGCTAAAGCAACTATGACCACAGTATTGCAGCAGGAGCTGACACAAATACTTCCTTGATTTGTTCCACACCAACAGTACACAGGACCATGTGATACTCATGTTGGTACTTATTTTTTTCAGCACCTAGCTCCTCATCCCTTTTATATAAAATCAATTATTTTCCTACCTTAGATTTCTGAAACCTATTTTTTTCCTATTACAAAAAAACCTCTAGTGAAGTAAGGACCATTTTTAATAATACCAATGCAAAGTACAAGCTGCAGCTAACTCTGTAGGCACTGTCTCTTTTTTAAGCCCTGGCAGGCAGGGCTTATGCAATGCAAACCCATTGCCCAGCGTAAGGCTCCAGTCTTGCTCATGTGCATTAAGGATGGATGCTCATATGTGGCTTTGCTAAGCAGCAAGCTATCCTAAAAGCTGTGATGGAAATACGGCGCAGAAAGGCCCAATGTCTAGATTTCATGAGAGCTCACATTACTATTAACTGAGGAGAAGGTAATAAATTTTGTGTAACTTCCTCAGTCTCGATGTTATAATGCTTCTTTCTTATTCCACCTGAAATTTAGGATATTTTTCCTCATTCTTCTCCAAAGGCGTGATACACTGTTATACTACTCTGTTAAACAATTACCGGGATCCTGCTACAGATACACTTTCATTGCTTCCTCTGAAAGAAAAGCACTTCTGGGCAAAACATTCTCACTAAATATATGATGTGGTTTAGTGTGTCCAGCATTCATTAATCTAAAACAAACACAAAATCTCCCAGAAATAAAATAAGCAGACCCTGCCCTGAAGGAAGAACCAAAAATCAAATGCCTTCATGCTTGTATTTGTACATGATTAAGCTCATGAATAAAAGATTAATATCTATGTGTTTAATTGAATGAAAAATTATGTCACATTGTGACAAGCTATTCCTGGTGGGACATTGCAGAACAGCCTCAGTTTTTACAGTACTTGAAAATTTTGGTTAAACAAAAGAGCATTAAAAATGGAAAATGAATCTTTGGAATATATTTGAGTGATAACAAGTAACTATATATAAATATAAATATGTATATATCAATAAAACTGAAATGGAGGGATAAAACTGAATGTACTACTAAAGTGATGCACACCCTGAACTGCTGCAAAATATCTTCAGTGAAACTATGGTAAGTTGGACTATGTGAGGCTTGCACTATGTATCATTTCTGTGCAAAGGGAGATCAGACTACACCTAAGTCTTCCCTCTTCTGATTTTGTTTCTGTGAATGGACAGTGACACATATACAAAAACATGCATAGCAAGGGTCTCAAATACAGACAGTCCAAATGAGAAAAGTCTCAACAAAACCACTTAATTTCAGGCATTTTTAGGAGCCTGGATAGAAAGACACCAGAGTAAAATTAACATGAGTTACACTAGAGCTGATACAGAGACCTATACATCTAACTTCTAGACAAGGGGAGGACTTAAATGTCCAGCTTTTTCACTGCACCACTTTTAAAGAGACCGTAATTACAAAAATCCCCAAACTTGGTATCAAGTACAAAATTGTTCACACTCAACATTTGTTTGGGATGGTTTCTGAAAAGCAAGAGCTCTCCATAGACTTGCAGAAGTCTATATTTGGGTCTGTCTGCAAAATGAAGAAAACCTGCATTTTAGTGTTAACCATGCCAGGGCTACACACGCGTGTCTGTGTCTGTGCATGACGTGTTGGTAAACCCCACACGTGGGCTGCAGCCCCTGTGTACCAGCAGCTGCCGTGTGCAGCCACTGCCAATCACCCAGCTACAGTTTTCACCAAGCTAGCCCTACTCTAAATTCTTATCAAAAAAGTGATGTTTCTGAGGAAAGGTGAGAGAAAAATTACCTGAAGCAAAGCAAATGCAGGTGGTACTGATGGAGGGAGTTGCATATTGCTCAGTAAAGTCATTCTAGGTTACACTAACGATGAGTCTCCTCCATTTGGGGCATTACTGTAGCTAAGAATGACAGCTTATGACAGTTTAACAATAGATTTTACATATTTTTTTACTACTAAAAATATTTTTTCAGTGTTTATTTATTTTCCTACATGTTTTCAATGAATTTTCAAACATAAAATGATGTAGCTTGTCTTCACTGAATACTACCTCGGTTGGATGGTCTGTTGGCTGTGGTACCATAAGCTGGTTGTGATGCTGAAGAACGGTCTTCAAATAATCTAAAACAGTCTGGCAGGGCACTGCATGAAACAAATTGCAATTATTGTATATTAGCTATATAGCATGAAATAGAACAACAATACTAAATCAAGCAGTGTTCTTCAGGATTTGTTTTGTACATCTGTGAGATTTATTTCAAATAGGAAATCCTCATTTTGATTTGTGCCGGCATTTAATTTAATAAATGTACAACAGATGTTGTATTTCCTATTTGAGATCTCTGACATTGCTTTTATTTTCTGCCCACTAGTTTTCAAAGGGTTTTTTCCTAGTTTGAAATGATAATTATTACAAATAAAATTAGGTCAGCAGTAATGATAATAAGAAAAGAATCTGTAAATACTGTGAAAAGCCCAAACCATACAAAGGAGGAAACATTTTTTGGACCTAAATAATGCACCGATTAACATGAAATATGCTCAAAGGTTTTTGAAACTACAGAGTGATTAACTATACTGAAGAGATTCAATGATTCATATACCTAAATATCTATTCCCTCCCTCTTCCTGAATTTTCTATAAAAATAGGTCTTAAACAAATTGCTTTATGTCTCTTTCCCTCATCCTTTCCGCTTTCCATTCCCATCACTCTCATCCATTTCAGTAGTGGTACCAACATCCTATTCTCTTCTGTTGAGGTGATAGGTTAATTAAGGATGATTCAATTATGGGTCTCTCTTAAGCAGATGCTGCCACAACCCTGATTAACTCTAGAGTATTTCTGAGATACAGCTCTTTTCTTCTGAGCCTGAAACACCATAGGAGAATTACACAAAAACTAACACAAGTCATTCATAATTTTGCATTAGTGTCTAAGGTACCTTATCACTCTCATACTTCGTATGGATTGTTTTTGTAAAATATTCAGACTTAATCATAGTTTCAGCTAAAAACCCAAAAGAATTTTTTTTTTTAAAATTATTATTTCTTGTCATTCAGCCTTTACACCTGGAAAAATGTGGTGTTTTGTGCTTTCTCTCAAGCTGGCAATCTGAAAGCCAGCATTGCAATAGCTGAGAATGTCACAAAGCAGGAGTTACAGGTATTTCGCACTTTTTCCTCAGCATTCACACTTACCAGCAGTTGTGCCCCTGTCTAGGCAGCCAGGGTGCAGAACAACTTTATTCCGTGCAAAACAGACTCTTTCTGAAGGTTAAGTGGTGTTGTAACCAACAGTGTGTGTGGCAGGATAGTCTACCCTGAACAGATCTAAAATCCAATAATGCAGGCCATCATACAAACTATCATGCAAGTTCAGCTGCTGGTGCCAGGGTGCTGTCTTGGTGTTAAATTATGCTAAGACCATCCTGGTTCACCAGACTTCAGATATACATTCTTTTTTTGAAACAAGATGGGACAGATAAGCTGGTCTGTGACCTTGTAAATCTGTGACTACCAGTCCATCCCTTCATAACTATAAAAGCCCAGTCCAAACTTTCTAATGGCAGATTCTTCCACATACTTCCTTGAAATGTGGAGGTTCTTCTGTGAAGCAGGGACGCCTCTTCATGGTTACACCACAGGGTTTAAGAGAAAGAGAGAGATCTGCCCTCTCTCTTGTATGGTGAGTTATACCAATCCTTACCTAACGATTGTTTCTTTTGCGAGCTTTGATACAATTGCTTTAATATAACTGTTTTGTTACAATGCACTATATTACTTTGTTATATAATACTCTACTAGTACATTTTTTTAGCTTTTACACTGTGTAGTAAATAATTCTGATTAAGAGCTTTCATCTGTCCACCTCTTTGTTGATTTGTCATAATAAATGATTCATTTATATATCTGTTTTGATATCATTAAAACCTGCAGGACAGAGTGGTTTAATCATACCTCTATAATTCCTTTAAATTCAAACCATTAACACAGCCCAAGGCTAAGACAGGATTCAGCCACACCTAAACCCTTCTCTGAGAAGGGGTTTAGAAAGCAAGAGTCCTTTCTGCACCTCGAGACTCACCTGCAAGGCTTTGCTTCCTAAAACTTTGTCTAGGCATTCCACTCTCCCGTGACAGTGTGCATACAGAAGCCATGCAAAGTGCCTGATATGATGAATAAATTCCTATGTTATTGCACTCTACAGTGACTTCTCTGTAAGGTGACCCACCAGTGTATTTACTCCTCTTGCTGATTTTTCACACAGTAAGTAATTTCACTGCAGGCTATCCAAAGATATGTTTACCTGTGTTCTTCCAAAGGGATGAGGTACAAGTGAGATGACAGGAAATTATTTAACCATTTGTGTCCCCAGCAGATGAAGTACAGCTCCACTTTAACTGTATGCTGCTGATAAAACGCCTTCTCATTACCAGCGAGAAACACAAAAGTACTAAAAGCTGGACAAAGCTTATAAAAACCTCTATCTTCATAAAAGCAGTAATATTTTGACCACAAATTTGTATAATTTTGTTATCATTGTAGTGACTTGAGGATGCTGAACATTTTTGACTTGTAAAGCCATCGCACAGCACAGTTTGCTGTTGGTACAAATAACCTCAGCCTTTCAAACACCAGGTGCTATTTGCAAATCCAGATTTCTTGGGCTGCCGTATTAACTGAAGCCTAAAAGAAGCCACAAAGAGGGCAGAACGAGGCAGAGACTCAAAGCTTTGGTTTCAGATACAGTTCCTCTTATGGCTCTGCAAATATCCTCCATTTCCTCCAAACCTTGCACCAAACGTTAACTTTGTAAGAGCCTGGGGCTCCCAGCTGTGAAGATGAAAATCATTTAAACCTACTAGCTTATTTATTTTGTTTATCTTTGTCTCTGATGTTGTCTCTAGAGTTAACAAAATCATAATCCCAAGAGCTGATCTCTTATGCACATTTCCACTTAGCACCAACATCACTAACAAGGATCTGCACCTACTGTAACCAGAGGGAAAGACACCAATGTTGAAATAACACTGGCTTGTTATGGTTTAGTAGAAAGCCTGGGGGGAGGCAGTAACTTTCTTGCCCTTTAGGGAAGAAGTTCCCACAGCTTTTACTCTCTGCCACTTCCAGTATCATTTCGAGGACACTGGTACTTTCAAAGTAACCTGGCCTGCAGCAAGTGAAAGAGTAAGGTCTTAGCAGAAGTGAGGAGTAGGGGCTACAGGGCACTTGGCATGCTGGGGAAGGTTGGTCTTGCTAAGATGCTAAGCAGGACATGTGTAAGAGGCGGTAGGTATTTGCTGTTTATTGATCCAAGTTTTAAGACTTCATTGGCATTCTAGGCATCTGTACATTGTAACAAGTGCTTATTTGACATAGCTTGTCAAAGCTTTCTCTGCAGAGTATCCTAATTTCTAATGTATAGTTGAACAGTTGAGTAAGTGTGGTGGCCACCAAATGTGCCAATGACAAAAGCTGGGCTGTGACATCCCAGCCTGAGCTGCCACACAGCACAGCAACTCCCTCAACTAAATCCTCCTCGCATCAGACAGCATCAATGGGTAAAAAACTGTACAACCCAAGTCATCATCTCCCAGTGATGCAGTTTCTACCTCAGCTCATTGTTACAGCATATGCTATTTCACCCTCAGGAACATAAACTTTATTTCTGCATTTTGTTTTCTTTCAACTGGGTTTATATAATCTTTGGAAAAATAAATGGAAAATGCCTGTCACTTTTATATGCTTATAGTTGATTGTGAAGTCATCTGTTCATCTTCTCTTTGCTAAGCTCAACACTGACGTTCCCAAGGTGCTGGGCTCCTGCTAAAAGCAGAGTCCCTACACCACCTTACTTATTGGTACAGCTGAAGGCCATGGTGGCCCTTTTGGCCATGCTGTGCATCAAGACTCAGGCAGAAACTCACTGTTTCTTTCAAAAGCCTTTCTCAGTGTACATTTCCCAGGGGCTGAAAACAAGTAAAGTGATGTTCTCTGTGCCTCAATACATGATAATCGACACTGTGATCGGCCAAGTCTGTCACCTCTCATCTTCCTCACCCACTGCTACTTCTGCACCGCTTGCAAGCTGTGATCAATGACTGTGTGCTTTCTTTCACGGATTAAAGTATTAAAAGCATGAGCTGTGAACAGTTTCACAAAAATCTCCTCCAGAAATTGAATTGCATCATGGCAATTTCCCGGATACAAATATATTTGTATTTTTAAATTACTTTTTGTAATATGATGTTATGTAACACCCTGAATATCTGCAATACCCTCATCAACCCACGTTTTTGTCTCATCAAAACCATAATTTGGCCTGGTACTAATGGCATTATTCCTTTTTGGTACTCTATTAATTGAAGTTGGCATCAGCTGTGCAATTAGTTAGTCTGGGCTCAATACCAGACCAACGAACCCACAGTTATAAAGGACATCTCATCTGTCCTTTAAATTAAAAATAATCAGACAGTATTTGCATCTTTTGGTCTTCTGGAGTGTCCCGAATATTCCAAAACATATTGTTGTAGTTCCTAATGGGAGTTGTCCAAACCTCATGATTTTGAAGACATCACACTTTGGTAGCAGCTGTCTAGTTCTTTCGGTAATAAGTTGATGGGCACTAAAGGGATGAAAAGCTGGTGTGTCCAAGAAGGTATTCCCTCCTGGCAGCCCATGCTGCAGCTCTCTTGGCAATGACATCTCTGACTTTGCTCTTGAACCACTCTGTCCTATAACCTGGGCTGGAATCCACATCTCTTTATAATTTTCAAAAAGTCTGGCAATTCTGGCTCTGACTAACAAGCTCTTCAGCTGCCCCCACATTGGGAGGGAGTTGGTACAGACAGCTGAGGCTGCAGTCCCACATGAAGCTGCTGGTGAATGTGTGCTAACACTCAAGAGTTACGATGAAAAGGGAAAGTATTTCTACCTGCTTAACATCATCATTACATTGGTGTGACTGCATTATTTTACTCTTCACAAGTACCAGAAAGAAATATGCAATGAGCAGTTCCATATTATTGATAAAACCTATTTCCACCTGATAACAGTCCAATACTGTTATTAGCATGCCATATTTTTCCTTAATTTTGCCAGGAAAAGAAAGCCTTCTCAAGACAGTGTTTAATTGTTATTACTACTTTGCCACTGATCCTAACTTCTGCTTTTTACTCATCACCATCAACTTCCCCTCTAATCTATTTGTTGTTTCTAACTGTTCCTTCATTTTCCCTCTAAGCTGGTTGTTTTTGTAACCAGCATGAAACTTTTCCTTCTGGGTAGTCTTTTGGGGCCTTCAATAACATGTTTTTAATGTTTCCCAATTATTGCCCACTCTGGTTTGTTTTTTTTTTTAACCTTTGGCTCTAATAATTGTTTCCAACTTTTTATGAAGTGCCAAGAACATCTTTATTATTGGTTTGGGCTAAGGTTTTGCTCATTATAAATGTTACTGTGCCGCATCACTTGCACTGTTATCTGTCAAAATGAGGGCAGTCATTTATCGTCCCAAAATGTGGCCTCCCAGTGTAAAGCACTCCAGGGCTGTTTATATTGCCAAAGCACAGCACTGTGAAGAGCTGCTTAGGCGTGCTGTAAATAAGGCACATCTCCAAGGTAAATAAAGTGTATCTCTGACCTCTCCCGCAGCATCAGACAGGCCTAGTGAGAAGGCATGGCTCACTCCCAGCTTGGCAGTGTGTCTGCCTGTGGTGGCTTCAGCCCCATAAACAGACAGTATGAAATCTGGTTATTCTGTTCACTAATGAGATTTTGTGCTCTGTAGCCAACACTGGCTAGTATTCCTCCTGCTGTTTTGCAGAAGACGAATCCCTTAGCACTCAAGACAATTTACCTCTGACTTGCCAGGAGGAGGAGAATTGGGAAGGGTGTACATTTACATCCACCCTGCTCAGGCCAGCAGCTGTTAGTTATGACTGGCTCAACATTGCAATGTGTCCTCCTTTGCTTGACCTTGAGCGATGCTTCTCTCAGAGTTCATTGCAGGGCATTTCTAAATTGCTGCTTGACTGTCAAAAAGATGTAACAAATGATAGGGAACATGCTGACGAACCACATGGCTGTGTGAATTTCTTATAACATTAATGGAGATGCCTTCTCTGCCTGAGATTTGGACAAGTGTACATGGCTCAGATTATTTTAGCTCATACAGTCATTTATTTCAGTAGTCAGCTGAAAGCCAGCGAAAGCTGGATGGTCCATGAAGGCAAGTTGTTGAGCTGGAAAAACAACAAGGGGCAAGGAGAGATGGGGGTTAGGATCTCTGGAGGAACTGATTTCAGTGCTCAGGGCCATACAAATTTGGATGTTTGTGACTGGATGGTAAAATAAAAGGAGCAAGCATTTGTAGTGAGAGCAGCCAGGAGAAATCAAAATAATCAACATTATATGTAGAAGGGTGTTCAAGATTTCCTAAAACAACATACATGCCTGCCAAAAACAGTGAAGGGAGAAAAAATTCTAGCAAAAATTCCATTACATTTAAAATCCCTCTCAGTTGTGTTTTCCATGTGGAGTGGAAAACCATTTCATTTCTATTAATCTGTATCTCAAAAGACACTGGACTTTTAATTTTAATTTTCTTTAATTTCTTCCAGAAATAAGAATGTTCCCCTTCCACACACCTCTGGGACACACTCCTCTGCCTAAACAAGAGATGAAAAGAGATAAAGCAAGGCAGCTGTGCATCTCTCACTTAAGTGATGCTGCCACATGCTCCTGTGGCTTTTATTTTTTTCTGTGCTCCCTCACTTTCCTTCACTTATTAGAAGGTACCTCTTCTTATGCTCCCTTTCAGCTCTGAAGTCTTCCCTGCTGGAGAGACATCGTTTGTTAAAATCCCTCTATGATACATTTCTACTGCTGATAACTCACAGGGAAACCAAGGAGTCCCCCATGAGTGGGGACAGCCATTTGTGTCACTAAAATGCCAAATGTTGAGCTGCAAAGGGCAAACCCAAGTTGAGACTGAGGAGACCATCCTTGCCAGGCTGAACTGCAGCTCCCCACAAAACTACCACCAGCTCCTGCTTCCCAAGGAAGGCTAAGAAACCTGACCTCCCAAATTCTCATGGGTTTGTACTCAGAAGCATGGAGAAAACAGATAAATAAAGCCCCAGTCTGCTGCAAGTATATGTTTCAGTAAGTTTTTGTATTCAGGCAGGTTTAGTAAAGTAAGCCAGCACCTGCAAGCAGCAAAGCAAAGCTGTGCTGCAAATTCAAAGGGGTTCTTGTGCCAAACACTGGGTGACCATGCTCAAGGCTCTCTCTTCTCACAGTAACTTCACACTTTGAAGCTGAACAGCAGAACAAGGCCACAGATCAGACCAAAACATCCAGAACATCAAGGGAAACCAAAGAAGTGGTTAAATGTGAACATCAAGAAAAAGGACCAAAAAAAAAGGACATGAAAAAGTGTTCATCATAACCCTTGATGGCTGCTTTATCTATGCTGTGGCCGCAGTAGGCTCTTTGGAAATACGATGCTCTGAAATTATAAAGGGGACTGGATTTCTAGGGAAAAGCAGTATCTTTTATTAGATCATCCAATAGTCAGGAAAAAGAGTCAAGCCTTGGGCACACAAAACCTCCTGAAAAACCTGTCTGACTTTTTCAATTATGTTGATACTAACTCTACCTCCAAATCCCACTTTGCTTTGGTTACTTGCAGACTACTACCCCGAATGCTGTCTCTATAGGTGACCAGCTCTCTATATTTGAGGGGGGCTTCCACTCCCACCCTTCTGCTGTTTGCTGTAGTATGTTCTGCTGCTGGGCTAACGAGGCAAGAATAATTACTGCCTCGTTGTGCTTCATCTTATTTATACCTTTTCAGACTGGTTTGTCCAAAACCATGCAGCAAAGCTGGGAGCACCAGGAGGCAAACCCTCACTCATGATTTTGGGCCTCTCCTTTAATCACCTGGAAATATTTTCCTCCTTTTAGGTCAAAAAAACGCAAGAAAAATCATGCTGACAATAACAAAGAACTGCTTAATATCCTCATATATTAGATGGTCTAAATCCAGGTCTTACATACAGTTCCACAAATAGATTCTTTAAATTTCTTCTAAATTCTTTAATTTCACTATTGGGAATGTATCATAGCCCCAGTAATTTCTATACAGAGGTAAGAGATTTGGAGACGCTTCTCCTCCTATAGATGGATTAATTTGCTTTGTTCTTGATGGTCTCAAAACCTTAAAGAGTCAATGATGAGTTTGCCAAACTCCTTCCAGAAATTATCTAATGATAATTTCAAAACAAGAAAAAAATAACACACTAAATGAAAATGTTTCTCTTCAATTGAACTGAAACCTGAAAATGTTTGGTTAATGATTTTCCCTAAAAAATAATATTGGGGAAACTGGAAAAGTTGCAAGAAATCATACTGCTCCTAGACCCAAGCACTGAAATACGAATTTTTCTTAATTTATTCCATTGCTGGAACGATTAAGATTTCACACAAATTTAAGTATTGTTTCAGTCAAATAGTATTTTTTGAGAAAAAAACCCTTGATCCATATAACAACCAAAATATATGCAATATTTTACCAGTGTAATTGTTTTTCTCCAGTGCTGATCTGCGAAAGAATGATGCTAGGCTATAGGCAAAAAGATCCTATGGAACTCGAGGGCTTCTACAGCAACAGGGCAGAGTCCTGAAAAGTGAAAAATCTTATTTCCTAATGCCAAAAGCTACAGGAGGATACGTCTTCTGTAATACTTGTTAAGAAAGAAAAAAGTCATTGCCTTTACTTCTGCTGAGGAAACACTCTTCTTCTCAGTAGTGTCTTTGTGAGCCTTGCTCTGCAGAACTAGAGGCAGAGATGTATAGCATTAACTATTTTTAGATCGCAAACTCTCATGGATTTTAAAAGGGCTTTTGCATATGGAAAGTGAAAAAAAGAAATGTAAAGTATTTCAGGAAAAGGATAAAATGATTCATATTATACAGCAGAAGGGAGGGTTTATACAGCTTTTACAGTCTCTTGAGAGGGTTGCTAGTGGGAGCCTCAGCAACCATGGGGATCGCATGGTGCACATCACCACCACTCCACAGGGTCCCCTGCCAGCCTCATTGAGCAGCTCTGGTCCAGTTCCCCCAAGGATAAGAACGAAAACCACAATGTAAAAAAAATCCTGCTCTTTTGGTGGCTTGGTGGGGACAGTATGGCAGCCTTCATGCCCATCTAGCTGCCTCCTCAGTTGCTTCTCTACTGCACTCATCGCCTTCTCTGGCCCTTCAGATGCCCAGCATGAGATGGACAAATGCACAGGGAAGAAAGTTTGTGCTCCATCATGACTTTGATAGATGTGGGAAACACTCTGCAGGGGGCTTTCTGCCTCCCTCCTGAGGCATGCAACATCTTGACGGGCAAAGAAGAAAAGGCCTCAGAGAATGAGCGTTGCTCCTATTTACATACAGAGAGTTGGGCATTTCAAGTAACAGAAAAATTTCTGCCAGCTTTTTTGGTAGTAGAAGCTCACTGGAACAAAATCAGCACTAGAGACAAAAATAGTTAAACATTGCCTTTAGTTGATTTTTTATTAACTTTGCTCAGTGGTGGCTGTGGGACTGTCTGAGAAGCTCAAACCTTTGTCCTACCACATAGCAAAATCTGAGGCAGCTTCTGTGGCTCTTACTGCTTCTCCAAGCACACGAGTCACTTCAGATCTATCTGTATGTCACCCAGACAGCAACAGATGCATCTGATGATGATTTTTTGTTGGCAGATAAAGTCCTACATCCCTGCACATTTACTTTATCTTTGTCTGCTTCCTTTGATACACTGCTAACAAGGGGTTTCATTACTCCTGGGGCATGTTAAATTACTAGGATTATGCATAGTTATTGCTTTTAAAGAGAGACGAAGGGTAACTATGATGACCCGGGTAAATACTGGCTGCTTAACCCAGGATTAATCCTAGAAAAATATATAGGTGATCGCAATGGGATTCAATTGACTAAGAACTAAAGAACATGAATATAATTAATGCCAGTCAAAATGGTCTTATGGAAAGTAGATCTTGTCAGACTAAACTGATTGTCATTCTTTGATGAGATTATAGATTCATTTGAAAAAGTTGGGTTGAACAATATAAGACACCTAGGCTCCTTATAGGCATTTAACTTACTACCATGAGTTAGCTGATTGCAAAAGTAGCAACATACATCAGTAGAATAGAACATATATAGATTAGGAACTTGCTACTGACAACTCAAGTATTTGTTGTTGTGGGAATCATCACTAATAAATGTGTTTCTAGAAAGGTTCAACAGGGACTAACAACCTCATTACCATTCAACATTTCTAGCCAGGACACAAAGTTAATTTAAAAAGAATAAAAAAACTTCTGGATGATACTGAAACGGAAGAATTGGCAAACAGTGGGCAAGCAGGGCAGCCAGAACAAACTGGAACACTTAGAACATGAACACTGCCAAACACAACATACGCACTTCTAGGAAGAAATGTGTGCAGAATGGGAAGCTCAGCAGCATGACCAATAGTCAATGACCAGGGCAACCAGGGGGAGGAGCAAAGAGACTACTCACTTTTGATCAGGCAGATAGAACCATATTGTATGCATTTCCAGTGCCCAAATTTTAAAGAAATGATCAAAAGGGGAGAAGAAAACTGCAAAGAAGCATTCAACTCATTTGAGGAGTTTCAAGCAGCTCTGTTTGCTTTGTTTATCTAAAATGGAAATTAAGTCAGCTTTCAGTCTGTAGGTACCTTCAATCAGAAGAAGTACCAAGACTTACAAAGCGCTTAATTTAGTGGAGCCAAGTATAAAAGTCAACGGCTAGAAGCTGATTCCAGGTACCCACATGGGGAACAAGGCACATATTTTCACCAGTGTAATTAAGCACTGGAACCAAGTGTCAGGGTAAGAGGTAGAACTGCTGCTCATCAGTGTCTTCAACTCAGGACTGGAGGCCTTCTGACATATTACTTGAGTCAAATGTAAATTATGCTTTAGTCAAAGTTAACAAGATTACTGCATTCAGTACTGCATTCCGACTGAATGAAAACTGTAGGTCAGATTACAGATCCTAAATCATAATTTTTGGTCTTACACACCTGAAGCTAGGATGCAACAGGACTTGAAGTGCACACAATTCTGTTTGCCACACTGTGTTTCCAGATGATGTACTAACCACTGCTGAAAACAGTGAAAGTGCATGAGTTACGGTAACTCCAGATTTTGGGAAGGGTGAGGGAATTACTCTAAATTTTGGGTTTTCTCTGCACTGAGCAATGCTTCTTATGGGATTTGTCTGTACCCCTATGGACCAATGCACAAAAGAAAAACATAATGTGACATAAATAATACATCACTGATAGCTGGAGAGAAGAATTATGAAGACTGCTGCTTGTTTTTTGCTCAGATTTTTCAACTGCCCCTCCCTATTGGGGCAGTAGATGGTTACTGCCTTCTTTCTGCATAGTTAGCAGCTTTCAAGTATTATCTCTCTTGCAGTCCATGCTATATTATACATACTTTTCTGCCATTTAGAGATTAGTTCAATTAATTTGGCATGGATCTACCCCAAGCACCTCAAATTCAGATAGCAAAGGTGCAGTTCCCTAGTGTTTATACATGTCAGAAGTATGCTTTTCTTTGCTAAATTCCAATTTGTTTTTAGTATTACTATTTGAGGTGTATTTTTGCCTGTGCTGAAAATTGAGAAGATATGGGTCCAAGATACTTTGCTCTTATCCAATACCACTCATCAAGTATCTTGGCACATCTTAAGAGTGAGAAGTCATAGGTTTAAAGAGCAAGAGGAAGTTTTCGCATAGGAGGTTTCTATTAAATTGGGTGTTTCTGTCTTCTTTCTCTCTCCCACTGGCTTGTAGGTAGTGCTGAACTGGAAAAGTTGTTGTTGAGCTTTTTTATTAGGTTTTATTTGAAGATGGATGGGAGAAGATGTATTAATCCTTCTCACTAAGCTAACAGCAATTTAAGAGATACTATTCAAGTTAAAAGCCAAATTTATTTCAGGTAGAAGTATGGATGTACCTTTGAATAGTTTCCTTAAGTAACAGAAAAAAAGAAGCCCAAAAGGGAATTAGTCTTATAAGCTGCAATGTTACTTAAAGAACAAGACAGATAATGAGTTATAAAAGCATATGTTTGAAATTACTGTGACAAATCACCTGATATGTGGAATTTGAGATTACAAGTACATCCCTACCCGAACACAGCTCACTATTACTCAAGATTCATAGGGATGAGTACCAGCAGACAATTTTCCACTGGGCAGAGATACAGGAATTTTGGTTGGAGTGTTTGATTACTATGACTGCAACCTTAAAAAATGACTAGAACTTGAAACAAACTATTACCCAAACTATTTTAATCACTGACTGACATATGACAAGGGATTATTTACCTGGAATGCTCTCCAACTTTCTACGAAGTTCCTCATTTTCTTGTTGCAATGAAATTACCTCCTGTTCTAGCTCTTGACACCGAGGGCAATAACCTTCTTCTTCTTCCTCCTCTTCCTCCTCTGGAAGTGTAGAAGATGATGGATGACCATGAGATTCCGATGTTGCTGGAGATGTCCATCCACCTAAAGTGTGTACTGGAGAGGTTGAAAGTGGATCCACATCTGCCAAATGGCTAAAATCACTTATTGATGAGGTGTTCTGAGAAGGGAAGCTCCCAGAAAGCAAATAGTTCTGAAGGGAATCAGTAAAAACTCTCAGAAAGGCTGAGGTTTGTTGTTTCTTTTGCATATACTGCATCTCTATGTCTAAAATGTCTGATGTCTGACTATGGACCATTTTCCCAAGCTGACATTGCTCTTGTCTTTCACTATAACTTGGGTTTTCCTGCTTTATACAAGAAATCATGGACTGAGAATGATTGTTGTCGAGTAGTTTTCCACCACAATTTAAGAGACTTAGAACCCGGCTGCATTGTTGGGCAAAGGCATCCAGAATCATTCGACTCTCTGCAACAAAAGAAAACATGAATCACAGAAACCTAATGCAAAAGGTTATGCCAGGCAGTAGCAGCTAGATGAATGTTCACAACTGTTTACAGTAGCATGCATTTTATTTCTGAACACATTAAAATTATGGCTTCTGCTTTAATACTTCTGCAACACTGTGATTTAAAACAATCCTGACTTTGTTTCTATTTTGAGAGTGCCCTTGTGCCCTTGCTGTTAATCAGAAATGCATTGTGATGATAGACACAGCTTACTGCCATCTTCTTTCAGAGGGATTAAGTGAGGAAAATGGGGAAGAAAATACAAATTGCATGCGATTTGCTACAAGTAAAATTTCCAGTAAGTGCTTCATTGAAAGCCTATTTCAAACTGCTGGAGAGCATTGTCTGTACATATTTGCAGGGCTCTGCACCACATCCTCATCCTATGCCCTGTTCCCCTCCGACAAGGCTTCCAAACTTTGTTTTTATTCCTTTTTGGTTTTGCTGCAGTTGTTTGACATTGACACTTCACACAACCCACACCCAATTCTGTGAACTTTGCTTCTGTTCCTTTTGCTTTAGGTTCCAGATATGTCCAAGAACAACCCAAAAACCCATATGATAAGCACAAAACCCTCTTCTTAAATAAAGCAAAGACATCAAATGTACAACACGAAGCTCCTCTGGTCAGAGGAGGAATTTTTTCTGTCCTGCTGACCTCCTACAAGTTTGTGGACAGGCCAGTATCACACAGTAGAGAGCAGTGTGGAGTCCTTCAAGATGCTCTGGATACAATCAGGAAACTCTACATGGGGATGTGCAGCAGTTTCTGGAGACAGCAGCTCAGCTCTGGAAGTAGGATAAGGATGCCATGCTGTACCTAGTCAGCCTTACCTCTAATGACAGCAGGTGTCACACCTCAGGGAGCAATAGCAGCTACAAGCTAAACCTACCTATTAGGATGATTCGTTTCTGCAATGACTATGTATATAGCTCAAGCTGCTGTAACACTTCTTGGACTCAGAAAGAAAATGATGAAGACATGTATGATATAAACTGTTAGGTTCCTCAATAAAAATGATGTCTTTTAAATTTTTTTTAGCTTATTCATAGCTGAGTTCCTCTAGGTATCTAAACAGACGTAACTAACATTTTGCATAAGAAGAAAAGACTGGTGGGTTAAGGTGCTGCCAATTTTGGAGAGCACTTCTCAGGCAGGCTTGACTTTTAGAAAGTGATAAATGCATTGACTTCTGAAACCTGTTACAGATGCATGAGACTAAGTACTCCAGATCTTCATTTATCTTAACTTCATCAGTAGAGATGAAAACATAGCCTCATCACACTGATAACACATAAATAACAGAAACATTCAGAATTCAGGCCTTTAAGAGGTCGCACTTCTCACAGTACTTCTTCACAATCCAGAAGATACACTGCCTTATGGAAAATCTATTTCACACTGAGGTTGGTACAGCTGGCCTGAAGAATATTTGGAACAACACTAACTTGCATTTGCACCATCTCCAGATCTCTGAAAAGAGGACAGGGCTGTTGCTAAAAGTATAATCTTTCAGTCTCGAACACAGTCAGAGGAGTCATCCCTGGCACAAAACCCAAGGATGTGATCTCCTGAGGACTTAACTCTAAGAACAGTGATGTGAGGTGGACAGAGCAAGCTCAAGCCCAGTGGTGGGTCATGAGGCTGCCCAGGGCCAAGCAGGGAATGCCCAGCAATATGTGAAGAACTGGAGTGGCCCTAAGGCCATTTTAAGTGTCCTCACAATCAGCCTCCTGTACTAAAGAGCCATAACACACCCTATAAATGAGCTCAGACGAACCAGGGCAGATTTCCCCAGCACACCTTTGGTGCAAAGCATTATGCAACATCCTCTGTCCAGACCATGAACTCCAAGGAGCCAAAATGCACAGGCACTGCCCCCCTCTTTGCAAGTGGGTGCCAGTAAGGTGCCAGGTGCTCTGCAGCCTCCATACCTGTTGTCTCTCCCTTCTTTTTTCTCCACTAACCTAAGGCCAGATGTCTTTAACTCTTACAATGCAAATAACACAGCACAACAGATGTAATATAAATTAAAAGAATGGAACCCCAGTGACATGGCAGCTTTCTAGCTGGAACCTGATAAACGAAAGGAAAATCAAGAAACTCAAGCATCACTAACAATCTCAAGTTGTGCTTTCTTTGCCTTATTTCTTCCCACATTTCCCTTTAAAATTATTACAGGATGCTATTGATTGGAACTTTGCAATCCTACTACTGTTTTTTCATTAATTTTAATCCTATAGTCTGATTCCAGACCTAAAGTCGTATTTCCTGTTTGTATTTTAATCATTATTGTCCCCATTGACAAAACAGTTACTCGTTCTTTGCATATCCTTGTTATAAGGGGACAAAATATGAATGAAACAATAGAAAAGGGATTAGATTAATATAAGAGATGTTATTCTACTGTTATGGTTTCTCCTGAAAAAACAGCAAAAAGTAACCTGGCATTCAAAATATTAGTTATGAAGAATGCTATAATACACACTGACACCAGTAAAGATGAAATTAATTATTAGTTTTGTTGTAAAATGTAATGCATTAGGTACATTCCCTGTGATAATGGCTTAAAATGTAACTGAAATTTTATACAGAAATGACAGTATTGATTTAGTCTTCAGTTCAGTATCAGATCTACTACAAAGACACAATAACAGCAATTACTCTTTTTTTTCTTAATTTTATCCCATACTCAAAGACATAAAAATGAGAGTCATGACAAAGCAGGGTTAGGTCACAAATGCTTTTTTTGTGGGTACCAGTGGGCAGCAACAGCGAGGAATGCTCTCAGCACACATTCTGGAAACATCTGGCTGTGTGCTGAAGTGGGTACCACTCTGAAGTGACTTCTACACCAGTTATAGTGCATGCACCCACAGTCTGAACAACCCTAAATGAGAATGATAACTACAGTTACTTTTGTGATTGGGAAAAAATAAAAACAAATGTTGCCCATTTAGCATATATTGTAGAAATTGGGATTTCAGCTTTTACAGACTGACTGTAATTAGAAATGCAAGGACTGTGCAACATCTAATCACTTAAGAAATGACAAAAAGTTGTTTTTATGTGATTACCACTGAATAAACACCAATATATGATTCTTAATTCATTTAATGTAATGTATGTATTTTCTATGAAAGTAGGATTCTGTTGAAATCATTGCACTGGACTAAAACAGTGTAAACAGTCTATTAAAGCTTTATTGTGATATTCCTTTTCCTTATTACCATGCTCATCAACCATGTAATTCTAATGTCTCAGACCCCACAATCTTTGGTCTTACAGAACAGAACTTCTATTGACTTTACCCAGATATTTGCCTGAAGGTGGACCTGCTGGATTAGGCCCATAAAGCTCTAAGAGAGCAGGCTTAATTGCTAAAAGTATAAGTATTTGTAACTAGATTATTTGAGACTGCAAGCAACCGGAAGATACACATGGCAAATCAGGTATCAACTCCCCGATACAGCATTTATCTTTACATCTTTTTCTCTTTGCATCTTTCATGCTGAACTAAAGGAGTTTCTTAGCTATTCAACTGGCAGACTGAACACAGGGTTTAGTAAGAGCAACTGTCTGAAACTCAACCTGATGACTTAAACTAATGCATCAGAAAAGATGCTTGGAAAAATTGGCAGGTATAACTTCAGCTTTCCCACACCTAAGTATCTTTTCAATACTTAGACCAGACAGCTTTATTAATAAGGCATTGTGTTTGGTCTCAATGGCTCTGGATTCAAGTTGTAGTTTTTCCACAGTTTCCTTGGTATCCTTGGGCAGCTGGTTTAAAAAGTCATCTTTGTAGCTATTGAGTGGGTCTGAATACCATACATTCTTCCCTGTAGGGAATGTATTTATTGGTATTTAATTTTCAGCAAGATTGTGAAGTCCAGGTTCCTTAGCAGTTTCAATCATCTCGCTCTTCACCTTCAAGCAGTTCAGCCCTCTCACCTGATTATTTGTATTTCTTGATTTGATGATAATGATATTTTTATTAATTGAGATCCTGGGGCAGCAGGATACAGCCCCCCAAAGTAGGCTTTATCTAAGCATAGAGACTTTATCATTATGTTTTTAGATATGACCACTGCTGTAAATATCCACATTTGGGTCACAAAACCGAGACCATTTGACACCTCTCATGACTAAGTGATGCTTTCTTGGGTATTTTGCATGAAGATCACTGAGACAGTCTGGCCATTTCAGTACTGATCTGACAGATCTACTTCCAGATGAGGGCTCCCAGCTCCTCAGTTAAGGCCAAAACAAGGATCTTCACTTTTGCTGTTGACTTAACAAACTGTTTTTCTGTCTTGGTAGGACAGAGCTTTATTAACTGGTCACGTTAAATATGCCAGATTGCTGGCACTGTTAATACCTCTAAGACAGCTTTGCTCTTCCTTCTCTGCTTTCCACGAAAGTCCACCTTAAATTTTAAGCCCTAATGTAAGGTCTACATCATGCTTTCCTAAGGAAATTTGGTGGAATTTCCAAAAGAATTTCTTTGGTGGATTATGATACTGTTTAATGTACATGCTACCAAGGACAAAGATACACATTGTCTTTGTAGCAGGAAAATAATCAGAATAGACTAATAAAGAATAAATGTTTCACGTAAGAAAATGGTGCTTTGAATGCATCCGTATGTGTGCCTCACAGCAGCAGCAGCAGTCAGAGTAACCACTATTCACTAGAGGAGAGAGAAGGGTTGTGTTGCAGTGCAGCTCCACATTTCTCATAGCAAGATGACATTTCTCATGTATGATTTTTCCCTAGATGATGGGATCTCAAGCTAGATTTTTCTTTACCATGACAGTGGGTGGAGAACACCTGCTTTTCCTCCTTCCCCTCTTCCTGCAATTCTGATGAAGTCTGGAAGTGAGGGTAGTCTCTTAGAGAAGGACTGAGGAAGAAACTAGTTACTCTTGGCAAGAACTGGAACCGTTAGGAAAAGCTGTAAAAATATGGAAGCATCCTTATTTGTGGCTGTGTTTGAGCTGCCTGCTCCTGAAAGCAAACTTGGAGCTCTGAATCTCACGGGGCCAGAAATGCCATGGCTAAGATTAAGAATCAACTGCACTAAGTGTTTAAGTTGCTGGCACAGTTAGGCATGCCAGTAATGGTGTTTTACTAGTCATATTGCTCACTGTTGCCTGCACAGGTGAAGAGTATCAGCAAAAAGATCTCTGAAACTGAAAAGAAATGGGTGTCTCTACAAAAGCATGACTTACAGCACTCCACCCCTTTATTCAAGTATTTACCTGCCAAGTGCTAGGGATAAGCTAATGGGAAAACTGTACAAGGATGATGACAGCCTTGTAGAGAATGGACATGCTGCTGGACACCAGCTAAGAGAAGGATCTGTCCCTCCCTACAACACCCACAACTTGAGATGAGCCTTGGGCTAAGAGGTGTTCTGGGCCTCTGCCCCTTGCTGCTGTGGGAAACCCAGAGATGCTGGGCAAAGTGCAGAGTGACTGTGCATGGAGCACATGCAAATGCTCCCACTCCTCAGGGGCAAAACTCCAGCTCTGCCTCTTAAGAGGCAGCTTGAACTATTAAATTGGCTCACACATTTGTTAAGAGGATTTGAAGGCTCTGGTCAATGTGAGTACTTCATATACATAAGGCTCTGGGGTCCCAACCAGCTCCCTGCTCAGCTTACCAATACTATGTCTCCTCTAACACAAGGTGCATGGTATTATTCTATCACCACGCAGGAAGAATAGGTGCATAGCTCAGGAAAGCACCCTTACCTACAGGATTACAATACCCAGGAGGTCTAAACCTTGCCTTTTGCTTTATAGAATCACTGGATGTTATGGGTTGAAAGGCACCTTAAAGTTCACCTATTTCCAAACACCCTGCCATGGGCAGGGACACCTCCCACCACACCAGGTTACTCGGAGTCCCATCCAACCTTCCCTTAAACACTGCCAGGGATGGGGCATCCACAGTTCTGGGCAACCTGTTCCAGTGCCTCACCACTCTCACAGTAAAGAATTTTTTCCCATATATCTAACCTAAATTTCCCCTTTGAACACATTACTCCTTGTCCTATCCCTACAGTTCTTCTTCAAGAATTCCTCTCCGGTTGCCGTGTGGGCCCTCTTCAAATACCAGAAGCCTGCTGAGAGGTCTCCACAAGGCTTCTCTTCTCCAGGCTTAATAGCCCCACCTTTCTCAGCCTGTCTTCATAGAGGAGGTCTTCTAATCACCTTACAACTTCGTGGCCACCTCTGGTAACAACTATCAGCCTCTGGTAACAACTTGTACAAAATCCCACTTACGCACACTGTAAGAAGTGTCTTCTCTTCTGTTTCTCTTGGTACTTAAGTCTGAGCAAAGGGCATATTGGGACCCATTTAGGAACCTAAAGCCTGAACGTGCAGATGAGGGGGCAGGGACTTCAAAGAACTTCAGTGCACAAATGGCAGTTCCTTAACTATCTCCTTCTTTAGCACAGGACTGAATCAATGACAAACTCTGCAGCCTGCTCTAGTGCCTGGTTAGCACAATGTATACAGGCAGAAGAGAGTCCAAACTTCTGCTCACCAAAGCCCAGAGGGCTTTGCTGTGATTAGGGCATTGTATATCATCTACCAGACAGCTGAATGTTTTCCATGGCGTAATCTGCTTCTGTAAAGAAATGTAGGTGTCACATTTATCATCAGTGTTTTGATTGTGAGCTACATAGAATACCTAACTAACACCAGTTGGGCATTTCAAATAAGAAGTAGTTTCATGAAAAAAGATGACCTTCTGCCACAGATGACACAACTATGCGTCACAGATGTGAATTTTCAGGCTAATCTATTCAAGTCTTAAACTTTTTTGGTAAAGTACTTGAATTATTTGTAACAAGACATGATAAATTCATCCAGCACACGGCTGCTTCTAAGTGAAAACAGGCATTAAAACATAGCCATATATCCTATTAACTAGCGTATCTCCCTGTTTAGTAAGGAAATGTCACCACATTTGTTACAAAGGCAAACAGCAACATACCAAAACAGGATCCAATTTTTCTAAATAAATAAATCAATGATGTGTCAAAAATTAACAGATGAGTTAATATACTCAATGTTATCAAAACCAGATGGTGCTTCATAATATTCATCCTGTTCAGTCAAACCCTGAATATATTCTGGACCATCAGTATATAAAATAGGATGCTGCTATTTGTGATGGCAAACAAAAGCAATCATGCCTGCCAAGCACATACTATAACAGGCAGCATTTCAGCTCTGCTAGACAGAAAGTAATTAGAATGCTTTTAATGTCCAAAAGAATGATGCTGATAGGCTGCCACAGATGTGTAGATTTATGAATATTTATATGGTGGTTTATAGCTGACACTTTTATCAGTTGAAGAAGATAAAATATCTGCCTGACTCAAAAGCTTGACAGTCAGGTTAATAAAATCTCATTAAAGAGAATGACCTATGCAATTATATAGGATTTATTGTAATTCATTTTTGATTGTAGTCTGCTTAAAGATGCAATTTCCCATTTCCTGATGCCAAATTTAGGTTGCATATCAAGATCTACGTGGTTTTTAACTCCAAGCCATCACTAGAAGAAAGATACACGTTCAACATCTCGGTATCTTACACCTTTGAAGAAAAATAAAAATAATTTGATCTCCTGTTCCTCACTGCATCTTACGAAAACGGTGCAGGCAAGCAGCCGATCTATTTTCTTTCTGTTAAAATCACCACCTCTCCATCAGCAGCCTCTCCATTACCAGGAGCTCCTCTGGCAGCCGGCCCCAGCCTGCCGCCCTCCCCGGCGGAGCGGCCGGCCCGGGGTTCCCCCCGCCCCGCCGGCAGCGGTGACAGCAGCGCTCCCTCCCGCAGGTGCGCACGGCCGGCGGCGCCCGCCCCGCCAAGTCCTGCGCGGCTGTGGCACAGCCCTCACCGCGACCCTTTCCCGCCCGCCCCGCGAACTTCAGCCGATGCCCGACCGACGGGCGGACCCAGCCGTCCGTCCGGTCCCTCCCGCACCCAGCCCCGGG
>VYXB01005369.1:231244-272782 GCA_013397135.1 Pachyramphus minor
TGCGACGCGTAGGGCAGCGGCTCGGCAGCGTGCGGGAAGGGCTGCCCCGCTCCGCGCCCGCGGGGCACCTCCACCATGGTGGGTCTCTCATAGCGCTTGGCCAGCGCCGCCCGCTTCCCGGGGAAGGTCTTCAGGACGCTGTAGGGGCCCCGCTGCTTGTAAATTTTGGGGGTGCTGGGCCCCTCCTCCGCCGGCTGCATCTCCTCCTCCATCCTCCGCCGCCTCCCCCGGCGCGACGCGGCCCCGCTCCGGGGCTGTGTCTGCCGCCGCCGCGGCTCGTCTCTGTGGCACGGCGGAGCCCCGGCGCGGCGGGGCGCCGGCCTGATTGACAGGCGGCCGCGCCAATGCCTGGAGGGAGACGGGCGGCGACCGGCGAGTGTTTAGGGTAATCTCTGCTAATGGCAGCGGGGTGGGAGGCGGGCGCTGGTGGGGCCACCACCGCCCCCGGGCCCCCTCCGCGGGGCAGGTGAGCCGCGGAGCTGGGGACAAGGGGCCGCGGAGCTCTCCCGGCTGCGCTCGGCACCGCCCGGCACAGCACGGCCGGGCCGCGGGGAACGGGCCCGCCCCGCCGAGCCCCGGCCGCCGCAAAAAGTTTGTGTCCCCTTGGCCCGGCGCGGAGCCCCGTCGCCCGCCCGGCCATCCCTTCCTTCCTCCCTCCTCCCTCCCTTACTCTCCCCGCACGGAGCGAGCCGCGGGCCTGCCTCCCCAGTTATTAGGGGTGAAATAAGTAATGCCATAAATAAAAGTATTTGGGAGTCCAGGACCTGTCAGAGTTGATTAGGGCACAGAGGACATTTTCTTTCTCATTATGCAAAAGCATTTCATGGAGAAATAAAAGAGGTTTCGCTGTAACTCATGCATGTCAGATTTCCAAGAATCCGGGAGATTAATCACATTTAACATTATTTGCAACGCCCAGTTCACCGCCCCCTTCTCTCCATCCCTCCCCCGCCGCTTTTTGGAAACTGCTTAAATGGGGCGGATGCGTGGGGCGCAGGCTGGTCCCTCTCGCCCCCGCCGTCTACCCGGGCCCTTTCAGGGACAGTTAAGAAATAATGAAACGCTGGTGAAAGACAGGAGGAGAATGAGATGCCATCGAGAGACGTTTCTGAGAAATGGTGGAGATCTGGGTGAGATGGGAGACAGCTGAAACCAAGTGATATGTTGAAGAAAAATAAATGATAACAAACCGCTCGCTTGCTCTCCCTATTCTTTTCTGCGAGGCAATTTTATATTTTGCATTAACATTTCCCTTTTTCTGTCCCACTTCTCGCCTGCTTCTGTTGCTATAATTTATCAGGATTACAATAAACCTTTTGGCTTGTGGAAGTAAAATTACAAAACACCTTAGTTGTATTTAAGTGGTGGGTGGGAAATCGTTCCTCTGTCATGATATGAAGTTTTGGCTACTTATTGTGGTCATCACTCTCCCATTTCAGCTTTATTTATTTAGTCAGAGTCTGGCTTGCTGGAAATGAAGAGAACCTTCTTTACTGATGTAATTAACTCCTGCAGTCTTCAGCCCATCTACTGCAGAAAAGTGGAGCTAAGTTCTACAAGCCGGGCATACCAGGAGCCGGGCTGTTTCCGATTTTGATTTTTTTGACAAGTAGAATAAATTGATTCCTTGTAGAAGCCAAAAGCATCTAAGTACAGGCTAGTGTAATAGAAATCGCTATTTTACATAAGCAAAATCAATCATAAGTCTTTTGTTTTCGGACTGTCTCTGATCACTTGTACTTTAAAAAAAAAATTTGTACTGTAATGCAAAAGAGAGACTAGAAATACGTGTGAGATAAAGTCCGCTTCCACTCAAAAACAAAATCTGTCCTCTACCTTTTCTCGTCTGACTGGCCTCTGCTACAGCTGTGGCCCGCAGCTCTCAGAGGTCAGTACTAAAATTGTATAAAGTTAATATTAGGGTCTTAATAGTTAGAGTCAAACAAACAGCCAAAAATTACCTGCTCAGGTGTCAATTACATTCCTAGGAGCTCACTACTTTTTGGTGTTGATGGCTACCCTTTAGCTCCCAGTGGGAAAAAACCCTTGCCTAAATGAACCTTGTACAAACACAGAAAACCAAGGGTGGCAGATCATGTTCTCCAAGCTGCCTTCTTTGCTGGGGTCCCTGCAGCTCCAGGCAGATGCTGGGTCTCTATAGACATGAAGAGAGAAGCCAGTTTAGCCACTGAAATGAGACAGGGACCTCACCTGTGAGGAAAATGGAGTATGCACTGGATTTCTTCTTGCTGAGGTTTTTGACAGTGTCCATCATCACCAAAGTACCCCTTTGTTTGTTTTTGTGAAGGCTCAACTTTTCCTGCACTTTGCTGTCAGTGATTCTTTTGAGTATGTTGACCTAAAAAATGTGTTGGTGTCTTCCCCTTTCCTTCTATGGCTTCCCCTGAGTTTCATACAAGGGACTCTGGTGTTGTGGCCAAAAGACTGTGTGTCATGCCTAACCTGAGGGGCTCCTGCAGCTCAGTACTGTGGAACAAATGTGCTTAAGTCCCGTGGTATCACCTTTTCCTTTGTGGGATGCCCTTTTTTAGGCAAACACCATTTTCCTCATAAGCTCTGTAGGTATGCAGTCACTCTTGGAGGAGGACTCTGTGCCTTTGCAGCTGAGGAGTGTGGCCCTAGACTGGCAAAGTGGTAGGCTGGGTGAAGCAATGGTCTCAAAGTAGGGGGAGATGCTACTGTGCCTGCTGTGAGTAGTTGTGGGTTACCCCTTTCCATGGCTCCTCCCTGCAGCACAGCCTACGGCTCCCCAGTGGTCTTTGGAGTAACAGCATTGTAGTCACAAAATTATTATTAACCAAACATGTACCTCTGAATTACAGTCCCAGTTTGATTGGACACTGGATGAAAACAGTTAACACATAGTCCTTGCTTTGATCAACAGAAAAAAAAAAAAAAAGCCTGAGCTGATACCAGGGGCTCATTTTCAGAAAACCAAACACCTTCATTTCCCTTAGACTGTGCCACCACTTGGGATGTGACCCTGAAGCGAAGGTTGTGTCTTTCCCTACCTGTTTACTGATGCAAGTTTCCACTGTTTGACTGATGATAAGGGCTGGAGATGTGTAACAGGATTGTTGCAGAGCACTCAGAGTGGAAAAATGATAGGAAGTAACTGATCCTTAGAAAAAACCCTAATCAAAATAAAGACAAAGGGCACAATGAAAAACACGAAACCCAACATTGCTGCAGTGTATACTTCTCTGCTCCTAGAAACCACTGCTAAGACAATATTTGTCAGTATGTAGAAAAATACCCAATCTAGACACAGACTATCAATCACTGAACATGCCTATGTTGAAGGTACCGTGAGGTACTCAAAGAATAAAAGTGTGATTCATCTCTATCTTCCGAGCTGGGGCTAAATCTTGCTCCACTTATTCATAGGAGCAGTGCTCCTGTGATAACTAAAGCATGCAGGATTTGGCCATGAACTGCCAATATTGCTCTGCACGTTTGGAGTGCATGATGAGAGCTAAGATTGGCAACTCTCCTCTGTAATCTAAACCACTCTGCAAGCAGGCTAGCCATAATTTGCTGCCCTAAACATTTAACCCCAGCTAGTTAATTTAAGCTTAGCTCAGTTGCTCATGTTTATGGATAAAGAAACAAAAGGGAAAGCATCAAAAGGAAAAGATGACTGTGGAATTCAATATTTCAGCAGCTGTTGATAGGTAAATGTTATTGAAGTGTGGCATTCAAAACCAAAGGCCTGCATTTATGATAATGAGCCTAACAAGGAAATGAGATTGACACAGCAATTCTCTGTTTTTGTTGTCCCCTGAGGTTAGAGATTATGCAGCTCATGGTGCTGTTTTTAGCCTCTTTGGTGATTCCAACTGTGAGAGACAACGCTGTGCATATTTGTCAAGGTTGCACTTTAATCAGGTGACTCAGGAGCTTTTTGAGAAAGAACATGAACTGCTGGTCTCACTTAAACCTTAATCCACATCGTATGTCAGACATTCAGCAGCCAAGTAATGCAGCTTTTAGCCCCTTCTTTTCCCTTATGCTTACTCAGTGCTCTGAGAAAATGCTTTGAAATAATTGAAATGTATCTATCATAGTTACACTGTATTTTGAGAATTACTGAAATGTTTCTCAGTGACATTAATTGGTTTTAAAATATTTTTGTCTTTCTAATTAGTGCAAGATTGATGAACAGTGGAAAGGGCATTTATACACAGGCAGACACATATTTCCATGCTACATTTGTATCTTAATAAAATAGTTGCTAACTGGATTCTTATGCTGAATAAACACTGGAAAGAAAGAAAATATCCTATATCTTTAGGAGGAGGAAATATCCTCTGTTTTAAATGGGATCATATTGTATTAACAAAAAGAATGGGTCTCCCTGAGGGATGGAAGGTGGATAAATGAATTATTTAAGTATAGTTAAAGGATACACAGGAAAAAGTAATGGCTTTGATATTCAATGTAGGGAAAATTATTAATATTTTAAGGAATCAATTGTGGACACATGGAAAAGCTCGTTTTAATTAAAGATAGCTTACATAAAGCACTTGTTGCTAAGAATTTTTTAGAAATACATCATGGATAAAACAGATGACATAACATAGTCTGAACTTCCATCTGCCCTAAAAAAAGCTTCATTGTCTATGCTGTACGCTTCTGGAATAGCCTCTCCTCACTGGAACATTACCTCTTGCTCTTGCCCAAGCTTAGTGCTCTCATCTTGGGCATGACCATATAATGTAGAGTTGCTCTATAATGCATAGTTGCCCTTTGCAATGTTTAGTCCTCGTTTTGAAGTGCTTGACACCTTGAAAAATCTGCTGGCTGTGTGCTGAAAGGTAGAGCTGGTGCTCCACAGGCTGGGACCCAGCTTCTTTATTGTGTGCAGTTTTGGGCACCACAGTATAAGAAAGACATTAAGCTATTAGAGAGTGCCCAAATGAGGGCAATGAAGATGGAGAAAGGCCTTGAGGGGAAGCTGTATGAGGAGTGGCTGAGGTCATTTGGTCTGTTCAGCCTGGAGAAGAGGAGACTCAACAACTTCCTTGTGAGGGGAAGAGGAGGAGCAGACACTGATCTCTTGTCTGTGGTGACCAGTGACTGGACCCGAGGGAATGGCCTGAAGTTGTGTCAGGGGAGGTTTAGGTTGGATATTAGAAAAGCATTCTTCACCCAAAGGTTGGTTGGGTGCTGGAACAGGCTCACCAGGGAAGTAGTCACAGTACCAAGCCTGCCAGAGTTCAAGAGGTGTTTGAGGGATACTCTCAGACACATGGTATGACTCTTGGGGATGGTCCTGAGCAGGGCCAGGATTTAGACTGGATGATTCTTATGGATCCCTTCCAACTCAGCATACTCTGTGATTCTGTGATTCTTGGCCAAACCTCTGTGACTCTCGCTGATCCTTCTAGTTTCTGCCCTTTATATACCTTCCAATCCCTGTTGTCCAGGCTTGTAAAAAGGTTGTCCTTGCAGAAGTCACACTGAGCTAGAACTCAGAGTCGAAATCACTGACTTCCCCAAGTGGAGATGTTACTGATATTACTGATATTTGAAGTGTTATGTTTGGGCCCAGCACCCACACAGCTTGTTCAAAAATACTGTTAGATTTTGTGAAGCAAGCTGTGCACATCAGTTGCAATTAAAACACAGATGGAATGGACAGAGGAAAACACCTGGAAGCAGAATCTTCCTTAAACTCATCTAGATAGGGAACGTGATTGCGGTTCAAGCACAACAGGATATACATGATCAGCTTTGTAGTGTATACCAAGCAGAGAGTCAACTAGGCATAATCTGATGAAAAACACAGGCCTGACAGATTCCTGGAGATACCAACAGTGATGGAAGTATGGAAATGATGCCTGATTATTTGCTGAAGAATGATCTGGTTTTAAGACGAGATTAGATGCCTTTCCCAGATTTAAAGAGTGCCTATTAGGAACTGAAGGTATAAACTCTTCCATATGTTCCCCTTTATCACTATCCCATTCTCAGGCAGGCCCTAAAACTTACCTGAAATTGTGACAACAACTCATTCTTAAATGCAGACATTAACCACTTCCCAGAGCTGAAATGAAGGACTTTCTCTACATTAGTAATCGTGTAGAAGTATCACAATTAATCCTCTGCGAAACCCCAAAGAGCTGTCCTTGGAGGCAAAATCGTTACTTGCAGTTCATAAAAGAGGAAAGTGATGGGCAAAACCTGGAGTCTCCTGAGACCTCAATTGCACACTGACTGACGCAGCACGGAATGGCTCAGTTGTAAGAGGTACTTTGAAACACAAACTCAATTCCACATTCATAGAAATGGAAAAAAAAAAAAAGACAACAACATATAAAGGCAAAATTTTGTGGAAGCAGGGCCAGGAGACTGCTGCGCTTTCAAGTGAGAAGAAATTCCATCACCCTGCAAGTCTTTATGCCTGGGAGTGTGTCTACCACAATCTGCACCTGCTTAGGGAAAAAAAAAAAGATGAAACCATGTTTGCTCAATGGTAGATGTAGAGATGTTGTGTTGACAGAGGCTGAAATTCACCTGATGCACCACCTACCTCTGTCTCTCTGCACATGGATGAGCTGCACCCAAAAGACATCAAGAGGTTATCTAGAACAGCACTTCAAATAAGTAACATTCTATAAAAATGTATGCTTTTACTTGTTTAAAGGAAAAAGGATCTGGAAAAAAAATTATGATATGTAGTTGTCTCAGATAATATGATAATATGCTGAGCACCTATCAACTTTATGTTTGTGATTACTCTCTCATGAGAATCTCTTTATATTCTGACCATTTGTCAGCATCCTCATTATTATACTCTTGTTTCTTTGCTATGTGACAATGAGTTTGTGCCTTAGAACAGAAAAGAGACTTGGCCATTGATATCAACAGAGAGTTGAGGTCAACTTTAGTTCATGCTCTGTTTATGAGCATGAATCTTAATTTATAATTGAGGATATCATCTATCATCCTTGGAAATATCTACTGGGCTTGGTGCTGGTTCTGCCACACTTAGGTAGGATAAAGAAGATCAGAATTTAGATAATTTACATTATTTTAATTGGAACTAACATCTAAAAATTTATGAAAATCTTCCCAGCTGGTAGAAGAGTGGATCTTCAAGGAAGCAAAGAAGACAGCATCTCTTGCTGTCCATACATGAACAAGCATTTCACTTATGTAGAACTTAGCTTGTTAAGAAAAAAAGGGTTGTGGTATTTTTTTAAGTCTCTGCACTTTTCCAGCCCTTTTTATTTTTCAGCACCTATGGTTATTGTAATTTTCATTTGTTGGGACAAACATCCTTTCTGATCATCTCTATTAATGATGGATGAGACCATGATTTCCAAAGAAATTGTTGTTTTGTAACCATATATATGTATGAAAGCTTTATACTGTGGCTTCTGGAAGACCCAAGTACCAAGAAAGACAGCTGTCCAGGTTTGAAAGAAAATGGATTGCCCTAGTAGCTCTGGCCAAAGCATGAGGACAAACACAACCTTTCTTTCTTTACCCTGCCTTGGAGACAGGCACATAAGCATCCAGAAAACTTGAAAACTAAACATTGAAACAGACATTTACACAGTTAAGATTTTACATGTTCACTTACATAGACATCTGATTAAAAATGCAAATGAAGCTGGCTTTGATGAGATGCTGACCTGAGATCAAGCTTTCTGAAGACAGGCTATTTCCACTATCCTCAGAAGAAAGAATAAAAGAGGTGAGAGTTTTAATTCACCTGGATGAAACAAAAAAATGTGTAAGAACTATTTATAAATATGTATGAATAAATGTTTAATTATATATGTGCTGAACGGTTTAACTGTTGTTCAGCAAATACATAATTTGTTAATTTTGCCTGCTTCTACTGAATAATTTATTCATCAGATCAGCTCTTTTAATATTCACTAGATGATCGGCTGATCAAATCCTGTTAGCTGAATATGTTATTTGATTTTTCTTTGCCCTTTTCAAAAATCACTTAGTCTATTGGAAGAACATTGCTGTGATTTATTAGTGGTATATTCCATCCAGCCTATGGTGACATTCTTCAAGAGTAACCTCCAAAGACAGTAGAGTTCTTATTTCTGTCATATGATATTAACTTTTTGTAATCCTAACACATATTAGATATCTTTGACCAGGGAAATAAAACCTGATGTCCAACAGCACCCTTTTGTGTCACAAATACATGACAATACATGTATGGTGTATTTTATTTTTCATTTGATGACTGAGTATTGAATTATTTAGATTAGCTACATCAATCAATCCTATATTCTGGTTCATCCAAGTGTCTTCCCAGCAGTGTTCAGTAATATGTCTCTGCAAAGGATTTCTTCTAACCTCTGAAACTGGCATATAGTTTCAGAGATACCCTGACATTGCAGCATAGAACAGGATAGAGAAAGGACAGTGTATAATCCTTTACAAGTCAGCCTTGAAGTCAGTCATCTTATAGCTCTTTGTAGCTAGAAAAGGTCTTCTTACACTTAAAAGGGAAGATGCTTAGTTTTTGATTATACTGTCTTAATACCCACGGAGATCTGAAGAGAACAGGAAATAAAGCCATGGTGTCATTATGTTTGGAAAACTGCTTTATGTTTTTATATTATTCTTTTACATTTTCATAACTTTTAAAGCTTACGAGGACATACTTTTTCTCTTAAGTTGATGAAGCCTAAATATTTGAATAAGGCTAGCTTTGTAGAAGAGGAGGCTGTAAAAAGTAGTACCAATTCAGTTTAAAAAAACTCAACAACTTCTTAAGCTAACAATCTGTAACACTCCTGTATGACTTACAGTAAATAGTGAATAAACAACAGGGCAGTGACACTCAGAAACATGGAGACCACTGCTCTGAAATGACCTGTGTAACTCTGAGCCAGCGCCAGTCAAGACTAGTGCTGATATCTAGTACTCAGATGTGTGTGCCACTGTCTGTGTGCTACAGCCTAATGTATTCCATATTTCAATATGCATGCATATGTAATAGGCTATATAATATTCCATACAAAAATTGCATTAAGAAAATGTTAAAGTTGCCTAGTTCGGCATTTAAAAGTCAGGAAACAAAATTAAGGTTGTACATGCAACATTAACTCTGTTCCCTAGTGCATTTGCCTATGATACAGTCTAATTACATGATCAAATATTATTTCTCAGATTATACAGTATAATATCCACATTTTTTTCATCTTGCAAAGTGTGAGGTGAATTAGGCAGAATCCAGATAGATTTCTACAAACCTCCATATAAAAAGACTGCAAATAAACATGGACTTGTTAGTTTGGAGAAGGGATAACTGAAAAGAGTTATAACAAGGGGTTATAGAAGGATAAGTGATGTAGGAAAGGTGAATGAAGAATAAGGATTAAGTGTTCCTTCAACTGTAAAAGCTGAGGGACATTCATTCAACTAGCAAGTTTAAACAAGCTTATTTTACATGCCACACGCATGAACACACCACCACCTTAGACTGCTAAGAAGACCCAAAGTATAATGCAGCCAAAAGACATCAGAGAGATGTGTAGAGCATGGAGCTATTGCTGACTATTACATGTGAGTTATGGATCCAGTGCCCATGACAAGAAGTCACTATATTGTTGGTGACCACGAGCTGAAAGGATCTACCTGAGAAGGGCTCATTTAATCTTTTTCTGTTCATTCTCCAAACAACCACTGCTAACCATGCTTTCAAAGCGTAGAAGTTGCCAGTGTTTCTATACAAAATACTGAGGATGATGACGATGATGGTGACAGTAATACCCTATATTTGGGATCCCTGCCACAAGGAAAGGAGAGATGGGGATGACCCCTTGATCTAACTGTTCACCATCTGAGAACCCCTGAGAACCACTCCTTACTGGGGATGTTTCTATGTAAATCAATAACTCAGTGACACCAGCCTAAAAACTTCGTAGGACTATCCCTGTAAAACTCCATTCCTGTTCACTGCTCCACACTCAGGCAGAATCTTACCTTAGATATGTACAACTGAATGTTTAAAGCAATGAGTGGAGGACAACTGAATCCTTCTTGATATTTCTCTGCAGTTTGAGGCGTATATATCTGTACCTCAGTGGATTCTCTCCCTGCCTCAAATGCCAGGGGTGCTGGTTGTGAGATTGTTGCAATCCACTGCTGGCTGGGACAGGGTGCCCTTGGTGGGCCAGCTAGCAATCGCAACCAACCCTGGGGGCTTTGGACCAAAAACACCCGAAGGAGCATGGGAGTTGACACACTCTCCAGGTACAGGCAGTGTTCCCACATGGAGTGCGAAACTTAAGTGGGGCTGTTTTACTATGACATGGGACTGTATGTCAGACAAAAAGCAGGTGGAGATGACAGCCATGTGATAAATAAATTCCATTTGCCTTGCATATATTATCTACCTGCTTCACCTGCACTGTAACTGCTAATTAATTTCTACCGAGAGCCTTTTTCTTATGCTAATGAGGTTCTTTAAACAATTGTTGTTAAAAACTCACTGCTAGAGAAATGGTCCTTTCTTTTCCCAAAATGCAGAACAGTCCTTCCTTTACTCCCTGACAGCCCTGAAATGAACAGTGTTGTTCCACTGAAGGTTTAAGGCCTCCAGTTGTTTCACTCTTTGTTGGGTCTAGAAGTCAGTATTTCACATAGTTAAAGATCAAGAAATATTAGTTCAGGGAATTAGATTTTGAGAAACTCTTGACAGATAGCAAGTTATTATGTATAATTAACACAAAAAATCTACAATTAGAAGATTATGCATGTACAAAAGTTATTTTGGGAAATAAATGATACTTTGAAAAATATATGAATGATGATTTTTACTTCCTCTGAAGTCTGAGGTTCTTCATGACTTTTCAGATAAAGCACTATAAAAACAGTGTCAGTTTTTAGTTTAAAAGACCTGCAGTCTTAATTTTGTATTCTTTAAAATGTCTGTAACCATCTGTAACGCAAATCTATCTGTAACATCTCAAGAGTACATCTGGGTGAGCTACCAATTAAAAAACCTTTTCTGTCTTTGTTGATGGAGGAGCTAGTTTTCTGCATGTGGGGATAACTTGCTTGATGTTTACACCTGCCATGTTACAGTGACTCATACCGTAGGATTTTCAAGCAAAGAGGGGAAAAGTAAATGTGAGAGGAATCACAGTCTCATTTTAAGGACACAAACTAAAAGTGCTGACTGTATGCAGCTGTCGCATTAGTTACCTACATGCTAAAATAAGAGATCATTAGTAATTTGGAGGAGGTTGTTTTGGGTTTTTTGTGGTGTATAAAATATGGGCATTGTAGAAAAACTTTGCACTGTAACAAATCACTGCATAACACCCCCAGCACTGGGGAATGTAACTCTGCATCCTATTGCACATCTTCAACACAAAGAGGTTGTAAACAAGCCTTTTGTGTCTCTGTTTAACTCTGTTTCAGTGATATTTTTCTTTCTAAAATTAAAGACTAACTATTCCAATAATGGATACACAAGATGCTGTCAATTTTTTTATCTCTGTGAGAGATCCAGCAGCTAGTGCCCCTGGAGAACCTGGCAGCCTTGCTCTGCTCACAGTCCATCCATGGGGACCCGTGTGAGTTCTCTGTGGACTCTTCCCTTTTTGTACAAAGAATTTCCTTCCACAATAAGGACCCTGGAGTTATTAAACACTCAGCTCTGCTGGCTGTTATTCCCTCCAGGGCCAGATCTGTGGAAGACAGCTGTCCTGGAGGGCTGACATAGTTGGAAGCAGCTCTGTCTCCTGAGATGTGTCTCCAGTTCCTGTCCCCTACTCTGTTCCATTACACTTGTTCCTTGCCATGTGCAATATTTGGCACCTGCTTTGCAGATGACAACATCGATTAAGGCAAATAAAAAATATAGATAAAACATGTGTTGGTAATATAAGACAAAGGGATAATGCTAAAGTATGGAGTGTTATGGTTTAATGGGCATGGGTGGTATTTGGTCAAAAGTTGGACTTAATCTCATGTCTAGCATGGACTGGTTTAACATGGGGTTGTCTGCGTTTGAGGCAGCTGGTGCTCTTTGCAGGTGGAATGGTGCTTTGCATTGGTCATGCATGAGCAGCATCTCTACAGTTCATGCATGTGTAGTTGTTGTGCTATAAATTTAGTCCTGACTTGGTACTAGATAAATTCCTGAATTAGATCAAACAAATCATCGTGCCAGAATGGAAAGCTTCTGCCACCTCTTTCTTTTCTTCTCACATTTACTCTCCTATTTGTTTTTCTTTTGTTTTTTTTTGATACTTGACTTACTGGTTAACCCCTCCAAGGGGTCTGAGGTAGCAAAATTTGTGGGCAAAGGCAGCATCAAAGATTTTGAACTCTATCATCCTTTAGTAAATCACACTAGCCATCTTAAGACTGATTCCAGGTCTCTGCCTGGCCCCACCACTAGGGTTTTTGTGGTTGTAGCCTAGTACAGTCAGAATAAGGAAAGAACATAGTCCCACAATACAGCTGGGCAATATCTGAGCCTGCAAGTCTGCAAGTTGCTCTGTTCATAAGCCCCAGAAAAACAAGCCACATTCAAATGCCTGAGACCTCACAGTCTCTCACCTGCAGGAGAAAGCAATCAGAGACTGCTTCTTTTGAATATTGGGGGCGGAGGGGGGGAGGGAGAGGTGAGGTGGGCAGAAAGGTATTTAAAGAGGCAGGAACTTATGGATTCATTTGTTCAGACTCATAGAAACCATTAAATGTTTGCAAAACATTTTTTCTTTGTAACATTAGATTTAATAGGAATAAAATAGCTGAAAGAAATGATTGCAAGAATGGTAACAGCAGGATTCTGTAGGAATTTTGAGCTCTGTATCGGGGAATGTGGTGTTTTCTCTTCTGGTCTGTGTTTGGCCCAGCCACCTGGGAAAGTTTGTTCTGTTTCCTGCCAAGTAGTGGGAAAACAAGGCCTGATAAACAAGAACTTCATCCTTGAAGACAGTACTTTGTATAAACTGAAATTAATTAGTATCTTCCTATTGGCTGATGGCCCTTCAAGGGCATTTGAGGGAGAAAGTGAAGAGGAGGGAGATGAAGTGAGCCCCCAGAGTCATTTAGGGAAGACCCCTCTAGGTGTATCACGCGGGCGCGGGGGAATTCCAATGTACACACGTGAGCGCAGAAGGGACATCACTGACATAATGGGGGGTGGGGGACAAAGGCCTCTGGCTGGGCCAGTGCTGGCCACACCTACCCAGATAGATGTAACCAGCTAAATTATATGAAAGGCAGACAGCACCTGTGGGAGTGCTCGCAAGCTTCACATGGAGGACAACATTGCCTCAGTGGGGACGCCCGTTACCTTGTGAGCCTGTGACACCCCAAGGCTGCAGTTTCTGCCATGGGGAAATACTGGTCATTCTGGGGTCGGTAAGACAACCTCGTAAGCAACACCTGCGTGAGTGGGAGGTTTTACTGAGGGCTTATTTCCTTTCCTCTTTCATGTCTCTCAGTTTTTCTGTTTGTTGGCCACTTCCTAGTAATAAATATTGGGTTTTCTGAGCTTTCAGCAGTGTTTTGTTTTCCATTTCGGCATCTCTCCGAACCCTCCCTGGAACAAGCTCAGAGGCTGTTTTTTCTGATATTCCGTAAAGATAAAAGCTCTTAACGTATAACTTCTATGGAATTGTAAGCAAATAAAAGATGACAAAATTCCTTGCTCTTTAAATTGACTCAAGTTAGATGATGCATAAACATGGATGAGATATAACTCTAAACTACAACATTCTTCAGGGCATTCTACAAGTTCTTGTAAACTAAGACTTTTTTAATCAACAGGATGGACCTGGTTATAACAAATTAGCAGAAGTTACATTACCCAAATTCTGTGTTAAATGGTTCAAATATTGCTATTGGGTGTGAGAAAATAGAAATAAGCTATGGAGAGAGTGTTGATAAGACATTTTCTGGAAGAACCAGGTGAAGCTGTATCCAAACTTTGAAGAGAACAGTAGGGTTGTGGGATAGTTGTCAAAACTGATATTCAGCAAAGCATTATGACTACATGTGAGAAGATAAACACCTCAGATCCCAAGTGTTAAAGCTATCCCCATCAGAATGTGCATTTGACATCCAGCCGCATGCTGTAATGCAAATGAAATGGCTCTGATGCTTAGTCCTTCAATGTTGCATTTTTCAATTTGCTGTATTAAATAGACTCCTACTATGTCCCTAGCATTAGACCTCAACCCTATTACAGCAAAGAAACAGCAGAGGATATATAATTTCAAAACTACTATACAATCTTACGTAGTCAGTATACATTATGGGCTCAGCTCTTCCAAAAAGTGAGTTTTAGAGATTTGCCCCAGACCACACAATAAAGCTGGCAGAGCAGAATATGATTTAGGATCAACCACCTACCATATGGCACTTACTTCTCCATCCTGTGCTGCTTCTTGATCATGCTAAGTTAGTCACAGCTCTAGCAGCAGAAATAGGAGGAGTTGTTTATTATCCTCAGCATAGTGATGATACCTCAGGCCACAGTGATAAGTAATTGAAACAACAGGGGTCTTAGAGATACTTAAAAGGAGAGATCTTAAAATACACAGAAACCGGTATAGTCAAATGGAATGTGTAACTAATAAATTGCCAGCTATTTGCAGTATAATAATGCAGCCCAAATCCAGTCAATCCAGACACTTCCACAGTGCCATTGGGTACTCTTCAGAATTTAAAACTCCATCAAGATGAGGCTAAAATAATAGCAATAATAGCAACAACAACAACAACAATAATAATAATTTATTCACACATACATTTGCTTAAAGGGATTTCCACTTGTAAATGCAGGCAGGTGACAAGTAATTTTAACACCAAGGTGTAACAACAATCACATTCAATTAAGGACGTAGTGCTATGTGCCACGGAGTTTCTGTGGTCTAAAACTGATGAGGAGTTAACCAAGTAAATAGTTATCTTTATAAATGTAGTTGACTTATTGTATCATGTTCTTCTGGCCTGAAAATATGTTATGTCATACTGACTATAGATTTAGAGATTAAAACCAAAACCAAGTGGTTTCAATTGTACTTGCCCTAAACAGATGTCAGGGAGACCTCCTCTGAGGAAGGAAGGATAAAATCTTCAAGTAAGTCTTATGCCATCAGACCCACTGATGTGTATTTCTCTCTGTTTCTTATTACATGAAATTGCATTTGATATTTTTCATTTGCCTTTATGATCTATTAATAACACTTTACCTCCCTATCACTCTGTATTTTCTGCATCATTTTATCCAGTTTTTCTGCTTAAAAATGGTCCTAGAATTTTTAATGCTATTCCATGTACTGTATGAATTTTGAGCATACACTTTATGCAGCTGAGATATATCATACTTAACAGAAAGTTTTGCAAAACCATAGTCTTACATTGTAATGAGATACAGAGAGATTAAGGGTATTTTAGTACTTTGGCTACTGGATGGCAGATGAAGGGCAATATGATTAAATGCAAGATAAAACTGTGAGCTGAGTGATAAAACCAGACAAGTACATGAAGAATTCTTCTGCCAGAGGTTTTTCTTATTTTTCATGTAAATATTGCCTGAATATACTATTACTGAATCTAAAGTTTATAATTTTGCAGCTAGTAATTCTCCATTAGGGTTACTGTTTCATTTATCACTGTGGAGCTGTCTTTGGAAGACTAGGAAATAAGATAAAGTCGTATAACAGTAATCTCCCTTAACCCATGCTAACCTGACTGTACTCTTTATTTCTAGTAAACTGCACCATTTGCCAGGGGTGGAATCTAGCAAGGTGTCACAAGTCCTGCCAGCATGGCTCTCAATTTATAAAATTAGTAGCTGGCTCCAATGAAGTGACCAAAATGAGAAAAAAAAAGAGAAAAAAAAAAAAAAAGAGAAAAAAAGAGAAAGAAAATCAGATTGCCAGGCTCTCTAGCTATTCAGTGGGGAGAGAGGCATACATCTGGTGGGTGGTTGATATGCAGAGCAGGGAAGCACCAAAACTTGAGCTATGCTGAGCAGCAGGAGCTACTCAGACATCATTGTGGATTGCTTCTGCCATTAGAGCGTGGAAAGAGTGGAGGAGAAACAAGTGTGACACTCCAGCAACCTCAACTGGCCTCCTTCAGGATCCAAGGGGATATCTGCTTTGGAGAGGTGCCAGCTTGCTCAGCCCAGGGTTGTGGATCCTGGTGCTGCACTGAGGAGTCCAGTGGCTTTCCCCAGATTTAGCCCACTGCCCCAGAGTTGCTGGGGAAATTACCCTGATTTTGAGGGTGTCAGTGATAACAGTTGGAGTTGTCTCTCTGGTAACAGCATTTGCACTAGGAAAAATAGGAGAAGCCTTGCCCAGACATATTCCAGTTCCATTTTTATATCACACCACAGAAAACCAGTCTGATCAGGTTTTTGGGATGTGGCTGTGGCAACTGAGCCTCACACCACCAGCACACACTAGTTCTAGCAAGGGCCAAGGTTTGCAGTGGTTTGGAGCAGTTGTTGGTGCCTCTCACTGAAAGGCTGTGGAGGCTTCCTGCCCACTGATGCAGCTTTGGAGGAAGACAGTGCTCAGACCATTAGAGACTTGAGGAAATTGTAGGCTCGGTGTAAGTTGCAAAAATTACTGGCCAATAAATACATTTGTTCTCAAGCTATTTATGAACAGGAAAAAACCCAAATCTAACAAAAACCAGTGATGTGTTGAATAGGCTCTGTTTGCTGGGCATTAATGGATATCTGAAGGAGCTGGGTTGCATGATGCCTTCAATCAAGCTGTAGAGATAACCAAAGGGGATGAGAAATGTTTCCAAAGGATCCTATTCTGCGTTCTTCAAACACCTCAGACTCCCAGTGAATTCAGTATGGAAGAATTAAGATGAAGTTTCCATCCTTGCAGGTCTCCTGTCTCCCTGGTTCTTTCTGTGCAGATGAATGGAGACTAAACCATCTCCCAGAGCTCATATGGGAGCTACACAACTGCTCCTTTTTGTGTGCCATTTGTCACATGCATTTCCAATCTCTCGGGTGGATCTATGCAGTTTGAATGTGACCTGCTGCCTCTCCCCTGGCACATCTTTCTACAAGGTCCTCCCTGTCACCTGGGGTTGGAGACACGCTGTGCAGTCCCAGGTGTCTTGGTAACGAACTATCTGGCTGCTCTTCGTGAAGTTCTGGGGTCCCTCATGGATATGTGACACCCAGGAGTAAAAGGAAATTATCACTATAAAAAAAATCTGATCTTTTCATGTCTATAATTTGTTCCTGTGTTTGTGTGTTATTGCATTGCATTAAGCTCCCTCTAAAAACAAGAAGCTACAACTCATAATCAGAGGGGGAGGGAGAGAGAACGAGAATAATGCTGGGAATCCCAGATTACTGAAAAGGAGAGGCAAAAAACAACACAGAATTGCTGCCTGAGATGATTAAAGACACTTCACATTTTATAGGGAACAGCCTGCAAAATTGCTACAGAAAATGGTGGGAGATAAGGCAGAAAAGGAGATGGTTATCAGAGGAAGAAGTTTGGGATCTTTTTTGAAAAATAGCCACTACATGAAAATATCCTCTCTTGTCTCAAAAAAAAAGGTGCCAAGAGCAGATATAACTAAGGAACATATAGATGATCAGTGTCCCATGCTTCACTCAATCAGGCAATCAAGATAATTAGAAAGTATGGGAAAGATTGATTAATGGCCAAGGCAGACATTGAGTTGACCTTTTCTTTATTACTACAGCAGTACATTTAAATAGTCTCCACTTAGTAGGGTTTAAAATAGAAAAGTGTGCTGTTATAGACACAGTGTGTAACTAAGAATGCATGATCTAACACCCCTATTCTGTAGCTTGCTTCCCACCTTTAGTCTCCACACCATCTCGTCTGAATATGAGTTAGTTTAATTTCTTGATTCTGCACTCCATCACCTATACTAGTTACTATCTTAGAGACACAAATGTATTTAAGAGTAGTAAAATACCTATAGTTTTAAAATGTTTTTAAATTGAAAATGCAAAAACAAAGGGGTCAGTGTTACTTTGTGAATTAGCATCAGTTTTGTTATGCTTGGGACAAGGGAAGTTGAACCAGACTCCTCATGCTGGAATTCCCAGGTTCAGTGATAAGTGAGGGAACTCATCCAAGACTTTCTTCTTGGTACCTGCTGCTGTGAGAGCCTGGCATGCCCACAGTTGGATAACCTGGGCTGCTCCTTCTTCATGTCAGAGATTTTGGCTCAGTGACCCGCAACTGGGGCCAATGGAGCTGCCACAGCATCTGTGCCAGCAGTGACAGCATCAGAGAACAGAGAACAGACAGAAATCTTAGATGGCTAGAAACTTTGCTAAGGCATCTTTAGAGGTACTAGCCAGTCTCCAGGGCATGCAGGGAGAGCTACCAAGCAGGCTAGAGGGCAGGGACCATATTCAGTGGGGACTGGGTGAGCGCACAGCAGGAAGAGGATATCAATCAGGTGAAACTTGCAAGGATTTGCAGTACCCATGAAAAGGGATTTTGAGCCAAAATATGTAACTTGCAGTGCTCACCTGAGAAGGAATGAAAATATAACATGGGTCTCAAGTAGGAGGGGCTGGCTGACTTGTGCCTATGGGCTGATGGTGTGAAGCTGGACATCTAAGCAGTAGACTTCAGGGCACAGGGGTGCTGCTAGGTCACAGAGGAAAGCCGGTACTCAGGTATGTCCAGGACATATTCCCTTAGGAGAAAGGTTTAATTTACCTTTTTATACAAAACAGCCTTCACTCCAGTGAGAAATACAGCGAACTGGGCTCTATAAGGTGACCCTAATGGCAAATGTAAATGAGAAGCAGAGGTAGGTACACACACTTCTCAGCAGCAGAGCGTGGGAATGAATGATGCAGGATTTTGCCTGGAGGCAACCCAAGGCAGAAGCATTGTCAGATCTCTCTCAAAGACAATTCACTGTGTATCTTGCCATCAGCAAGGGCTGGACCAAAAGCAGTGCAGGCCTAAGCACCGCCGAGCCCACTGCAGAAGGCTCAGTTTCCCACTGAGGTTCAGTGACACCTGCTAAAGAGTCACGGCGTTTTCTCAGCTGCTGAACTGAAGAACAGCGGTGTAGTGCTCAAGGCTGTTTGCTGAACAGTGCTCTTCCTCACAGGCAGATCTGCAGGGAAAAGGGAGAGAAGTTAATTAGTAAAACTGGAAGGCATTTGGAAAAATGTATTTGGAAGAAAATTCATGCCAACCTATTTGGTACAATGCAGGTGAAATCAATGGATTTCTCAGAGAGTGGTTTTGCAGAAGTTTACAAAATCTACAGGGAAATTATGACATTAAGCAATGTTTACAACTACAGAGTGGTGTTTCAGGCAAAAAAATGTTATGTGTTGTTCATTTGCAGTATAGTCAGTCCTCCTCCAGCTGGAGTGTTAGCCTTTTAATTTTGTAGGGTTGAAAGCCATTGACTTTCTTTGCATGAAAAGTTTTCTTCTGTAAGTTATGTATTAAGCAGAAATAATCTTGATCACCAGCACTGAATCAGACATTCAGCTCGTGTAACTCAGCAGAGCTCCTCTGGTGTCAATAAACCCACCTTGATTTACAGTAGCAGGAGATCTGAGCAGTGTATTGTTTTGAAAAATTGAGGTGTACATTTATTCATTGTTTTAAAGGTAGAAGCTTGATCTACTCTGCTGGGATGCAGCCTTGCTGTGTCAGCCAGCTGTGCTGAGGCCCCCACAGGTTCAGGAGGACCAAAGTTTGCTTACAGACTGTACTTTGCAGGATCAGCTCCTCACTGAATAGAAGCAAGTCCAGTACTTCCCAAGGAATGCCTCTTTACCCTAGCCCATCAAAAGCGTACTTGCAAGGGCAGTTAATTGGTTCTGGGATACCCTCCAATGCAAATGGCCAGATCCAAAGCCCTCTATTCTGCTGGCTTTAAAGGGCACCAGCTTAGTCTCAAGGGTGTCGGTTTTGAGACTGGCTCTGGTGCTTTATATGCATCTAGGTCACATTTCATCTGTGACCAAACACGTGAGCTGTGATCCTATGCTGATCTTGAGAGGGGTGTAGGGCCATGTGGAGGCTTTTTTAACACCACTGCTCTGCTTGCTGCAGCATGGGTATATGAGAGTGGTGTGGGGCTACTGGAGCACATGGAGGGGCTGGTACCTGTCTGCATTTGCTGGACTGGACTGAGGCTTCATAGTCCTGTTCCCATGGCAGTGGCAGGGAGGTCAGACTCCAGAGCTGGACTTACTGATAATGTGGCTCTAATTCAAATAAACAAGTTAAAAAAGACTAATAAGGAAGCCTTACAATATTAAAATGTAGCTGCATTTTAAACAAGATGGCAACAAACAACTGTGGTGAAGACTGCAGAAGGTACCATCGTGTTAGAGCCAAGATTGGTTTACTGTTTATACTGCAGTAAATGCCATAGAGTGGGGGTTCAGTGTGGTGAGATGCAGAGTAATTCTGTGTAGTGCTGAGTATCTTCCCCTCTCATTGGTTTCACTGGAGGAAACTCAGGGGGCTCCATACCTTGAAAGGTGATTGCAAGCTCTGACATTTGAATCATACTAATAACATAGTTTCCCTTGGTTGGATGTGCATTTCCCCTCCCCCTAAGTTTCAAATAATACTACTTCTTAAAGTAAGAACAAACATTTTACTTATAGCTAGAATGCATTTATTGGTAATTTTCACATAAATCAACTTATATGAAAATGTATTCATAATCCAAGCCTTCTCTGTAGTGATAAAATGTTTCTGCTTCTGTGGTAGAAAATAGCTTATTATGCAAACAGCATTGCTAGTGTTACATTATGCATGGGAGTCACCTGGAGAACATCACAAAAGCTTCAACCAAAAGGAAAAAAAAAGAGGGGAGAAAATCGGGTGTTCCATTTACTGCACCACTTGCCTATTATAATTAGCTGTAAATGAGCTGATATCTGTACTTTGAAATGTATTTCATATATGCCTTGGTAACACTATACAAATAAGAAAAGCAGAACAGAATGAAAGAACATGAAACTCACCCAGAAACGGCCTTGCAAAATGTCACCCCAATTAGAAACTGAAAGCCAGTTGCCATTTTTAAACTGGTTAGTTGCATTTACTTTGAGGATACCTTGGTTATATTTATACACTACTTGATTTAATTCAGGTTGCGGCATGTTCCCACTGGATTGTCACTATTATGAATGACATTGTTGAGAAGTTTGATTGAATAAGATCTGCTCAGGTTAAAAACTGTATTGCCTCAGATAATTTCAATATAGTAGTGAAAAAAAGGACTTAGTCCTCCACAATCCTTCAAGGCCCATTGTCTCATGGGGCCTTTCACATTGAGGGATAAAATAGTGGTTTTAAAGAAAAGTGGGAGGATCACTGCAATAAGGGTAAGTCCTCTAGAGACAGTGAATTTTTATAGTTGTTCTTGTGGCACATTTTTTAGGAAGTTCTGGAGAGACATCACATATCGGAGCAACTTGCGCCCAAAGTGGGTTTACAGTCAGGGTTGTTCAAGACGAGATCTCTGTTATTTTGTAGTCTGAGGACTGGTATTCAAGTATTTATGAGTATTTCACAAACCACTCAATTTTGGGAACATGTATGACTCCCTGCACTAAGCACTGTCATGACCACTGTCTTTATGTCTCCAATGTTGTTACATCTCTCAAACCTTCACTAGAGGAATTCTTTTGGCTGCAGTCTTCTTGCAGGGTCCAGATGTTTCCATGACCTTCCCTATATCACCTGGTAAACAGTAAGCTCTTGAGGACTTTGATGTTCTTGGCTGTGTCTATAATCTAACTGAATAACTACTATTTCCCTGAATCTCTTGGTTCTGAAAACATTTGGCTAAGCCTGAGCAATCTCTTTTATGATGTATTCATTAGATCAGCATTTGCAACAAAAGCAGGACAAACATAAGCAGGGCTTCACTGCCTTTCAGTCTTTTAGTCGTGCCAAGTCAGCCAAGAGATGAAGTTAGCCCACAGAAAAATAAGATGACACTGAAGAGTGGAAGGGAGATGCTGTGAGCCAAAACTGGTGCTTGGTGTTGCTGCTGTACAACTTGCTGTCAGCTGTCACACAGCCCTCAGTGAAGGTGTGGGCCTTCACGATACCCTGCTGCCTGCAGTGCGTCTGCTCTTGGCACCTACCAGATCTCCCTCTCCGACGTAGCCTGAAACCTTGTGCAAACCTCTTCATCAATCAGCAGTTTGCCATGGGGGTGTTCCCCAGACAGTCCCTGGGGCTTGGAGTGGGTCTGGTCAGGATGGACTATAGGTACAAGTTTCTGATTTTTCTAGCCCATAGGTAGACAAGCTGGTGCAAAGCCAGGAACACAGATATTCTCATGGACATAACAGCCACAGGCAGTGGGAAGTGAGTCGGAAACGTTGGGGCTTACAGTGGGAAACTTATCTCTACTTAGAGAATGTGTAAACCCAATGTATAACAAAATAATAAATTAAAAAAAAAACGACTTGCAAAAGTGCTGAAGGTGAAGGAATCTATTTTTGAACTGAAAAACCCATGTAATAAAAAAGCACATTTATTCCAGTGAAAAAAATAGTAAATCTATTTGATAAGAATTTGAGTGTAGGCAAGGAGGCAAAAAACCTAGACTAAATCTGGATAAACCTATTTGTCCTCCATCTAATGCTTTCAAATCAGGGTTTTCTCTCATCCTAAGCCATAAGGCAAAAGCTCAGCTAGTGAAGTAATTTCTATTGAATCACAGAGTAAGTAAAGCATCCATCTAGAGTGGATGCAACTTCTGGGCATTGCAGAGGAAAAGAGCACCTGTGGTTACTTACTGATACTTATTGATATTAAATAACGATGTGGAAGCTGCTTCTCAGAGATAGACATCTCTGGATACATGGACCTTGCCAAAACATTCTGTGCGTGATGTGCCATAGCTGGCCAGCCTTAGTGAAAAAGTGTTTGCTGACCCCACATTGTGTCTCCCCAAGGAACAGTTGAGGAGCTGCTGGCTGCACAAGATCATTAAATGTGCACAAAGGACCAGGTTATGTTCCTGGGGAGAGTTCAGCAACACCCTCACCACTGTATATTCAGGTTTTCCCTTGTGTTTTTGAGAAATTTCTCTCCACTTTCAGAGTAACTTTGTCCTACTTTACCTTGTTAATGATTCTACCTCTGTTACAATACTGATGAGTTGATATTTTTTTCTCTTTCTGTCCACTATTTAATGACTTACCTAATAAAAAGATAATTAAGCATACTTCAAAGCTCTGCTACTCTTCAAGCCTTGGGAGACTGTAAGTGTTCCTGGTCCATCCTGCGATCTGGGTTACAGAAGTCTCCCAACTTCGTGGTGCCCTTTGCTTCTCTCAGGACAGAGGTTTGTGTGGGTCTCCAAAAGTTATAGGGAAGTCTTACCTCAGCAGGAGTTTCTTTTTTCATTCATGAGTTTATCCCTGCAGGATTGCTGATGCACTAGCTCTTAATGATAAATCCACAGAAAAGTGGTTGAGAAACATTAACTTATCTGTCCCCAAATCAGCACCACAAGTGCCTGCCTGGCTTTACAAATGAAATGTGTGAAAAATAGCAACACTTTTCAGGCAGCACATATGCAGATGGCAATAATGAATACCCAGTTACAGGATGCTGAAGATCCTGCTGCCTTCTGAGTCTAGCATAAGGAAGATGATTTTTTTTCTGAAACGCAAATGGTGATGACCATCCATTGCAGAGGGCACGGGGGTAGATGGCCCTTAAAGGTCCCTTCCAACCCAAACTATTCTATGATTCTATGATCCCTTCTGTATGCTGTCCAGTTGAATTTGCCTCTGTGTGAAAATTTATCATGTTTTCATGCATATCATATCATATCATATCATACCGCACCATTCTCACAAACTTTGTCTTCCCTTTCTCAGAAGGTTCATCTCATAACCTATAGAAGTCAAAAGTCCTTGAACATTCAATATAATCAGCTTAGTTTGAATAGAAATGAACAGATATATGTTTGAGGCAAACCAGAGAGGCCAAGACAGTCCAGTGGAATGACCCTCAAGTTGTGGCACCATCAGTAATTGCGTGTTCCTTGTGACAGGCAGTAGTCGAACTGGAACAGGTAGAGTTGCTGCATCCCTGCACCCCTCAGAGAGATGTTATAGGTTGTGTAAGCCTCACTGCAGGCCTTCAAGTCTGGCATGAAGGCCAGGGGGATCACATTTGTTATGAAACAAGCTAATTTTCCTGCTCTTTTTTAGCATGCAAATGCCAAGATATAATGTGTTTAAAAATTCACAGTATTTTTCCATTTTGCTAGGAAAAAGGATGGGTGTGAAAGAGAATGGTCTGGTACTGATGTGACATATGTTGAGGCAAAAGACAGCTAGACAGCAAGAGGTGGCCTCAAAGACTGAAGACTTCCTATGAGATCCTCCCAGGGAGCTAATTGGGATTTTAGAATCATGACTGAGAGTCAGAGGGGAGGAGGAATTACTGTGCAGGGGTGGAGGAAGGTGGAAAGAAGCTTGTAGGACCATGATATATGATGTCTTTTCAGGCTTTTAGATGAGAGAGAACAGTGCTGTTTCAGACACAAGGCTGGGTTGATAGGGTAATAGCTTGCTATAGTCAAACTGCGGAGTGGGATTATTATGGCTTTGGATAAGAGCTATTAACTATTGTTAAGGTGATTGATCACTTTTATCATTTTGGTTATAGAAGGAGTTTCACAATCAGAGCTAATCATGGGGCACCGCGGTGCCCCTGTCTGCTTAAATGCTGAAATCCAGAGATAGATTGTGAGATGATTACAAAAATTGCAAGACTGTCATTTCCATATTGAACATGGACTGGGCAAAAATCATAACAACACGTGTGTTGCTGAGACTCCTCATGTAAAGGAAAACACTTAGGAAGTTTGCTTTCAGCCTTCAGAGAGGGAAACAAACAAGTTTCCTCAATGTTCTATTTAATTTTTGCAGCATGCAAAGTTTCTACAATGTTAAGATTGTGCCGCTATGCAGTTTCTTTGGTACATGGATGTTTGGGTTCTTTGGTACTGACTTCTACTACTGCCTGCAAGATTCACTGAGGTTTCATGGGAAAGCTCACAGAAAGATTTCTTTGTAGATATGTTTAAAGTAAGGAGTAATAAAAATGCACCTCACATGCAGAAGAATGGAGAGTCATAATAAGTATTACATGGCCAGAGAGTTGTCTCTAGAGCAGCAAGATACTTTCCAAGAATAATGACTTCTATCTTACTCTCTTGCATGGTATTTGTAAGGTCTTTTATGAAGTTTTCCTCTGAGAAGTAGAAGCTGATGGGAAAAGAAAAAGCTATAGTAATTAAAATGTATGCAAGTTTTCAGAAAAACAGTTGTATCAAGGCATACAAGTTCTAGGCAAATCCAGCAGGGAAATCTGCTAGAAACAGAGGAACTAATCCATGACATTCTCCAGTAACATGACTGATCCTACATTAAGATTTGAGATGCCCAGAACATATCAAATTCATTCACACACCTATACCTTGATATTCTCACTCATGATGGACGAGAGTAAAGAGAACAGCTGTTGCCCATGTACTCAGCATCAGGAAAGTGGCATGAAGGAAGCACATCTTTCTGTGTTTTTTCAAGGCTGACTTTCTCTTCTTGGAAACATCATGAAGATCTGTCTACAAAAATAATGGATATCCAACATAAAAAACGCAATGATCAGTTCCTACTGGAAAGTGCATGACCTTGCAGAATTTTTGCATATAACAGTAATGTAGAAATAGAAATAAAAGACCAGAGACTTAATCAGGACTGTTCACAATGAGAAAATACCAATGATACTGGCATGGCAAGTCAGGTGTTGATTGATTCATACAAATGATATACAAATGGTGCAATTAGAATTCAGCAACTAAGCAGTGCATTATTGTGTTTACATTAATAACACGCCAAACCAGCAGTACATGTATTGGCCAGTGTGATCTCTTGATATGTTGTTCTCTGCAATGACTGACTACTACAAGAAAAAAGGGATCTCCTGCTGCAGCTAGCCTGTGCTAGTTCATGCAAATAAACTTTTCTTTGTCACTATCCTTCTTGTTTAGACTATTACAGACCTTCGTCAGGCCCTACTTCACTTCTTTCCCAGTATTTTTCCATTTTTTACTAGGAACATGAACTCCTCTGGCCCTAAAGCTCAACGTTTGCAGAATCTGCTTTTGTTCATAACAGAGCTAGTTCTGCTTTGAAAATACCATGTTCATAATCTATGAACTGGAACATGAGTAAAGATGTAAGCTTTGTGGGGTCTTCCTGGGGTGGTGGCTTCAGCACAAGTCCACGTACGTAAATGCCCAAAAGACATTTATCGGGGTTCTCTTTGTTCTCCCTTGACATGGATGACCACCAACCATAATTTAACCCATCAGTTCATTGGTTACAACACATTCATCTGTCACTGATGCAAAAGAAGTCCTGTTCATAGACATTATACCAGTGGGTAGAGTAATATACACATAAGATGAATTTGGGGATCTTTTCTTTGGCTAAGCATACCTACCTTGGGAGAAGATGATTGTACAGGGAATGTAGAGTCAGTGTCAGCTGGTGTGCCCAGATTTGAGACTGCTTCCTGAACAGAGGGGAAAAACAACTCTGAAGTCTTTGAATGTAAATGCTAGCTAGATTAGATTTGTACTGATAGCTTTTGTTTCCGTTCCCTTCTCTCTTGCCTAGTTTAATATGCAAGGCTATATATGGAGAAAATGTGTCTGTGTTGGCATAGCAAAGATAACCTTGAAGAGTATAAATGAATGTACGTATTGATGGAGCAATTTGTGTTTTTATTGATTTCTTGCTGTGTCTCGCTGAATTTCTAGCATGTAGCATAGGCTGTAACTATTTTGTTACAAAGAATGCTACAGAATGTATTTTCCCACACCAATTCTTAAGGGATATGGGCAATTTATACATGAAATTATGAAAGAAAACACACAGTATATATTGATTATTATTATTCATTGCTATAAGTAGGATTTAGGGCTCCAGCTAGAGATACTTGGGATCGAAAAAGGGTAACATATTTTCTATATAGGAAGGCTGAGGTGCCAAGATGAAATACCAAGATTTTAAGCCTAGAATACTTAGCTTTAGCCAATGGGGAGAAAGTTGAAGGTGAAAGAGGCACACTGTAACAAGTTCCTAAGAAGAAAGAATGTTGTTGTAGAGCAATGATTGATGCTGTCAAAATGCAAATAGGTGGCTAGGAAAAAAAAAAATAGGCTGGGCTGGGTGCCCCCTGTGCTGGGGGACTGGCTTGTTTTTTAGATATTTTCCCAAGCAGGGGAAGTGGGGCAAGGTGCCACCGAGATGAGGACGTCAGTCAGTGCAGAGGCAACTACCACCATAAGCACTGATCCTGCACAAGTTTCTGGACCTGTGATCCTTTAAGTTTCTTGAAAGCAGTTATCTTCTACATACACACAAGGACCCGTAAATTAGGGATCTAGTCTGAATTGGTCACACAGTGATTAGTAACATTAAACTGAAGACTGTAGATGTCTGTATGAATAACTTGGTTGCACTTTCTTCCATTCATCTGTGCTTTACAATTCCTCCTTCTGTCACACACCCCACCTGCTCACACCATTCCTTTCTCTGCTCAACCTGAGCAGAGAAATAAGGCAGAGAAATGTATTGAGTACTAGCTCTGTGCAGCCTTGTGGGCTTTGAGAGTGGGCACTGCAGACCACCCTAGTGCTGTTTAAGGCAGCTCTATCCCAAATTTGAACCAAGTCTCCCTTCAGCTCAAGGAGTAAGCACCTTTCTTGTCTGTTTGCTCATGAACAACTGTGTCTGTCCTGCTGTGTGAAAATTAATGACATCAGAGACTCCAGGATGAAAAGAAGGTACCTACATTTGGCCCAGGATTTGCTCTCTGAAATTGCCAGAAGTGGATGCCTAAGAAAGCACATAAATAACAGTGCACATGTAGCACAAGCCTTCCCTTCAGATACTGAAGGACTTTCTGAGCTAGAGACTGCCTCTGAACCTGAGTTTAATAGGTATGAATAGCACCAGCATCCATGAATGTGTCTAATCTCTTCTGAGCTCATTTATGCCTGGCGTTTGTAACATCCTCTGGTATTAAACACCACAATTTAATTAGACTTTGTGAGAAAAAGTACTTCCTTTGATTTCTTGTGTAAATCTGGACCTCTTAATTGTAAATGAGCATACATAGCAATTAATAAACCTTTTAAAATGGAGAAAGGAAGTCATGAAGCTGCTCACACAGATCAGATGTGTGAGGGTGAACACTGAAATGTGGGAATGCCAAAGGCCTGAGCAACTAAAGGTTGGGACTGGCAAAACAGAATAGCAGTACTTTCCCAGACCCTGCAAGATTTACAGGCTTCCAATAAATAGAGAGTAATTATGGACAACATGAGAATGTGAGAACAATGAGTAATTGCATGGTGTGCATTATCAATAAGTTGTGAGTCATCATGCAGGTAACCGTGTATGATGAATGCCTATAAATGAACATTATTTTAGCATATTTCCTTTCCATTCACCTCCTTATCAAGATTGTAAATGAACCGTCTTCAAAATTTTTGTATACCCTGGGTTTGTACCATTGTACTGTCCTAGAATATGGTCCTCTTTGTTCTCAGCCCTTTGTCATTGTTCTTTTTTATATATTACATTCTCAAGAGAAATACAGAGCCTTATTCTTGAAGAGTGACAATCTAAACCTAGACCAGCTTTTAAGTCATGCATCAATAGAGAAATATGCAGATTTAACAGCAACGGCTTAAAATTGTGCAGTTTTTACACAGGGGTGAGCTGCAGGACTGTAGGTATGTCAATGTCCCCATCCCTGAAGACTGTGGACAAAGCTGGTGATCCTTATTGCAACCTGGTAAGCAAAATATCTTGGGTCATCCTTGCAGGAGGGCAGCAATGCTGCTCATGTTCCCTGAGCAAGTGTCAGTGTCCTGCTCACACCTGGCACTTCTCTTGTCTGCTTGGTTGATCTTTAACATTGTTTTGTTGGTTAAGGAACCTGTTAGTGTTAAATGCTATTCCTTTTCTTGCATCCCTTTCTCCTGACTTTTTGGCTTTCAGGGGTGTGTAAGACCCCATGTTTGAGCTATGAGCTCATCATAGGCATTTTACTTTAAAAATATACAAGGCTCCCAAAATCCATTTGCCAGATCAGTTTAAAGGGCCTTCAGTTCTTTTAATAATTTGAGAAGTGCATGGGAGAAGGCACTGCACATGTTTCTCAGGAGGTCAAATAACTTTTTTTGGCAAATTTTAGAAAATAAGGGAATTTGTCAAAAGTTAATAATGAAACATTTCACAAAGCAATGATTAGCACAAGCTAGCTCATACAACTTACCAAAATCTAACCCATCCAGCTTTAAGTTACCCAAATATCACGAAAGGAGATTAGGAGGAGGAGAAGAAGAAGTAAAGACAGAGAGAGAAAAAGAGAGAATTATAGATACCACCCCAGATCCAACATAGATCCAGCTACCAGGAGTCCAGGAAATAGCAGGGCTGCAACCACGCAATGGCCACACGGTGTTAGTTTCATCTGCTCTGGTCCCTGTGGCCACCATCCCCAGATGGGTCTTCCAGTCTGCTGGTCATTCAGGAACTGGGTTAGGGGCTACAGAGGGTGGTGTGGGGCAGTGCTCCCGGTGTCCAGTGACTGACAGCTGCTCCAGGGCTGCCCAAGGAGGCTTGAAAGGACCGGTGTATGGAGCAGAGCATCACTTCACCTTCATGAAATTTGACCTGTCCCCTCCTCCACACACACACTTGAGCTGGTTTGAGCCAATAATTAGTATAACAATTCAATGTCTCACAGGGTGACATCAGTCTTGCAGAGTGAGTGGTTTCCTCTTGGTGATGGGTTCTGGGGAAGACCGAGGGGCTGGTTTCACTCACTCTGCCTCTGGCCATGCCATGAATCCCACCTCTGTGCTTTGAGCACTTTAGCAAAGCAGATTCTTTTTCACAGCACTCCTGTGGAGACAAACTGAGAGAGGCAAATGGGCCCACAACTCATTTGATTTCATGGAAGAGCCTCATTTTCAGTATTCTGTTTTGGTAAAGAGCTTGTGGGCCACCATTCAAAGGAGAGGAGGGCACCCTCCCGATAGGCTTCCTGAGGGTTGGTCTAAATGCTTCTTCATCTCCATCCACACTGACTCAACTGGAGCAGAATCTTCGGAGCCCTCCTCCATTTGCAGGCTGTGCCTGGTTGGGCCAATGGACAGCTGAGCTGGCATCCAAAGACATCTTCCTTTGGGTTCCTCTCTGTGGAAAACAGGAGGCAACCTACCTTGGAGCCAACCCCATCCTGAAACTCTGAAATCTGGTATCCTTTTGATATCCTTTTTGAACTGCCTCCATAAGATAAAATCTGTCAACCTTTGAGACACCCCATCTTCATTAATACTGCTACTGAAGGGAGCAGAGAGGTAATTCTACGGAGCTAGGGACAACAAGTTCCCACAGAGTTGATAATGGGGCTGCTGTCTTTGCTCAGATTCCTGTGTCTGTGGGAAATTTTTGTGGAATTCCCATTCTGTGGAAGACACGGAAAAAAAATTCCTGTGGAGCAAGATAGCTGAATGTTCTGTTTGGCATGAATTACATTTACAATTTTATATTTAATTTAAAATTTCTGAACTAAGTAACTGGAGGATAAAATCAAATTAATCTACACCAAATATCTTACAACAGATGTTATAACTTTTTGAAAATGTTTTATTAACTGAAACAAAATGTTTTTGAATATCTTCCTGCAATACATTTTAGTATCGAGTTGTGGAATTTTTCTAATCAAAACATATTCTGATAGGATATTTTAAGCACACTCTGTTTTGATCATGCTTTTAAAGTGTTTTTAATGCATATTTATAATCCCAAAGCATATGAAAAAAAGAATAATGAAGGCAAAAGAAACTCTTTCTGGAATTGAGAACATTTAGCAATAATGGGCAGTTGAAATTCAGAAAGTATTTTTAAAATAGCCTGTATGCTCCTAGTGTTTCACACTGAAAAGGTATTGCTTTTGTAAGCTATCAGCCTTTTTTATACAATACTTAGATGTTACAGTGCTTTCATTAATTTATGCAGACAATATTGTCAAATTAACCCTCCAGACGTGCACAGGAGGGGGAAGTTTCCTGGGAAAGTTTCACATCTCATTTGTCCACTTGTGAACCATAGAAGAGAGCTTCCTGCTTTTATGTATTTCTCTTTGGAAGTAGAGTGGTTTGGGGGCAAAAAAGCACTCAAAATACATCAGCACTGCCAAGGCAGAAATATGAAGCAGTAGTTTGAGGATCTTGAGGGCACTGTGCCGACTATTAAACTAATGGAACAGCTGTTGCTAACAGAGGGGCAAGAATTTCAGGGATTTGGGAAACTCTTGTAATTATTTTTATACTTGGTAGTATTGTTGCAGATGTTGGAAATTCAGACACTAACTGTTCAGCAACTAAATCTAGCGAATATTTGTGTTGGGTTTGTGTGGCCAGGTTTTGGTAGTGGGGCACTACAGGGGTGGCTCCTATGAGAAGCTGCCAGAAATACCCTCCATGTCCAGCAGAGCTAATGCCTGCCAGCTCCAAGATGGACATGCCATTGGCCAAAGCTGAGCCCATCAACAATTGTAGTAGTGCCTCTGACATAACATATTAAAGAAGGAAAAAAACCCTATTGTGCAGATGTAATTGCAGCCAGAGAAGAGCTGAGTAAGAAGATATGAGAGGAACAAACTCTGCAGACACCAAGGTCGGTGCAGGAGGGGCAGGAGGTGCTCCAGGCACCAGAGCTGAGGTTCTCCTGCAGCCCGTGGTGCAGACTACGGTGGAGCAGCTGTGCCCCTGCAGCCCGTGGAGGTCCACAAGGGTGCAGAGACCCACCTGCAACCTGTGGACAAGACCTGTGCCAGAGCAGGTAGATGCCTGAAAGAGAGCTGTGAACCCATGAGAAACCTGCTGGAGCAGGGTCCTGGCAGGGACCTGAGGACCCTTGGAGAGAGGAGCCCAGGCTGGACCAGGTTTCTTGGCAGGACTTGTGACCCTGCAGGTATCTATGGATTTTACTAGCCTTGTAGTATTTTAGACCACACTTTGTCATAATGAGAAATTTAGAATGACTTGGGAAAACAAAGATCTCAAAGTCTCTTTTTGATCATCAAGGCAAGTGCAAAATTGAACAAAGTAATGTGAAGAATTTGTGCCTTGAGTTGGTCCTAGCTTCCACAGTCTCTCTCTGAGAGAGATTGGTCCACCTTTTCTGTATCCTGAAGACTAACTGACTCCTGTGCTTCTACCTAACCATGATAACACAGTACTTGCTACTGGCACTTGTTTTAAAAGTTTTGTGATTTGGGCACAGACAACCATGACAACAGAAACAGCATAAAATTTTCACTTATTTCTATACAGGTCTCTAAAGAAATTTCCCTCTGCTATGAAATATTTATTTTTCAAGTACTTCCTGGATGACTGCTGGATGAGAATCCCATCAGTTTGGATGTTGTACACATCCACAGAATAAACAACAGTTTGTGATTTCCAGACTGGGAATGAAGCTTCTGAAACACTAGTCTGACTTTTGCTGTAAATGCCTAGTATCCCCCCTACTGAACTTACCAGAAATTTCTGGAATTGGAGGACTGGACTTCTTTTTTTTTCCCCTTTCTTTCTTTTTTTTTTCTTTAATGATAACAGAGAATTTTTAACAAAAATGCATATGAAGCCAATGCACAATGAGTGTAGATAACACAGAAAATTAAGAACTGAAGGGCTGTATTTATATTGATTCTGGTTTTTTGCTAATAATTATATGGTAACAAAATGCTGAACTAATAGTACCAAATACAAGAGAAAGAGAAAAAAAAAAGTCAATACTTATTATATTCAGACTCTGAATGGTCAGATAGCTATGACCAGTTTTTGACACATTTGCCAATATTTCCTTCTGCCCTCCTGTTAGCAGCTGTCTGGTGAAACCTGATGAGTGTACACAAAGGGATAAATCCATCCAGGGTTTAGCTTCAGAGGAGTGACTCTGGGGACATGCTCAGTCCATTAAGGTGAGCAGGGAATGCAAGCTGTTTGGCATCTCTCCAACATTACAATATTGTATCTAGAGCTGGAGAAATACTTTTAGCACACACTCTTTCCCCCCAAAAATGTATGCATGGCAGTGCATATTGTGTTTTCAAGACTATGATTATCTTTAAAAGATAAACTGCTTGGATATATTTTTTATTCCTCTTGTTTGTTGATGGATTTGTAAGTTGAGGGAATTTCCTCTTGGTTTGGGAATTTTTGTTTTGCTTGGGTCTGTTCTAGGAAGCTGCCCTTCTTGTTTATGGTGAGAAGAAGAGAGTCTGCAGATGTTCAATTAACCTAAAGTAAAATGTGAAATCTGGTTACAAAGGTCAGGACAATCTCTTCAGGCTTTACCTTGCCTTGAGAAGCAGTTTAGAAATGCCAGTAGATTGTTTGTGACACTGCTAAGATCAAACCTAGAAGAAATCCTCTTGCTTGGAATCAAATATGCTTATTGACAAGTGAACTTCCCAAGGTTTCTAAATTTTAATTCTTTTAAAATTATCTCCGTGGAAGGCCAACGAGCCAGAGCAGGAGCCACCCTGTTGCTCTGTGCTTGCACTGTGGCTTGTTCAGAGGGATCCACATCATGACCAATCCACTGAAGTGCTAAAACTATGAAAAGCAATGCCCTGTTCCTTGCTCAAACCTGTGCTTTACTCTCCTTTTTAAAAGTTAGTCCCTTCAAATAACAGCTGTGGGCTTGAAGGAACTGACATACTGAAGCTTGCCAAATGTTAAGATAGAATGGCTGAGATGGGAAAGGTTGCTATGCGTGAGAGGAGAGCGTAGTAGAGGGACAGAATTGCCTCCCTCAACCTGCTGGCTACACTTCTTTTGATGCAGCCCAGGATACAATTGGCTTTCTGGGCTGTGAGAGGATGTTGCTGGCTCATGTCCAGTCTATCATCCACCAGCACCCCCAAGGCCTTCTTGACAGGGCTGTTCTCAATCTATTCATCCCCCAGCTTCTCTTGATACCGAGGCTTGCCCTGACCCAGGTGCAGCACCTTGCACTTGGCCTTGTTGAACCTCCTGAGGTTCCCGTGGGCCTACTTCTTGAGCTTGTCCTGATCCCTCTGGATGGTATCTCGTTCTTCGTGTGTGTCAACAATACCACTCAGCTTGGGGTGACCTGTGAACTTGCTGAGAGTGCCCTCAGCCAGTGCACCTGACTGTTCCGTCTCGGAGTGAGGGAAGAGGGGAGAACCTGCCGGGGGATGCTCAGCCAGGGGACGCGGTGGAACAGACCAAGGTGTGATGACGAGCAAGAGTAGGTTCAGGATATGAGATTTCCCGCAGTGTCCGCACGCCGTGGGCTGCAGCGGGAGGGACCCGCACGTCCCGGCAGCGCCCCCAGAGGGCGCTCCCAGACCCTGGTGGAGGCGGCTCGGCAGCCCCGGCCCGCGGAGCCCCCGGCGCCGGCACCGACACTGACTGAGGAGACCCTGCATGTGCCAGCCTTCGGAACTCACAACATGCTCGTTAATGAGCGCCGCTAACACAGGCAACAGACTTTCCACAAAAAAAGCAGAAAAGGTGGAGTTTTTTTCTTCCTTAAGGACCACTGTTTTGATGAATCATGCTGGTTTTGGCTGGGGTAGGGTTAATTTTTTCATAGGTGCTCCTATGGGGATTTTACCCTTCCGACTCTCTCCCCCATCCCACAGAGGGGAGTGAGTGAGAGGCTGCATTGGGCTGAGCTGCCGGCTGGGGTCAAACTACTACATTAATACACAAAGCTCTTGAAGTAGTTGTAGGGTCACTACTGCAAATACCACACACAGGGGAAAACAGTTTACATTTATTTCGATAAGCTCTTCGTTTCAAGAAGTAATCAGGAACAAAGGAAGAAGAAAAAGTGGTCAGTCTCTCGTGGGATGCTCGTGGGTGGGACTCGGGGAGGATTTCACATGCTTCCTCCTGGTCTCCTCTCTCCCCCTTGTGCTTTTACTGTAACTAGTTAAAACGACTTTCTTATGCTTGGAATAGTTTTGATAGTGGCTGGAAATGCAGATGCTGAGCATGCTCAGCTTTACGTCAAATGAAAGGGGCTATAGGTGAAATAAAGTCTCAAAGAAGATTTAGTACTTAATGAAATCTTACGAACAGTAACATTTTTTGAATGAATACGTCAAATGAGTTAACTTAGATTTCAGGGAGATTTCCCCCCCCCCCCATGATTCTCTATGCCATATAATTTAGGATAATAGATATATAGGCAGGGTATGCTGTACTTTGCAATTCCAATACTTTTTAATTGCATCAATACCTTTGGGATGGGTGTCAATGAAAAGTTGCCTGTCTTTCAGCTAATAGAGTATAGAGTTTGCTTCAAATAAATATGGATGGTGCTGTCCTAGTGGTGAATTCAAATCTGCCAAAGTACTAATCTGTCTTTCTGAAAAGGAAATAAAGCAAGAAAAACTCAGTGGCTTTAACTTTTTCAGACTACAAACAATGTGGTAAACTCCTGTAAATGTTTCGGATGCATCAATGTTTTCCTGAATCCGCCAGTTATGGTTTTTCAGGGCACAACTCATATTTGTTTGCAGACACTGGCAGGGGTGACAATGTGCTCTGACAAGCTGCAGGCATAGGCTGCTTCAGCAGATTCCAGAGATTTATTCTCACTGTTTATTCCAAAAATAAGCACATCTCCTCCTAATAAATGTTGTATGCAAATGTGGCTCAGTCATTTCTACACGAGATTCTAATTCATTCATTTAGAGATGTTCATTTTGTAGTGTATGCAAATTTGCATATGTAATTCAGCAAAGGCAGGAGCAATCTTTTATTCTCATCACTTCTGACATTTTAATCAATGATTTATGTCTTATTCTTACATTTATTAGCTCTCCCTTGGAATGCTAGGGCAGATTATTATGCATTGATATTTCTATACATATATAAAGCTCATTAAGACTCTTTGACAGAAGAATGGTCAAAGTGCAGGAACACGGGGCAGGCATTTGGGGACTTATGCTTTACCTTCTCTTCAGGCTGGTTTTGCTCATTTGATAAACAGCTTCCCCGTGTCACTGTTGTTCCATCTGTGCAATAGAGATAGCACTGCCCGAATTCAGAGGTGCAACTAATTGGAGTTTTTAAAGCTTCTTGAGCTCCCTGGCTGGAAACTGTTATATAAATATCCTTCTGGTCACAAAGAAAATGAATGAGGTATAGTCCTATATAATAGAGAAATCATCCATTATTTCTAGTTGTTGTCTGTGTCTGAAGGTGGCTGCAGAAATGGTATCTTCTTCTAGAGACTACCCCTCGTAGGAATTCACAGTCACACACTCAGCGACTTTTTGGCAAAACACAGCTTTTACTGCTATTTCCTTCTTCTGACTTTGTTGGCTTTCCAGATCTGAGAGAACTAAAGTGGATTTTATTACCTCCTAGGCACCATCAACAGAATAATTTATCTAGTCTCAATGCCAGTCAGTCACTCCTCTGTGACTCCTCGGAGGGCAGTTGAGCTACAAAGATGATTGGGAAAGGCCGAATTGTAAGACACTGAATTACGGAGGAGTCATTTTAAAGGCCTGATTTAACCAACAGACCTTTACAGCTGGGATGAATATGTGAATAGAAAGAAATCAGCTGGGATCTTTGAGTCTGAACCAGGTCTTGTATTCAGAAGAGTTACTTGTGATGAAAGAAAACAACAAGGGATTTTTCAAAAGTATAATTTCAATTTAAATGGTGGAAGTACAGTCTGCAATTCTTTCAGAGTTAGAGCTTTGCATACGTGATTTTTGGAAATAAAATTGTATTCCTATAAACAGTAAAGGCAGACTTACACCCTGCAGGAATCCAGTTCCAATTTCCACAAGTGTAAATCTCTCAATGGTGCTTGTCAAAAGCAAATTCCCAGGCATATTTTTACACTTTGAAATGGGAACTATAAACTGACACTTTGTACATAGGTGTGTGTGTTTGATAAATGCCACACCATACTTTTGGATAACACAGGCATATGTGAGAAGTCTGTTCTTTATTCTGTATGACTGCTGCAGCTGAATTTCATAGCGTTCCTGTAAAATGAAAATTTTGGAAGGACATCCAAAGTCTCAGGTGAAATGCTTTCCATTGGAGTAGTATTTTTATTGCCCCTGCTTCACAGTCTGTATCCCATGTTTGAGTAAATCCATGCGACTGCAGTTGCTGAATAGTTGGCCCAAAGTAAGGATGACAGCAACAAGACGTGTAGAATATACAACTGGGTATTTTCATTATAGAAAAGTCCCACCTGACATCTAATTCTACACAGGTATTACTAAGAGTCCCATGATCCTCAAATATACCCAGATAATTTTGATATCATGCTGTAAGCCTAGTATAATGAGAATAATCAAGATAAACAACCAGCATTGAGTTTCTTTCTAAGAACTACAAGTAACTATAGTGATACTTAACAAAAGTACTTAACATTTTTGACATTTGTGTAAAGCTAAACAACCTAAAGAGAGATGCATGCACATTGTTCTGATTTTGGACATGCTTTAAAAAGTTCCTTAAAAAAGTGATGAAATGCATTAATTCTAGTGCATTAATTTCTATGCAAAGTGCAAAGTGAATTCTGCTTCTGTATCAGGCGCCAACAAACCAGACACATTTCCAGTGAGGTACCCATGTTTTGAGTTTTTAATTGCATGATATATGGTTTCACAGAAAAGTCAACCTGGAGCAGCAGGTTCTGTGTTGCTGCTCCCTCAGCTGCTCTTACTGAGCAGAGCTGCTCGCCCAGCGTCCCAACCTCTCCAACTACTTGAACATTTCATAAAAAGCTGCACTTCTGTAAGGTTTGATATGTTTGCCAGTATCCACATAGGCCCTGGTAATTTATTTTTTGGTAGTAAGTCCTACTCATTCTTTGAACTTCAGAGTCTTCCTGTGTGGTTTTAAAAGTAATTTGGATGGAGCTAAGCGCTGCAGACCCCATGGGCTGTAAGCCAGCATTTGTTTCACATAAATCATAGCTTGCTTTAGGTTACATTTTCTTTGGAATTGAAAGCTAATTTGTTTAGTTATATTGGTCTGAGGGCATCAAACTGGACCCTACTGAAATTGGTAACAAAAAACCAAGCTTTCAGACTGCTCAGGACATCAGTAAAGGAAATTGATCAAATTACTTCATCCAGCCATAACTCTAAAGGTAGACATCTGATAAGTTAGTCAAGTCGTCACCTTTCATGAGCTATCAGTTCATATATCACTCTTGACATGAAAAGGGCCTCATTCCCACAGCTTTAGCACCAGAAGGTTTTTGGTTTTGTCCTTTAAAATAACATCTGTGCACTAGATAGCATTGAAAATTTTATACCAGCAACTAGCATCTTACTGAATCATAGCTTAAAAATAGTGCTTCTGGGATATTTGAGTGTATTTTGAAATTGTACTACTCATTCACTGAAGTAGCACCTTTCAAATAAAACCTCAATGGTAACTCCAAGGAAAAGAAGAAATCATGCTTCCTGCCACTAACGGTAAAGGGAAATAAGTTTAATTATTCAGTAAAATTGTTAATGGACAAGTGGCTTCTTGGTAGCCTCTGTCATCGTTATGTCTTAGACTAAAACAAAAATTTTCAAACTAAGAGTATTTTTTAATTTCTTAATTATAGGGCCTCTATTTTAAAAATTTTAATGTTGTGCTTTACAATAATGTAAAATCTCATTCATTAATAACATGAGGATGTTCCCTCTCTTCCTACAGCAGGCATTACCCAAACCCCTCTGTTAAACCGTGCTGGTGGCTTCCCAAGTCTGGAGTCCCAAAGCTTTCCTCCTTTGCTTTAAGATGCAAGTAGCCCCATCACAAAGAGCTATCTCTAACAGATAATAATGGATATGGATCCAGATATTGTGTTTCTTTTTATATTGACTTTGCTGAAGGATTAAAGTTTAGGAACAGTAAAGACATCTCTGCCCTCAACTTTGGTCATCTTCACAAATGAAAAGGTTGTGTCATTGTGCCACTACGTTACAATGCATTTACCTCCTGATGTGGTATTTTTTTTTGCTATTCTCAAGCTTTAATATGTCTGGCTGCATTGAATTTGATGGAATTAATGACTCCAGAGGATCAGAGTAGTTAATGTGACCATGACTTTGTACAGCATTACATGATAAACCTATGTACAAGATTTCAGATGCAGGAACTTCAGCCTCCTTACTCTGATGGTCTTTTGCTGTTATCATGGAGGAAACATTGTGTAAAGCATTTGAGATGTGACTCATTAAAATTTTTGTTCCAACACCATTTCTTATAAATGTTTTTTACAAATGAAAAGAAATAAGTAAATTCTCTTGCATGCTATATCTTCATCCCTTCTTTGATAGGAAGGAGGAGAAAAGAGAGGGGAAGGAAAGGGAGGAGAGGGGAGGAGAGGAGACTCCATCATGGTTGCAAGGCCATATGCCTGTACTACATCTTTACCAGCGGTGACATTCATACCAGCCATCATCCTTGCTTAGGAGAGACCTAATGACCAGGGGACCTTGTGTCCACGTGCCCTGTGGGTGCCCCAGGTGCTTCCCTGGTCCCCAACCTCAGCTAGGACTCCACTGGGAAGGATGCCTTTCTAAATGCACCAGCAGCATGCCTGAATATCATTCTATGATACATCATTCTATGATTCTATGAAATGCACCAGCCGCACACCTGAATACGTGCCTCTAGACTGTAAAAAGTCCAAGGTAAAATCATGGCATAAAGATTCTCAAGTGCAATCACTCCCTCTGAGGTTTGGTGAGCTTGTATTAGTCAGAGTCAAGTAGATTATAGTATTGCTTGTAGTTCTGCTTCCACTCACATCACAGGGCAATTTTATCTTTTTCTTGTGTGGAAATTTTTTCCCTGCAAGATTGTCTAGTGGTTGTCTTTCTGAGCCTCTCATCACCACTTCTAACATGCAAAGTTTTCTGGCTATTTATATGTCTGCAAAACATAGTTTACAATCAAACTAATTTTGTTTGTGTCATTTAGCAGAAATTCTGATTCCTTATACATATTCTAGTATTCAAAGGATACTACTTCTGCAATATCTAGCTAATACAGAAATGTCCTGATGATAATAAGAAATGGACAAATCAGCAATCACATACCAAATATATCTCAGCATTCAAGACTTGATTATATAGAGCTTAAAACATATGGCTACATGGGAAATCAGGCCGTTTCTTCCTGAAAGTCTACCATGTAAAGCTGAATTCCAGCCACTATGCAAGAATATTTGCAGACAGGAGACATAAGCTTTGTTGCTCTCTTTATTCAAAGTTGGGCACAAGCTACTGAAAAATCAAAAAAACCCTATGCTTTTAGCCCTTCTCATTAATGGCTCATTTCACTTTTCTACCTGTTTTCACATTACAAGGCATTCCAACACATCATCAGAAAAAGAAAATGGAGGGATTGCAATATTGTAAAACTGCTCATCTGCTTTAATAGCTCTATTTTTACAATTATGGATTGAAAATTACTCTGAGCTGTGAAAATACATTTTCATAATACACTTTGCATCAAAAATGCCAATCTTCCTGCTCAATAGTCCTGCCTTTAGTTTTCCTAGTCCTTCATCAGCTAAAAAGAGGCTCCTTTGGGTGACAGCCCTTTGTTCAGCACACACATACACCTTGTTGCAGCAATCCTTTGTAGTAGGGCTGTCTCACAGCATCACAGAGATGAGGTAGATTAGACAAAAAGCTAACTTTAAGTGAATGACACTGGATCCAAGGGGACACACAAGTACCAACCACTTGATATTTATGAATGATAAGATCATTGGGCTTGACTGCATGTCAGGGCTGTATGATACTGCTTGTGCCCTGGCGCATCCTGAAAGGCACTAGGAATGATCTTATATGGAGATGTTTGTTGAATTGATGGGTAGTTTTTATCTTTTGGATTATCTGAGATGCAGTGTATTGCACAAAATGCAATGGTAATCCTTTGCTTGAGCCTGGCAAGCTGGGAATGTGCACCTCTTCATCATATCACATTTCTTGGAAGTCAGGTTCTGCCTAGCTTTAGTACAAGAAACGGGGGCTAAAGGACCTTTTAGCACCCAGGGCCTTGAACCACTCACCATTGCCTTCCTCGGTATCAGAAGCTTTCATCCTGGAGAATGTAAATATAAACACTCCAGGTGAAATACGTCGTGTGACTACAGATCTGACAGAGACAGGGACTGTCACATCAATGCAGGTGACAGCAAGAGAGCAAACAGGGGAAGCACCATTCCCAGGGTCAGGCTGCAGACTGGCTGGCAGAGAATTATCAGCATCCGGCCAGAATGGGACTTTGGGCTGCCTCCCCTGTGAGAATGTGTCCTAGTTTTAACAGCTGGGATCAGTTCATCACTGAGTGGGTCTAACCCAAACTGTGTATTCTACACCCTCTATACCATTT
>VYXB01005369.1:272793-289228 GCA_013397135.1 Pachyramphus minor
CATCAGCAGGTTTTTCTCCTCTCTTTTTGCTTTTTGGACTCAGAGGGGCCCACGTAGGGTTCAGGACGGGGGCTGACAAATGCCATTCTGTTTGTGCCCCAGGGTGCCGAGTTTGTGGGTTAAAATCAGTTGTTCACTTGTAAAATTGTATTTATTATATTAGTGTAATTAAAATTGTCATTCTGACTTTTAATCTTCTTTGTTGTGTTTATTTCTCCTGCCAGTTTACCTTTAAATCAGCAAAGAATGGAGAGAACATTACCATCCAGCTGCTAGCAGGCTAAAATTGGTCCATTGAGATGTTGCTTCCTGGGATTGCTGTTTCTTCCTTTACACTTCACAGAATATTTGCAGGTGTCTTTCCCACTAGTATTATGTGCACTTGGTAGTGCTAAAGCCTGTCATGGTTTCAGAGCTGAATCCTATGGAGTCAAAAAACTGGTGAGTCTCAAAAGTCATGTTTCTGTTACAGATTGTCAGACATTTTTAAACTGTGCAGTCATCAGAAGTTTCAGTACATACCTAAGAGTTTTTTCTTTTTTTTTTTTAGTATGTGCCCTGAAAAGTTTTGCTCCCAAAGGATGTTGATTAAAAATTTTAGTAGGGCTTTTAACAGCCAAGCTACATGAAAATGCTCAGCCTTTAAGTACTGTCCTGAGCATGAATAAAATTAGTGGGAATACACTCTGCATTTGTGTAACAATTATCCTCTGGGTTCTGTTTTGTTCCTCTAGATCATCTTGCTTCCTTTGAGTATCCTGTCTCCATGATTTATTGCTAGATCTGCTTTGTCACCATCTGCTCTGCTGTTGCTCAAGAGAGAACAAATCCCCAGAAAATATTACTGTCCAGGCTAAGCACCATATAAGCATCCTTTGTACATTCAGCCAAACATTGACTAACAGCGAGCTAAGCTATAATCGCAAATTTCCTCCTTTCCTGTTCATTACAGTTCAAATTCATATAAAAAATTTGGTGGAATCCAGCTATCCTCCTTGGGGATATAGGTTACCATCTGTCTGGTTACCAGTGGTACATTTAAAAAACATTTGTCCCATTTTCATAAAACATCCTGCTGCACAGTAACCACTTTAATATCTAATTACACGGCATTATGTATCACATATGTCACAACCAGAATATTTTGACCAACATTTCTCTTATCTACACTAGTCTGTTTTTCTCTTTTAAATTAAGTTATCCAAACACCTACAAATTCAAAAGTATGCCTCTAGCTAAAGTAATTAAAAAATTAAAATAAGTAAATACTGAACTGAACGAAGAATAATTTGGATTTAATTTGGTAATTTATATAAGATTTTAATTTTAAAAGGAAGCAAGATTGTAAACTAGAGGTTAATGTACTTACCATTGCATAGAAAAATTTTAAAAAATCCAAATTAGTAAAAGCAGCCAAGAGAATGGCAAAAGATACTGGTTGTTACAGAGCCCACAGTAACACATATAGATGCCAAAAATATAGAAAAATAAATTATTCTTTCCCACTCCTCAAATCTTTCTGGCTGTCCCCAGAGGACAGTCACTGTATGGTCAGTCAGGTGATAGCACCTTCCCAAGCCACATCTCAGGATGCTTGAGGAGAAGCCTACTCAAGCCTCTGGGAAGCTTCCTGTTCACTTCACCAAGCCATAGTGCCATTGGGGACCTTTGGACAGGGGCTGTGGAGAGTCAGCCAGGCCACACCACAACTGTGTCAACTCAGGTGCCATCACTAATGGCACCTCTGAGCACCTTTACAGTGCAGTTAATGATGATAAGGGCAGAGATGCTCTGGGAGCACTGTGATTTCAAGTGTACAAGAAACCTCTTGATAGCAAAATCCCATGAAGCGGCACTTTTCTCTGTTCTAGGCTGATAGCTTGCCCTGCACCACTTTGCCCAGTTGTGCTGTATTTCTGCCCTGCTCATGCAGGGATGATGCTCCAGCAGTGGAGGGATGATGCCTAGAGCACCCTCCTTCCCCTTGCCCAGGCCAGGATCTTTCTTCTTCTCTCCCAGAAAAGTGCTGAATCACAGTAGAATTGCCATGAGCATGGGCTTAGTGGGGTAATAGTCTGTAGGTCCTCAAGGGCTGGTTGAGGGTGGGGGATAGTGAAAGTCTGGGAGACTCCACTCAGTGTCTCTGGGAGACATCAAGTGTGAGTGGGATGAGGGAGCTGGAGCTGAATGAGAAGAGAGAGACAAAAAAAAAATTCCTTCCTTCTTCTACTCAGAAATTCAAGTAGACGCCTTGGCCGAAAATGTTGGTATCCAGCACAGAGTTGTGTTATAATACTTTTTTTGTGTTATCAGGTCCTGGAGGATTCCAGCAGTATTTCCTATGGCTAACCCAATGGGAACAGATACAGCCAACCACTCTTGAGACAAGAAACAGATGATGGATAGCAGCAATTATTTTTTTGAGCACAATTTTTTTTACTGTCTGTATGTAGCCAGAAAGCAGGTATCTTGTTCACAGCTATTTGTCTAAGAGAAGCTACAAATTTAACCAAAGTTCACAGGGAGCACTTGAGTGTGGCAGGATACTTCCTTGTAATCACACTGGTTCTGTCTGCACTGAAACTGAGGCAAATTACTCAGATGTCTCCCTCAATTTCTCTGAGTCTTCCAGATAGATATGACATAGTTGGTCCAAAGAACATTTTTAATGATGGAGTCTATAGTGCATGATTTTTATCCAAAACTTGGAATGACCTTAGAAGAACACACCGCATCAAGAAACTCACCCTGAAATAGCCAAGCTTGATCAATCAGCCTGTCTCCACTGAAGTGCCTCTGTGGTCTTCCACAGTGAGAAGGACTCTGGCTGCTTTGTAAAGGAAAGGTCTGTTTTAAGGAAGCTGTAGTGTTGGAGCGAGGGGGAGATGGGATGGCTAAATATACAGAGGTACCTTGAGAGACTATCGCTGTCATTCCTAGGGCATAAATGAACTTTACCCAAGGTGTATGACTGGGGAAAGGAGACTCACATTCCCTGGGACTGGTTATGGTTTGGTTGCAAATTAGCAAATATCGGTTGTCAGGTAACAATGTCCTGAACACACTGCAGACACTTGGCCAGGCTCCTCAGGACACAGAGGAAGAGGAAGGACTGTCAGCAGTGCAAGTCTGGGGGTACGCATGTGGCTAGAGCTACTCATCTTTTGCAAATGATGATTATTATTTTCATTATGTTATTTGTGTTAAACTGAATTCACAGTAGTACCAGGTTTTATTAGACAGAGAATGATGTAATTTAAAAAATGGACATTGAATCCTCAGGAAAAATTGCAGCAAAGAAAAAGGGAAAGTTTGTAAATCACTTGGATTTTAAAGAGCTTGTTCTATTCTAAAGATATCCCAGTAGGACAGAAAAAGCTCTTTGTAGGAAAAACTGCACAGGTATCAGATATTTCATTACGCTGCTGAGCTAGTCAATGAGATTTAGAAAATATTCAGACATCAATACCAAAGCCTATTTGCTAACTACCCCCAGTGGTATTATTATCATATCGGGTGCAGCTAGCTGGGAGAAAAATAATCTGGTACCCATTAAAATTTATCTGCTGTTTCAGGACAGATTATCTGATCAAGAGCAGTATGACTCTGAAGTTATCTCAGAGGAGACCTCCTGAGCTCTATGATATTCAAACTCATATATGAATGAAAAAACAATACAGGCAAGTATCATAAGTTACAAAATATTTAATTATATCGTCTATAACTCTTACCTCTTCAACTAACTAATAAACAAATGCATAAATACAGAAGGAAAATGGCATCTAAATTGACCTTGGTGTAACTTTGCACTTTTTGCTGAGTTACAGAACTTTTAACTTCTTGCCCAGAGCTCTGTGATTGCCAGAGGACTCGTGCTTACAGCCAGAGTAAAAATAATCCTCCCTTTATGGCTTGCCTATGCAAGGTTTATCTAAGAGGTCTAAGCACTCCAATAAAGACAGGATTTAGCAGTTATTCCAGTTCTCATCATGGAATTAATCAGGACAACTGATGGTAGGGCAGGCTTCCCATTTAATAAGCAGATAATAGTCGTGAATTCTGAACAGATAAAGAGATAGTATTTGATGTCCCTGACCTGTACAGTAGGACAGAAGTCAAAGGTTTGTATAAACTTATTAGAGATGAGAGTGGAAAAAAACAAATAAAATTACCTGTATGATTAAGCTGCCTTGTGAATGAGAGTGGTCACAAGAGGCTATTGCTTTAAAGAAGTCTTAGCTCTAGCACATTAAGGAAGCGGCTCCTCCGATAGAGATTTTTGTGTCACCAGTTCCCTGCTGCCAATGTGCCGGTAACTCACCAATGGGATGTAGAATTTCAATCACATGAATGCTTCTGTTTTATTTAACTTAAGGGTTCAAATAAATCTCAGGATATTTACAAATATTTTTTGTGTCTGTGCTGAGTCTGCACATGGCTGCACAGGGAACTAAGCAGATGTGTTCATTTCTCATACTTTCAACAGTTATAAGTGTCACGTTTTTTTGGGCCAGCTGATAACTAGACTACCAATTATGCTATATCTTTAGAGAAAGATATGAAGAAATCTTCACTAAAAAAATTGAACATATTTAATCTTTCATACCAAAGTGATCGGAATACTCTGCAGCATTATTTGTATAAGCTTGAAGTATGCACTAAGACAAGATGTTAATTCCATTTTATGACTTCTGGCAACTGCAAGACAGAGAATACACATATATTCATAGCAGAACATACACTAATAAACTTAATGAGTGTTTTAGGAATCACAAATGACCAAAACAAAAAAGTATGAAGTGCTTTTTCATGGTTTGCAGGACAAAATTGTTTTAGCGTCTCAGTCTCAATTCAACTTCACCAACTAAACAAAAAGCCTGCCTAGTACAATGAACTTGATAATATGAAAGGTGTCTTCAATTTCAAATACATCTCATGTTTACCAGAAGTTAACCAAATTATCTTTCAGGAAAAAGTTGATAAAATATATTTGGTTAATTAATAAGGGAGTATTAAAGTGAGTCTACAAATATGGATGCATCTTTGATTACAAACTAATATGACAAAATGAGCTGGTAAAAGTGTTAGTAAAAGTGAACCTGAGCATTGCTGTTCTTACTTTGCCAAAGACCATTATTTCCCAAAGCATGTTTTTAATACCTAAGGGATGTTTGATGAAGGGTGTGGGAACAAGATGTTATGAAATCTGTGAATGGTCCAGCATCTGCACTGAGAATGCCTGATGATCAGGTAGATGATGGGAGAACTACCAGTGTTTCATGTAAAGATGTGAGTTTTTATCCTGTCTGAACTCTTAGGGGTAAAGGCCTGCAATTTGCTAGCAGAGAGTTTTGCAGAATACTTTCCTGATACTTAAATTGAACTCTTAAGTGCTTGTGTAATAGAGTAATGTTTAACCATACAGAATATGAGTTGCAGAACAAAAGTTGAGGCTGAGGAAAAGACAAATAGCAGACCGCAGAGAAATACAATAATTTATAATTTGAAAATTGTACTAAAGAGTGCACCAACTTCTGAGCAAACGAAAAACTTCTCACAGAAATGTAAGATTAGCTCTTAACTGGGTTAATCTATACGGTGTTTGTCTGTTTCACTCCTTGGTACTTTAAAGCACAGGATTTGTAATAGGTCTATTAATCAAAGTGATGGAAGAATAAAATCTTCACATTCAGCCAGGAAGGCGTCAAGTCAATATCAAAATCATAACATTTTAAGTTAAAGTTGTCTATCTGGACTTTGTTAATGTTTAGACTATGCAACTAAAAGTTAGAAACCAAACATTTGAACTAAGCTGATAACAAGTGATCATTAATTGAGACTGAAGTCAACAGTCTGGCCCTGAAGAAATTTCTAGGTCTCTGAGCCAAAAGTCTGATGTAAGATGTCCTGAGCAAGTTCATAATAATTCATCATCAATTTAAGATAAGATAAGCTCATTGAAGACCACCAAATGTGAGTAATACAGGGGACTACAGGCAGTCTGTATGACAAATATTAACTTCTCTTCTGAGAGAAAGGCTAATGGGGACTCATGATTCAGCTTATTTAGGACTGCTGTTTATAATTGGATAAATAGTAACTTAGGGCTGAGGCTACTGACTATTACTGATGTTGTCAAAGATTTATATTGAGATGTCAACTAACTACCAAATCCAGCTGTTGAACCCAATTGTGCTAAGCAGTGTACTTGCACGTATTAGTGCCAGCATTTGCTCCACCTACTTCTTAGTCTAAAACCCAGTGGCTTATTACTATAGGAGATGTACAAACAGCTTCAGTAATAAAACAATAAACACAAGTGGGATGCTCTCAGTTCATAGCCATCCAGTAGCAAAGACCTCAGCAACAAGGTTAGGAGCAAAGTATGCTCTGCTGAGCACTGAGGATTTTCAAGGGACAGCCTGTGGGCTGCTGGTGGTCACTGGTTCTTCCTCTATGTCTGCCTTTGCCCTACACAATGGTTCCCAGTTTGTTTTAGCCACCTGGTGTCCTTCAAAAGCTTCTTGAAATGCGCAGTTTTGCAGAATAGAAGATACAGGAGGGGAGCCAAAGGAGGACTGCAGCGATGCATTTTCTCTTGGTATTTTCACTTACAAGAAGTAGCCTGGGAGAGAGAGTAAAATGTTACCCATGTGTTACTAATATAAGCCAGGTGTGTGGTACACTGGACACCCTCCTGCATTTCTTCCCTGGGACTGCATGACGCATCCCTATGAAGCCTCTGGCTGTGCCTGAGCAGACGCTTGCAGCCTTGTTGTATGGGTGATTTGAACTCGGGGGACAGACGGGGGGGCCAAGACTGTCCTGCAATCAGTACTGATCATTCCAGCTCTTGGAAAATGTGAGCGCTGGGCAGTAGCAGCAGCTGGCAGGGAGGCGAGGTGGGAGGCAACTGGAAAGAGACAGATACAGGTCAGGGGTGGGGAGGAAGAGGCTGCTGGGGGATGAAATGTCCACTCTGCCAGCAGCTGGGATCTGACATGATGCTCTCGCAACACACTGCACAAACTGGGCTGCTGTGAGGTCTGCAGCCTGGGATCCCCACAGCAGCTCTGCCACCAGGATTGGGATATGCATTCCTCCTGCCCTCCTGCAGAGTTTCACCTGGCCATTCTGCGGAACATGTCCTTGTTAGTATAAACAACATCATTCAGAGAAATAAGTACTCTCCACACCCTGTGCCAATTCGTATTCCTTGTGCACAGTCTGTGTCATAATGGCCCTTTTGCAACACATGCTCTGTATCAACAGAAACTGCAGCCAGAAGAGGAAAATCAGTGACACTTCTTGGTTATGAGTACCCCCTCTTATGTCTCCCAGAGATAAACCAGTCCTATCCCCGGCCTGCTCTGTAGATGGCGGTGTGCAGTTACTTTCCGTGGCATATTTACCCATTACCTGCTTCCTTGACATTTGCTTGAAAACTGCTTTGCTCAGTAAACAGCAAAAATGATAACATCGGAGACTATATTTAAACACTATAAATTTCATATCTGAAATAGGAGTATTTGTTAAGTGTTTGCAGTAAACTTTAGAGTATCATAAATCCAGCTGTTTTTATAGGTCAGATCCCAGAAGAAATCTAAGCAAAGAGACTGAAATGTAGACAAGCAAAAAAAATTTCCTCAGGCTGTTGTATATAAGAATAATAAGTAATACTTAGAAGTAAAGTTATTAATTCCCCAAACACACGACTACATTCAGTCTGTGGGAATACTGTAAGTCAAATTCAAAAGCTAAATATTTTAAGTCAACACTGCTGGTCTCCAAAATAACTAATGTGTTCACCAAAACATTTTATGAATCTACTCATAGTTCTTTAAAGATTTAGTCCTTTTTAGGTTTCCTACGTGGCAAAGTATAGCTTGTACTGGTTCTGCATTCAAAAACATCTTCCTACACAATTTTTCTCTTGAGTAACAATCAGGCTTCACAACTGTTTTGATTCAGTGACACAATTAATTTATTCCTTGTGTCACTGAAGTACAGTTGATGCCAGCCAGGAGGGTTTGCAAGCTGGGCTTCAGACTGGCATCTGATGACTACAGCTAAGCATGTAGGTGAGCATGAGATACAGTTTTATTCCTTCTCCCAAAGGTTTTATCTCCCAAGAAGGAAAGTCAATGTGGAGAGTGTTAGGAAAGGATAGAGTGTTCATGGGGTGGTCTGGCTTGAGCAGATGTCACTCCCAGGCTGACCCAGGAGCCCCTAACAAGCCAGTAAGTCCAATATTGCTCTACAAGTCTTTTTCTGTCCATTCCATTAGAGACATAAGCATATTAGGTGAGATGGCTATACATCACACTAGTGGCTGCCTGCTGGAAGTTCTCCAGTGAAAATCTACTCTGGATGGTTAACCACTGCCAACCAACCCAATTCTTCTCAAGCTGAAGCCTGAGCAGCAGCAAGCTTGTGCTAGCGACCCTGAGTTACCACTGAATTCATAGTTATTGCACTTCCTCACAAAGATGGAGATGCAAGAGGTCCAGGCCCCCCAGGGAGCAGACACAATGTTTGAAAGTCACTGCTTGCTAAACAACAGTGACAGAAGAATTGCTCATATACACTATGCCAGGGGGCACAGCCCACTTTGCAGGCATGTCCAGTGGTGGAAAGGCTCACACCTGGTAGCTGTTCACATGAAGGAAGGTGCCATGGGAAGCAAGCACAGGAGCCTGTCATGTTATCTCTCCGGCTAAGGCAAGGGAGATGAAGAGGTTGCTAACTGAAGAGGTTGCTCCACAGAGAACTGTGATGGGACACAAATGCAGACTGTGCCTGGCTCTATTGAACTGAGTTTTTGGTGATGACAAGAGCCAATTTATAAGTTACTAACTTGTTTGAGGATGATAGATCTCATGCGACAAACAGATCAGCCAAGTTTGGAAGGATTGTGACAAGACCAGAGTGAATCAAATGACAGGGCAACTGTGCTGGTTTTGGCTGGGGTAGAGTTAATTTCTTCAGATTAACCGGTATGGGGCTGTGTTTTGGGGTTGTGCTGAAAACAGTGTTGATAATATACAGATGTTTTAGTTATTGCTGAGCAGTACTTATGGAGAGTCAAGGCTTTTTCTGCTCCTCACACCACTGCACCAGTGAGGAGGCTGGGGATGCACAGGAAGTTAGGAGGGGACATAGCCAGGACAATTGACTCCCACTGACCAAAGGGATATTCCATGCCATATGGCATCATGCTCAGTATATAGATCTAGGGGAAGAAGGAGAAAGGGCAGGAATGTTCGGAGTTATGGCTTGTTTACCCAAGTCACCATAATATGTGAAGGACCCTGCTTTCCTGGGGGTGGCTGAATGCCTGCCTACCCATGGGAAGCAGTGAATTAATCCCTTGCTTTGCTTTGCTTGCATGTTTGGCTTTTGCTTTACCTATTAAACTGTCTTAACTCAAGCCATGAGCTTTGCCACTTTTAATCTTCTGATTCTCTTTCCTGCCTCACTAGTGGGGAGTGAGTGAGCAATTGCAAGGGGCTGAACTACTGTCTGTAACACAAAGGCAGATGAAATGCATGCCTGAAAATACAGGGTAATACCATTTAGAGAGCACATTCAGACTTCTATTTAGACACTTTATAGAATTTCCAGTTTGCTGTATTGTTTCAGAAAAAAGGGCAGCCTAATGAACACAACTGCTCGATGTTCAGATGCCATCAAAAAAATTACTAGCAAAATATTTTGAAAAGAGTATTAGTCTGCCTGCTGTAGGGCTGGAGTTAAGGCCAGTCTCCAGTTATTGATCCAAAGTTTAAAACTGTTATATACTGAGCTCAGTAGATAAGACTGTTTTCCTGCACATAAATCTTGTTTGGCTAAGTTTCAGGACTGTGCACTTCAGAACAGGATCCCCAAATATTTCCTCTGCCCACATCCTGATCAGCCAGACAGCCTATGCCTAACAGCCTGCTCACTGCACAGGGAGGTGAAGATGGCCCTGCTGCAGGGCTTCTTACCTCCGTTATTGATGGCCACAGAGATGAGAGAGGATTAGGTGAATGGCAGGACCTACCTTGCTTGGGATCTGGAAATGCAGAATATCAGGAGCAACAAGTGCAGCAACTCTGCAGCTACTCAAAATGGTGCCAGGTTTCCCAACTGCTGACTTGCCATAGGCTGCAGGAAGCTGAGGTAGAGCTCTTCCTTAAGTCCTACCTACCTGCAGCCAGAACAAAGAATATGGGTCTTAGTTTTTAATCTCGCCTAATCTTTCATTCACTGATTATCATAAATATAGAACTAATTTATGTCACCAAATGCTAATTTCTTCAGATGTGAAATGTCTTAAGTACTTTGGGATATCTGCTGTTCATAGGAAGTGTTAAGAGGCCATACCTAAGACAGAACAAATAAAATGAATGAACAAAACACAACTATATTTTATGAACACACAATGATATAAAAGCAAACCTGGATGGGTGGTTCTCAGCTGGGTGAAATGTAGCCTGAGGAAGCAGGTTTGGAGGACCTGAACCAGAGGAACTGAGGGAATGCACCTATATTCAAAGATGCAGAATTTGGCCCTGTTATTAGCATTGGAAAGCTGCTATTTAATGCCCAGAATAAATTTGTAACAGCAGTAATATAAGCATTTAAAAAAAAAAATCCTGTTTGCACTATTAAAATATTTAATAAAATTATCTAATTGGTTGATAGCTAAAATGTAAGGGATCAGTTTAGTTTACCAGGTTTAGTGCTACAAAGGAATTATTCTTTTAGATCGAGAGGCTCAATTGCTGATGATTTATTTGGGTACAACTTTCATGTGTAATAAGCAAAATACTAGTGGTAGATATTAATATATCCTAAAGAACTAGCTCTTCCTTAGTTCTGTAAAGAATGCATCTTACTTATGGCTAAAATCACTCTATAACTAGTCTGTCTGGAGATCACTTTTTTATTAATTGTCAGTTATTCTCGTGTTTTAATTTCATAATAACAAAAAAAGAAAACTGCATACTTTTAAACTTATGCATCTGATTATTAGGCACTCCGTTAATTAAGGACTGTAACAGTGCCCTCATATTCAGCATTATTTATTTTGGAGAAAAAGAAAAAAAGCATTTCACTTTTTCTTGTTGAATGTTTGCATTTTTTTCTCAGTGTGAGTGAAAAAAAGCAACAGTTGTCTTCATCCATAAGCACATTTTCTTTCTATGCTTTTCTACGCTCAAATGTCATGTTCTCTCACATCCTTTCACTTTTCTTTGGTCATTAATTCTGTTGCAAGGAAAAAGAAATGCACACTCTGCTGCAGAACCAAGTGGGTCTGACTGATGCTATCTCTCTCCTCTGACCTTTCTGTTGCACCATCCATTAATATGACTGTTTGGGGGATTAGAGAATTGCCTGGCAATAGCATACTGATCTTTCCAGCTCTAGCTGGTAAGCTTGGCAGTGTTTAAGAATGGTTACAACAGTTAAGATTGTTAGCAAACATAGTTATTTAATAGCATAATTCATTCTTTTCTCTGCAAGTTACAGAGAAGGAACTATGTACCAAATTACAACTGATTAACAGTTTTCAGGTGAAAACAGTGGTCAAAATGTGGCCATTTTTCAATTTTTTTTCTTGGCTGTCAAAACATTTCCCCATGTTCAGTGCTTTGAAAGGAGCTATTAGAAATACAACTGAACAGTCACTTTTACACTTTATTTTTTACTTTTTGTTTAGGGTTTGTATTGGCTCTTGCTCTATTAGTGGTTGGTTTAATTACATGCTGGGTTTTTTTAGAATTGAGCATTGTTGCTTGTAGAATTTGTTTCTGAATTTAAAGCACAGGAACTTCTGGTTTAAAAGCAAATTAAACACCTCTTCAGAAAACCTTGTTTGGTAGCCATAAGACTAGTTTTAGGCACAGCTGGAGTAAAGTAAGGGTGATTGCACATCCCATTAGATCACCAATTCCTATCTCTTCTAGACATCTGTCCTTGCTCTTCTACTCCTAAGAGCTCTGTGCGTGCCTCGATGCAGAGACGGAGAGCACCACTGTGGTTGTACTGAAGAGATACATTCAGTGCATGTAAGTTATTGTATGTAAGCAAATCTCTTCATCTTTCATGACATGGTGTCTATAGAATTCATGAGTAAGGCAAGAGTGATCTTCTAAAAGATAGGTGGGCATTGGCTGGGATATGTTCCTTGAATAGGGATGGTTGCACTGCTAGCTTGAAAATATCTCCTGCTCTTTATGTCTTAGGAGGAGAATGATGATTTCTGAAGTCTGAGCCTAACTCCTCCATCTAGCAGTGTTACACATTTTAGATAAGGAACCATTACTGCGATATGTGTATACATGGAACAGGATACCAGTAATCCAACATTCTACTTCTTGAGTGAGTCCTAAGGCACTTAAAGCATGATTAATCTCACTTTGACAGTCATTAAGATGAGATAGCCTGTTTGTCTCCAAAAGCTGTAATCAGCTTTCTCAATGGGTTACCTGTGGTGCTGTCTTTAACAACTGGCCCACATAACCTTACCCCTCAAGTGTTCCTGAGAGACTTCAGAAACCAGTGAGATTCCTGACTGGTGTGGAAAACCATGCAGAGCTTGTCAAATTACAGAAAAAAATCACAAAAAGTTGACTGTCAGAGCTGCAGCCTTCAACCCAAAACTGACCAGAATTAATCCTCTTTCCCAAATACAAAAGAATAGTGACAAAGAAGCAAGGTAAAAGAAAGAAGAAAAGCACCACAATTTCCCTTGATTTGGTTAACCAAAACACACTTCATGGGATTTATGGGTCTGTCTTAATTTGCTGATATAGGCAATGGGACAAGGCTCTGCAGTCAGAGGAGGAGCAGCGATGCAGCTGGAGCCTCCTTTCTGGGATGTGGGGCTGAGTCTGCGGCACATCCCAGCACTCCTGCCAGCCCTTCCAGTCTGGGAGATGTGTGTGGCCTGGCAGGTGACAGAGATGCCTGTGGCCTGGCAGGTGGCTCTCCCAGCAAGGTGGCTACAGGATGGGTGTTTTCACAGCCAGCCAAGAATAAGAATATCATTTTAAAGAGCAGCATACAGGATTTTATTCATCACAGTCCTTATGTGCTTGATGAAGCAACTCACATAGCTAAAGGGCTTGCAGTTTAGAATTTTTAAATTTTATTTTATTTATTTTTTTAATTTTATTTTTATTTATATTATTTTTCTTTTATTATTAAAGGGAAGTCTGCTTGCATCAGGCTGTTTTTGGGAGCTGATAACTCACCTTGGCCCTTCTGTTCTTCGAAATTCAAAGCAAAACTTAATGAAGAGCCAGGGTGAAATGACCAAGATATAAGCTGAGCCTATCTCTCATTACTCTAGTCAAGACAAAAAGTGACATTATTTATAAGTGTTTGGGAGATCAGAAGTCATTTAAGAAAAATTGTTTGATCTTACACAGAGGCAAATGAGGAGTACTATAATGTGTTCTCCCCAAAGCTTTGCTGTTGAGACAGTAATAAAGCCTGGTAAATAACAAAACCTTAAACTACTTCCTGTTATATGACTGATATCAACTTCATTAGTTCTCATACTAAGCTTTATAAACAACAACAGTCAGAACAATAGCTATATGAGCTCTTAAAAACAGTATTTCTCATTCAAAATTAAGGTTATACAATTAAGTTGATGACATATGATCCGGAGGCTGGAAGGCTTCAGCTAAGAATAAATAATAAGCAAAGTTAGGACAGGTACTTTGCAGGAACACACTACCCACTCCAAAAGTGAGCTACTTGGAGCCACCCAATGTCCTCAAACTGCAGATAAAGGGTGTTCCCCAACAGTCTGCATGACTTTTTTTCCTGTATTCTTAATTATTTGCAGGTTTAGTTCAAAGCAAATGACATAAAAAGGTGCAAATGAATCTGCTAGCATGTCAAACTCTTAAAAGATGTGGTTGCCCAGATGGAACCTTCACAAAAGTCAAGCAAAGCAAAGGCTTTTTGACTGTCTAGGTCAGAACAATCCCATTCATCTCCACCAGAGTCACATCGCGTTCTGTAAACTGCATCAGTATTTCAGAGAAAGCAAAGAGTAAGACCAGAGAAGTCAGTTAAGACCTCAGCAGTTCATAGGAAAACTCCTCAGGTATCTTCAAGTTTCCAGGCAGGTGGTATTTGCAGGAGCAGTACTGCAATATGCCTCTGACTTTTATTTGGCACAAGTGAAATAACTCCACTTGAGTCATTGAAATGCCATTTATCCATACAAAAATAAACCAACCACACACACAGTTGCAAGCTAATAATTAAGAAAATCTTACAGGATGGGGCAGTTTGGGATTCAAATAAAGAGAAGGTGAATTGTGCCCATTTGCAGGAGACCCTGTACAGCTGCCATTACCTTACACAAGAGGGAAGCAGAGAGTAGCCTCTGCCTAACGATCCAAGCATTAGAGATGGAACAAGTAAGGAGAAATAAATCCAAAATCTTTCTGATGTCTGTGGACTGGGAGCCCCCTCAGTTTCCCCCCCACCCCCACTCCAGAACGGTATCTTTGCAGTTCCTGTAGTAGCTTAAGATCTGAAATGTATATATATATTTACATATCTCAGGAGGGTTCTTTTCAGACCACTTTTTTTTTTTTTTTTTTTTTGGAAGCTGGAAAATTAATTGACAAAATCAACATATGAGCTGTGACATATTTACTCAGTGATTCCCACCAAATGTGGCAGATTTAAGAGGACAGCTCTGTTGTCTCTCTGTTCTCTGCACCTGAGACAGCTAAATGCACCATGAAGACCTTACTGAGCTACTGTTCCAAGCCTCGTCCTGGTCAACATAGAGATTCCTTTTGACCTTCCTGGAAGTTGGATTAGGCCTTTAAAAACCATACATTTTAAAACATTCCATGAAGGTTATGTTTGCTCTAAAACCACAGTGAAGTAAATGCAAAACTATATTAATATTTAACATTGGCTTATAAAAACTAGGAACTTGTAGTCAGGACAGCTGGTAAAAGTTTAATTCACATCATCATTTCAAAACAAAAACGCAGAATAGAACAGAATATCACATTTTCACGTTCAAAATCTATTTGTTTTTCTTTAATATCCAGTTTTGTTATTTCTAAAGCTATATCTGTTAAATAGCCATGAAAAATATTTTTCATTTATACAAATTTTTTGTTTACTTTTCCGATCTGGTGGTACTGGTTACACTTAAAGAAATCAAAATAGGGGAAAAAATGGTCAGAAGGGAAAAAAAAAGAAGAGAGTAGATTAGTTGAAAGAAAAACAAACACAAATATTGTGCTTGTGGACTGTATTTAGGAGTTGGCCAGAAGTCTAATGTCTTGATAGATGGTTCTGGGAGCACAGTTTTATTGCTGGTACACAGCACACTTTGTTCCTTTTGTTTCACTAAACTTGCCAACTCTGGAAATTAGTGACATGGGCATTCAAAATGTTGGACAAGTGGTCAAACTCTGATATACATATTTATACCCCAGCAGTAAATGATGGCAGGAAGCTTCAGACACAGGAAAAATGAATTCTTTTGTTCAGCATGGCTTTAATATAATGCCTGTTTCACAAGCACTTTCACCGTTCGAGCAGGAGTGCCTCTTAGATAGCACACAGGGGAGACATCATTTAAAGAAATGTTTCTTTGCTTGAACCAGAAGTCCAAATCTGCTCAGTTAATTTAAAATATTTTTTTTTTCCTCCAGGATAAATGAATAAGCACTTCCTTTTGTGGTTCTTACTCGGTGACTTGCTATTATTCTTCCAGAAGAAAAAAGATCGGATGCTCATATGAACAGATGTGTCCCTCCTTCCTAGCCCCACACACACTCTGTTCCTTTGGAAAATAAAGGTGATGGGCCTGGTGTTTGACTAAAAGAGGCTATAAATCATCTGGGGATATGTTGCTATGTCTTTGCACATCAAAAGTGTCGAGGAAGGAAAACAGGTTAAAAAGCAAAGAGTCCTTGCAATGTCGTGCGCTGTGCTTGGTTTTTTAACCCTCAGAAGCACAGGGCTGCTTTAATAAACTGCCAGTGCAACAGACCCTTCTGCTTCGCGGCGTCAGGCTGGCGGGTAGGCAGGGGCAGAGGTTTGGGTGTGCGGGACAGAATATTCCCGCACTCCAGTTCAGCCGGTCTCGCGCAGAGGCCGGGCACGGAGCCTGCCGAGAGGAAGGAGCCCCCAGAACGCAAAGGCTGACCTGGCCGCAGCCTCAACCCCTCCGCGCCCAGCCCCATCCGAACGACAGATACGGAGCAGGGCCGGGAGGACAGCGAGGTGCGAGGCGATGCTGCGGGGGCGGAGGGCGCGGGAGGCGACGGGGGCCGGGGCAGGTGAACGCGGGCGCGGCGGGGGCGGCCCCGCGGGGGCGCGGCTGCGGGGGCCGTGTGTGTTGGGGGGGGGAGCTGCCCCCCAGCCCCCGGACGCGGCGCAGGAGGCCCCACAC
>VYXB01005369.1:289280-394142 GCA_013397135.1 Pachyramphus minor
TATTGCTGCGCCGCCGCCGAGGCTCGCCTGGAGCAGGGCGGCTGCACCAACGACCGGGAGCCCCCGGACCCGGGAGTCACCGCCCGTGAGTGCCCGGCCGCGGGTCCCGAGGCGGGCGGGAGCCAGTCCCCACGGAGCATCCCCCGGCCTCAGCCTGGCTGCGGGGCTCCAAGCCCCGTCCCATCGGGTGGGCAGGAGGCGGGCGCGGCTCCAGGTGCGCACGGGGAGGTGGCGCCGGGAGCGCGGCTGTGGAGCGGCCCCCGCGCCGAGAGGCAGAGCTGGCGGCCGGGGTGCGTGAGGGGAGGGGGCAGCTCCGCGGTCCGAGGGCACCGGCTGCTGGATCCATCCCGACTGAAAGGCACACTTATATTTTAAGTTCGCATCGGCAAACTTTGCTGTGCCTGTTTAACTTTGTTGCTCCCGGAGGTGAGAGTGGTGCTCTGCAGTGCTCTGCAGGCACAGCCCCACCGTGAGAGGTATCGTCAGTTTCCCAAACAAAAGGAATCCGGCAGCGCACACGGAGACTGGTTTCCCAAGTCAAACGTTCTGCGCTTATCTTCCACCTTTCGAATGAAAGTGATTTAACAGCATCTGCAGCGTTTGAGCTTCGCCTGCAGATGCAAGGTGTTACATTGGACAGCCCCGACGGTTTGGGGAATGAGGGAGGAGGACAGGAGTGAGATTCTTGGGCAATGTTCAAGAACCAGCAAACACGTTATAAACAGCTTTTACCTACAGGGTTTAAACTTTGTTTCAGTGATTGAAATGGTTGAAAGTTGTCTTCTGAGCAGCTCAGTGTGTTAGTGGGACTGAAATGTGCAGCTTTGTAAACGCTGTGGAGTTTATATTTCTATAGAGCAGACCTGTTATTTCAGTAGGCTAATTTGCACGGCTTTTCTTCTTCTTTCTTCTCCCAGAACCAATCTACGTTCCGTTTCTCATTGTTGGATCAATATTTATTGCCTTCATTATTGTGGGCTCACTGGTAGCTGTTTATTGTTGCACATGTTTAAGACCTAAACAACCATCACAACCAATACGATTTTCTCTGCGGAGCTATCACACCGAGACTCTTCCCATGATCCTGGCCTCCACAAGCTTCAGGACACCATCCAGGCAGTCCAGTACTGCGACAAGTTCCAGTTCAGCCAGTGGCTCGGTTCGCAGGTTCTCCTTCCCCCAGGCAGAGCCAGGATGCCTTGTGGCATCACCACCTCCACCATACACATCTGGCTGCTTCCAGACAGCCCACACAGTCCACCTGACCCAGCCAACTGGATTTCTGGTGTCACCACCATACTTTGGGTATCCTCTCCAGCCAGAGCCTGCCCTGGCTGGGAAGAGCTGCTCTGATTTTACTCAGAGCTGAAAAGAGTTGTGAAGAAGTAATACAGCCTTCAGAAGCACAGGGACTGCTGCTGGTGGGTGTCACACTGATGTGCTCTGTGGATATAGAAGTCAGAACTGTTCCCGTGGGTGAGTTGCCCTTGAAAAGTGCAGGGTCTCACTTGGGATTGCATGTCCCAAACTTGGATCACACTTCCAAATGAGCTGTAAAACATCCCAAACTGTTGTTCTAAAAATGGACTACTCTGATCGCTCAGCCTAATTTGTGCAGAATGTTCACAGACAAGTAAAAGAACTATTTTGGGATAAAGGTACTCATTTCACAGTGTAATAAATAATGTTTTACTAGGGTAAAATGCAGTTAACTTAGTTAACAAACAGTGGCTGCATTCCACTGATAATAATCAGACTAGTTCTATAAAGCTGCAATAAGCCTGAGAAGTAAGAGAGAAGTAATACTTACTACAGAGGATCCCTGAAACAGCTGACTGCTTACCACTTCCACAAGCAATGAAAAGGAAGACTTTTATTACATAGCAAAATATGCAGATTTTTAAAAATATACATACTGAACTTACACTGCATATTTGTAATAGTAAACTTTAACTATGATAGATAAAACTAGTACTAATTAGGCTAGTTGAAAATAAGCCAGTCTCAAGTAGCCAAATTACCTATGAGGGAAGCAGAATGTATTCAGCAGTATCACCAATAAGTTCTCCGCATAAAATTCTCAAAATTGTGTTCTACATAAAGCGTTTTTCAGAAGGAAGTATTTATTGTCAGCTTTTTGCTCAGTGAGGTGTAAGTTGGACTGATCGTGAAGTTCTTTTTGTAAAATTAGCCATGTATAAAATGTAAAGACAAGCTTGTAATTTAAAATGTATTTACAGCATTGACAACACTACTTAGTAGTTACACACACAAAACAAATTACCAATAAACTGTGTGGTTGAAATGTTGTGTCATCTGTATGACTCTGTACTGGTAGTGTTTGATGAATTTGATTGGTGTAACTATTTTGTATTTCTTCCTGTTAAAATAGCTTATTTTGCTTTTTAAAATGATCTACATCTTCAGATGCACCTGTTGTGCAGATTTAATATAATACAATATAAAATTCTGACTATATAGCAAACTAATAGATTAATTGAAGTCTTTTAAATGCAGCTGTGGTAAACACAACACTGATTAGTTGGTATTTTAGATTAAACATCCTGCACTAGGAATAAATTTTGTTTGCCCTTCTACATTTCTTCACCCAAGTAAACCAACAAACCAAATGGAAGAAGAAGAAAAAAAAGCATCTAAAGCAAACACATGCAGTAGCCAAATGTAAAATACACAAGAAAAAAATGCTGTCATTAAAGGGCTTCTCTGTATACTTATTTTTGTGAACAAACAAGTCATTCTGTGGGTCAGAATCTACAATATCAAAGGCTGAGCTTTCCTATTTTATCAGCTTTAAACTCCCTGTGTATAGGATCTGTTGAAGTACATTGTCGCTGACCTATCTTACAAGTATTTTAGAAAAGCTTCATTGGTTCCTTGTCAAGAGTTGAATATATTTTTTTTAACAAATAAATATCTAGTGATCAGTAGTTATGACAAAAATATTTTGAAATAACCCTTTTGTTTTTTATTGCACAATTAACATTACAATCCAACAGACATTACCGCCTGAACTGCAGTTTCTAAGCAGAAAGACAAATTGTATACAATGATGTTTTAAGTAATAGGCTTTAGCTTGAATGCTGTAATAGTTAATTATAACCTAAATCATGATATACAGTCTTGTATATGTTTTACAAGATACTAAAAATTAAAGTACTTGGGAAATTAATTGAAAGGTAAGTGTTCTGGCTTGCAATTTTATTTTAGAAACAACCTTCAAGGGCAGGTAAATTTTTGCTCACCTATGATTTTTCGTAGGACCCTTCCCGCATATTTTGAATGTCTACTGTTGGGTACTATGGGACTGTTCATCAAGTAACTTTTTGGAAAAATCATTGAATATGGCAATAGGTATCAGCCCTGTTGTTTGGAAGCATACTGTGTGATCTGCTGACCATTCCTGTAGACAGCAGAAACAGTAAACCAATTACACTGGATTTCTTAGAAGTATAGTAAAGACTTCGTAGTAAGTCTCCAATTAGTGAAAATCTCTATCTGGGAAACCACGGCAGCACAGACCCCTTCAGGAAGCAGACACTTCATCAATTTTAACTAAGAATGTGCAATTTATGTACCTTTAAAGAGTAATTAAGCCATCAGAGGAACTGATACAGGTGGCGAGTGGCTGAAATTCAGTGTTTTCATCAAAGATACGCAGCAAAGTCGGATGTGAGTTAGACTCAGTCACTGCCCTTTCCATTCAGTGCTGTACACCGAACAGGCCAGGCTGCTTCACTGTGATGGTCCCAGTGGGCTCTGCAGTCAGAGTTTTAACATAGGAACAGTTTTTGATACACTTAATACAGCTTTAAACTGTAATGATTACTCAGCCTAAGGAGAGGCTATGAAGTCTGCCATTTAGCATGAAACTCAGTCTAGCAGGGAAGACACCTCTGAGCCACGTCTGTTCTTCCCGTGATGCTGCATAATGCGTTTGTTCTCATAAAATGCTTGAAGAACTTGACACACAGGAATAATTTCACTGAATCAGACTTAGATAAGCCTGTGACTTTATAGAGTGCTAACTACTTCACAGATAAGTAGCCAGAGTGCAATAAGTCCTGCAGATGGTGGTGTAAGGGTGGGAAAAATCAGGTGTAGTTAAAACAGCTGTGCTGGGTTACCTGTGATGCAGGTGAGGTGGGGATTATGCACCATCTGCAAATGGATAGACAAAAAAGAATCTGAAAATTAAACAATCTATTACTGTTCATGTAGGTAGAGTACAGTAGCTGAAGGGAGAGAAAAGCAGGTCGCCAGAATACAAACCCATGGATGGAAATGCTTGTTGCCTGTGCCTGTAGTTTCCCACCCAGATGGATTCGGTGTGCAGGCAAGAATGCTGAAATGCGTTCCTAATGAAAAGGACCTATTGGCACTACGATTTATAGGAAATAGGAAATTTTCCTAAAACTTGTAGACAGAACAGAAATGACATTCTGGTAAGATGTTTCATGACTAATGAAACAGTTTGAAAGGCTGGATGTAAGCTTGAACCAAAAGCAATTCCTATCAGAAGTAACATTTACAGGCAGTAAATTTGCTTTACTGCCACGTTAACAAAGTAGATTAAACTATTTCTTTTGTAATTCTGGAGTTAGTTCATACCCCTTTTACTAGAGCGACTTAAGTCTAAAATCAAAATGAAAGAATATTCACACAATAAATTACTGTTATGCATACAAGGTGCAATAAATGCTTTGCTTGCCATTAATTGGTAATGACTTAGCTGAAACTCAAGTCTTCTGTGGATTACAAATAATAGTGACATGTCATTTGTTTTGTGTTTCTACACTTTGGGATTTTTAAGCATATATATTCAAAATGTATCAAGACTCTCCAGTGCTAGGATAAACATTACAAGTACTTGCAAGAATGCCTGAAGGATTTTTGAAACTAGGTAAGTTTCAAAAACATAGCTATAGTATATGGCTATGTAAACTCATGGATTATTTGTCATACTAATCCCACTTGAATTTAAAAAAACAAGTGACAATTTCAAAACCATTTTGCCATTACATTTCAGTTACAGCTTGACAGCAACACCAAGGAGATGAAGTCTGTTTTCAGTGCTGCTTTACTGCCTATTGTGATGTGCTGTGTGGACTTGAACTACTCTGAACAGATACTCATGTAAACACGTTTTGACTCACAGTTACACTGAGGCTATAATTTCATGCTATCCTGTTTTCATTAGTGAAGGCACAAGAAATGCCTTTCCGTTCTTTTGATTCTTTCCATCTATGACTTGTGCAAATTCAGGGTGCTGTAGTGCGTACCAGGTCAGTGAAATGATTTTAGCTTCAAAATAATGTTTGCCATGAGAAAGGAGGAAAAGGATTTGAAAGGGAGCCTGGATCATTATAAACTGTATTATAACCTGAATAATTTCAATGGCCCCATGACTGCCAGTGTAATAGAGGCAGTGACATACCATGAGGTGGAATGGCCTTAAATCAGCTCTGTCACTAAAAGACTGGGTCTTGTGAAACCAGCAACATCTAAGATGCATCTATTATCGAACCTGCTTGGACAGAATACAAAACAAATTCATTGTCTACTGCATGTATAAAGAATTAGTCACCTACCTACAACCAAAACTTAGTTTAGGTTTGGATATATTGATTTTGATTTAGTGGAGGGCACTGTTACAGGAGCAAAACACCCACTATTATCATAGCCAAAGGATACAGTATTTATCACTGTAGACTGAAAAGGGAGGTGATGTTTCCTTATTCCCACTCTTATTGTTCTTGTACTGAGTACTTCTCTTTCAAAATATGGTATTACCACTGGAGTATGTTAGAGCTCAGCTGGAAGTCATTAAATTGCACACACCAGTGTTCCTTGTTTGCTTTTTTTTTTTTTAAACCTTTTCTGGACTTCACATGACAACTGAAAAAGACAAATAGATATTTAAAAAAATACCTAACAAAACAAACCTTAAAATAATTTTCTAGTTTTCAGTTTACCTTAAGAACTCTTCGGTATTTGTGAAATACTATTTCTGGTATGTCCCATTTTATAGAGTTGAAACCCAAGAGTGACAAAATATGCTTTTTTTCTGAAAGTAATCACTAGCATTTCCAACCAATCAAGTCAACAAAGCTTCTTAATTTAATGGCAAAGTTTATTCATTTTTTAACAATTAAAAGACAAAACATTTAAAATTTGCAGTTCAAAACATGCACATTCACCAAATGCCAAATGACATTTAACACTGCATAGAACTGAATGTGTTACTAAAAGAACTATTTAAAAAACACAGTGCATTTAACATCCAGTTAAAACTAAACCTGAGAAACTACCATAAATACCGAATCAAAAAATCTTCATTCATGCAGCTTCATAATTTCCATGACAGTTTCAGCAGTAATGGCCTAGTGGAGCTGTAAAACCCCACTTTACCTTAAATGCAAATTCTGCTGTTTCAGACTGACCACTTCTTCAGCGGTTCGTACGTATCAAACACTGAAAATCTTAATGAAAAATTACGCTGAAGTAGAAAAACAATATTGATGCATTTATGGCTTCTATTCTACATTAAAGAAACATCATAAAATATGGTTTTAAAAAAAGACTTGTTCTGGTCACAGCTTTGCAATTACAAATCACACTGCACATGGATATACTTTTATTTCAGTATCAGCCCTCCAAAGTACCCAACTTTGCACATCATTGCTCAGACAAGTAGTCCTGATGCTCACAGGCAGTCCAGTTGCAGCCTGTGTGAGTAACAGTTTGCATAAGCAGGAACCAGCTTTGGAATGCTAAAATATTCCTTTGTTTAATAAAGATCTATTGGTTAACAGCAAGGAAACTGGGGAAGTGAGGGCGGGGGGGGGGAAGGAGAAACTCATTTGTTGAGTTTTGTTACCAGTGAAAACATCCAGTACCAAGGAAGCTGAACTGACAAACTCATTTGCTTAAATAGCGCTAGCTTCTCAATATATTATGAGCAGACTTTTAACGAAGGCATTAAAAACCAGGAATCAACAACCACCATGCATTGCCTCAGAACACATTTAGATATAGTGCCTCATGCAGACAGAGTGATAAATTCATCAGAACTACAAGTGCTTTTACACAACACACAAGGAAAAAAAGGAAAAAAACTTCTCTCCTTAAATTTATCACATATGCCAAATTACTCATCATTCAAGATGGGTTCAAATGTTGTGACAGAAGTCTTAAGACATTTAATACTCATCTTTGCAACATGGTGAATTTTATGGATGCATGTGGACATACAGGAATCTTCAGCTATCTCTTATTGTTTCAAAATATTTTATTTATAATTTTATAGAAATAGAATGATGGCTACGTATAAATCTGTTGAAACTGCTTTGCAAAAATATGTGTAAAATTAGGAAATGGCAAGAAAAAATTCCAAATACAAATTATCATTAGGTTTGTCAAAATTTGTTTCCAGTTACTTCTCTTTTGAATAATTTATATATATATATGTATATATTTAAAAATAATCAAGCAAAAGTATTTATATAAGATACCCGATTTTTAAGTGGCACTGGTTCAATTTTCAGATGGAAATTTTTAATAGTAACTTGCAGTGCACATGAAACAGAAATGTCTGTGTGAATTCTATATTTCATACACATTTGAGGCATTGTTCTAACCATTTTTGCCTAAACTGTTTTTTTTTTCTTTAAACAAACATCAGCAGAATCCCCTTATTTTAACAAAGATAAGATGTATTAACAGGATGGTAATAGATTATATCACTGTCTATTTAACATGAAAATAAAGTGCATATTGTATACTTGACCTGATTTAAAAATGGGCACACATAGCTAAGACAATCTTATATTTTAAAATGGAATTGTATGAGCAATCAAAGCTCACAATTTTTGCCACGTCTGTCTTTTTTGCTATTTTTAAGAAGTGGTATCTTCCAACCACTAATTATCAGAGAAAGTATAGAGACAGGAGAAAAATGTCATCAGAAGTAATAAAAACGAAAAATGCACTTTGTCAACTACTACTTCAAATTCTGCAAAGATATAAGGATGAAACACTGTGATAAGACTATCTGAAAAACCTTAAATGACATTCTAAATTTAGGATGTTAGAGCTGTTTCAGTCACTTTCTTCCTTTTTAAGATAGTTACTCTGGGGATATATTGTGTCTTATTTTCCTCAAACTGTATTACAATGATAAGACAGAATTTTATTTAATATGAAAAATAAGATCATGTAAATATCTCACTATAAATATTTTACAAAGTATTTTAGTCATCATGTCCTTTTCTGAAAAATCAGCAAGTAAGGCATTTAGAACAGAAAAAAAATTATTCATAAAGAGAGTATGTACAGATTGAGTAAATTTATATGAGTTAAGTACATTGAAAGATTATAAAGGAGCGTCATGCTTAATTTCAGAAATGTTTTTAAGTTGGTCATTGTCCCTTGGATGACAGAAAATAGGGAACCCCATTTTAGGAAAGGGGCATGCCCCCAAATTTTTTCTTGCCTTAGGTCAAGTGATTTGGCCCTTCCATATTGATCCATCTATTTATCTATGCCTGAAATGGCTTTTCTGAAGGCAGCTCTTGTCTGCATGACTGACTGGCAGTACTGTTTCTAGTGGGATACGTTCCCTTTGTCACCGTGTCTTCTGTTTTCTGTTTAAAGATCACTCCGGGAAAGTGAGAGGAAGACATTGCATAACATGCATATGAAATGCAGACTGCCTTCCCACTGATACACCTTCCTAAATATGTACTTTCCAACAGTGCCTTTTGTTGGGCTTTCCATGTGGATTTTTAGGTTTCTCTTAGAACGGAGCATAAGAAACTTGGACAGTGATAAGTGAATCATAAGATAAATTATAAGTGAAATAAATGAAAAGGTGTTTAGCTACATGAAAGGCAAGGAGGTAAAGTCACCTTTAGTAAGTATATGAAGGAATGAAGGAGGGCAGACAAAAGATAGGACTGGATGACTTGTTATTTCTAACTTGAAAGTGGACAATTTGGAGAGCAAAGAGGAAATTTTTCATTTAACAGATCACTGGGGATATAGTTGTTCTGCTTTTCCATCTAGTTGATCTCTGTTGAAAGAAAAAAAGATGAAATTCCTATGTAATGCACAGAAATTTAATTAAAAACAAAACCAACTGAGACTATAGAAAATTGTATTTTAAATGTAATTATGGTGGCTTTTAAACCCAGAATTAAACATGGATTAAAGAGTTGCAAGAATTAACTAAATCTTGAAGTTCAAGTAGCTTTTCTTAGTTTGAAACCTGATGTTGTTGGGTGTTAAGTCTGCATGACCAATAAGTTGTAAAGAGACTGCTGCAATGTATTTCACACCTTTATAAGAAATCACTTTAGTGCAAATAAACCAGTACATACCACAGACTAGCGAAGAGCATGCTTTGCTCTGTATTTCAATGTATGCATTTAAAATAATCTTAGTATAAAAATGTCGAAAATTTGATTAATTTTAAAAAATAAGTTAAAACAAACTGTCTTTTGAACCTACAGTACAAGCAGATACAACTAAGCATCACGAAAATAATTGTTTGCTAAAGGGAAGTAAGGCAGAGCAATTCTTAAAAATCGAACAAAATAATATGTGTACAAGTTGGCAGCCATATTCAACATATGCAATACTAAATGACAATAAGGGGAAAGCTTGTATAAGGCCAAAGGTGCAAAGACTTGCAGTTTTGAAAGCAAATGCCCTAAAGGCCACTCAGACTCACTGTACTTTCTCCTCAAGTGCGGAGACTCAGGCATGCAGTTCTGAGATCAGGACTGGAAATAATTTCCTTTCAAATTATTTCTAACAACAGAAAACATTTATGGAATTTCTTTGGCAAATGTTTTTAGGTTAGTTTGACACAAACATCTATGAACATCTCAAAATCTTTCTTAAAGAAGGTGAATTAACACCATTAAGATACATTTTTTTCAGCACTTGTTGAAATCAAAGGCTTATTATCAACTGTATTTAAATATATTAACACTTAAAAACCTTCACAGATGCTAATTGATCTGTCAATGTAAAGTATGTTTAGCAATTTGACCTTTGCCTTTCTAGTATATTACCAATATTGATTCAACTTCATTGTTAAATAAGCAAGCTGGCAAGATAGAAGGTAAATTCCAATCTGTTTACAAAGACTAAGCAAGTACTTGTTAAAAAATTTAGAGATGGTGTTTTACAGTATAGTTGCACAGTGCTTATGTCTACTGAATACACAAATCCAAACTTTATGGAACAAGACCATCATAGATCTTTCAGTCTCTGATAACTGGGCCATGGTTACAGCTCCCAGCAAAGATCTAGTAGCCTGTCTCACGAAACTAAGTGCTAAGGCTTAAATCTCAAGCTGCGTTCCTTCACCATTCCTCAGGCCTTTGCTTTGTGGTATCATAAGCTCTTATTACTTCAGACTGGGAAACTATTCCATTTTCATCTTGAGAGAAGGCGTAGCCATCTGCAGATGTAAAGCAAAATAGAAACCAATTAATTTTTTTTCTTAAAGCTTTAATAAAAACAACAAAGGTCAACAGAGGGGAATAAACCTCTTTTCAGCAATAGTAAAAACCTGTGCCATTTCTTACACAATTTCACACTTATAAAACAGCAGATTTTATATCTATCTCTATATATTTTAATATCATCCCTGTGCATGATCTTAGGAATGAAGAGAAACTAAAAACAGGCAAAGAACTTGGTCTAGTGAGTTTAGAATACTGCATCTTTACTATAAATAATGCAGCAAAAGATAGAATTTTACTTCTGTGTTACTGGATATTAACTTTTGTCAGTGAACACTTACGAAGCAAGTTTTGCTGCAAAGAGTCAGAGCGATACAAGTTCACATGGTTCTTCTTAAAAACATTCTTCAGTAGCTGTGCTCTTTCAGTTAAGCTAGAAAGAAAGTAGACATGTGAAAAATATTTACTTACTAATTACACTATTCCTTTGAATCTTTTCAATGAGAATGAATTATTAAGTGAAAAGTGTCCATTCTTTTCCTTTTTAAACTGTGTCTGATGAATTATGAAGAAGATGATTAAAAGTGTGTGTTAAGTCCAGATCCCTGGTAATGATTTTACTTGTCACAATACACTGATATCAAAATATCTGTTTGAAAATATACAAAATATAAAATATCTGTTTGAAACACTGCTGTGCGCTGACAATACAAATAAATGAATAATATTGTAAACCTTTCAGCATGACTCCTTTAGAAACATACAATATGAAGGGAAGGCACTGTCTTCCTTGATATAGCATGGCTTGATTAGTGCAGGGATGAGTTAGTCTTTCTTTTTCTAACACAGAAAGTGTTCCTAGCCTCTATTCACACAGTACCACAAAGGGATGGGAAAACAAGATGGAAGGAAAGTCACATTCATGGTCATCAGCTGCATGTACATAAACATATTATTTCCATGAAAAGTGTTCTAGCAGGACATACTCCCCAGGAAACCCCAGAAGGTGTTCTTCTGTAGATCATACCCAAATAACAGACTACTATTACTGCTAAGGTTGACTACCTCAGCCCAGTGCCTTCCTTCCCAGCACTACTGAGTTTGTTGTGTTATATGTTTATGGTGCTTTAGTGTGACCCAAGTGACTCTCCATTCCAGCCCAACTGTAAAGCAGGAGTATTAACCATTTTTCAAATCGAGACTCATGCATGAGCTAAATGCTGCAAACTGTAGTGAATGGTGTAGCAAAGTATTGGGTTTCCTTACTGTCCGTCCTTCTTACATCTAAAGTTCTCTCAAACAGGAACCCATGTTACTAAATAAGTAACAGGTGGACTAGCCATAGCTCAGAAAGCTTTCAAAATCTACAGTTTTGATAACATATTAAATATGTGCAGGGGACTATATTAAAAAACCCGTCACACAAACCCTTCAATGTCTTCCTCTAGATTTGATATTCACTGTGAATTAGAGCACGTGTTTCAGAGAAATACTTATCCATCATTTAAACACTTCAAATGCTGAAAAATCTAGCCCCTCTCCATGTGAACTGGTCTAAAAATCAGTTCAATTAAAAAAAAAAGAAGTATCTTATGTTTATTCTGAGTATACAGTGATTTGATTTCATTATGGTTTTGCTAGATTAACAAAGCTGTCTCTTGTGTAAGGATGTAGTAAGTAAAACAAATTTCACATACCTTATGTTACCAGGTTTTGATTACTTTTTAATATTCTTGTCAATTAGCTCAACAGACTTACCTTCCCCAGGCTATCAACCAGACTAAGTAGTGCAAGGAATGGAACTAGATTGCTTTCCTCACCAGATTACCATTCAAACCATTAAATTAGAAAGGCTCATTCTTTCTTCAGTGAGTATATACTTATACATGAAGCTGAACCACTGGTTAAGCTGGAGGGACTAATGGTTTATCTCCCTTTTCTGTTCCCCTCCAGCCTGGTGGTTAAAGCATATACCAGGAGATGAAAGCTTGGCTTTTTCTAAGTTGGAAAAGGAAAACAGATCTACTATTTCCACATCCATAGAGAAATCCTAACTGCAAAATCTGCAGGGTAAGGGAACAGGCAGGGGAAACTGCTTCTGGTGCCATGTTTTGAATGAAAAGATACAATGAGACTTCCTTGTAAAAAAGGAATTAGGTACCAATACCTGAAAAGTAGTCAGCATCTGCTGACTGAACCAAGAATGGAGAGGTTGAAGTACTGGGACACATCTTACTCTTAGTGTTTTCCTAAGCTAGCTCTCTGGGGATTTTTTTTCCATTCTCATTGCTCCTCTAGGCTGTGTGGGAGCCTTCTTTTTTTAGTTCAGAGCTGCTGTTAAAGTGACAACATTAATAAAAAATTAAGGACTGAAAGTTAAACCACAAGGATACAGAGAGCGAATATATAAATCAATAACTTCATGTAAGATGATTACAGTTTTAAAACCTTTTTAAATCATCACTGTAAAAATACAAGGGATGTCAGATTTTGAGACTGTATTATCGTGTCCTACTTTTAAATCACATGCTCAAATACAATAAAAATATTTGAAGAACCATATTTTAAATTATTTCAATGTAAATGTCAATTTTTACCCTAATTTTCAGAAAACAACTGGAAGTGGAAATTTACATTTTAAATAGAAACTTCCAATCCTCAGATTTTTTGGTTAGGAAAACACCAAACCTTAAAATCTTACAATCTTAGCCGTATTAAATGCATGCAATATGAGGCCAACACAGTTCTAAAAAATGTGCAACAAATATATTGTAGCTGAAAAAACAGCAATAAAAATTAACAATAATATAATTAATAGAATTGTAGAATTGTTTGGGTTGAAAGGGACCTTAAAGATCATCTAGTTCCAAACCCCTTCCATTAGACCTTCCACTAGGTTGCTCAGAGCCCCATCTGTCTTGGTCTTGGACACTTCCGGGGTTTGGGTTGGTGTAATTTCTATGAGCACCCTGTTCCAGTGCTCATCACCCTCACAGTAAAGAATTTCTTCCTAATATCTAATCTAAACCTACTTTCAGTTTAAAGCCATTCCCTCTTGTTCTATCACTACATGCCCTTATAAAATGTTCCCCTCTGGCTTTCTTATAGGCCCCCTTCTAAGTATAACATTCAGATACTAACTGATTACAGCATCTAGCCAATAGAGGAATCCTGACCTGTTATCCATGGAAGCTAAGCCTCTTATTTTGTGTTGAAGAATTTTTAAGATGGGAATAGACAGAGTGGAAAAGTTTCTGACTTACAACTTTTGCTCTTTGCAAACGAATATACAGCATACATTGCTTCTGGCTCAAAGCTCAGCACATTGATATGTGACTTGGTTAATTTGGAGGAAAATCTTGTCCTGAATCTTCCCAAATGATCACTGCCACTGGAGAAGAGCATCCATAACAATCCATTTAGATCACCTTTAAAGGTAAGAGAACTTACTCTTGCAAGCACTAGTTGGGTCTTGCAGTGATGAAGGAAAAGTAGGCTTTAAGTAGGAATTGCCATCAACTAGGGGATTTTGCAGTACTTCCAGTTTGAATCTGCTACTACAAAGACAGCATATAGAGCCTGATGGGAGACCATATGCAGGTGTGTCCTCTTATGTAACCCCCCACACTAGACTAGGTGTTCCACAAGCAGTGGGATAAGCTTGCAGGTCTCTCGGTATCTCCCCTGGAACTTGTATATGTTACCAGGGGAGAAAAACCCAACTAGAGGCAAAACATTCTTGTGAAACACTCACACAAGAGGGACATTTCCCAATTAGAAATGGTGGTTATCACCTTGGTATCAGATGTAATTTGATCTCAACCTGGTAAATCCTAGTAAACTAATTCCCACTGAACCAGAAGAGGGAAAAGTAAGATTGAAGGAGAAAGGGAACTAAAGTATCTTTATGAACAAAAGGTACTTTCTGAAAACTGAACCTATAGTAAAAGAAATGACTGTGTTTTTTCTGGTCTCTTTCTGTGCATAGCTTGGTAGGAAAAAAGCCTCCTTGGCTAAGCCCTTTGCCATGAAGGTACTAAAAGAACAGCAGTCCAAAGGAAAGAAAGAACAGGAAAATCAAGTATCAGCAGTTTTGGCTTTTTTTTAGACTTCACAAAACTCATGAAAATGAAGACAAGGAAAGAAAGCTCTAGTTCAGCCAAATGGCACTAATGAATTGGAAGCGGGGGAGTGGGGGGTTTTGTCATCTCATATTCCATTCAGCAAACGCTTGCTATGAGTTCAGCTAGGGTTAAAAAGTCTGAAGTATTTTAGTGAGCGCGCACCTTTATGCTGAGTTTGCATATAGAAAATGTCCAGTCGTTCAGTATTACCTTCTCCCTTTTCAAATTACCTGCTTGACCCATGAAGAAGGATGTAACAAGGGAATTCTTGTGGAGTCTTAAGTTAAAAATTTTTCTTACCTCATATAGGTTAGTCAAATTAGTTTGCTCTGGACTGGCATGAGATACAAAGCCAGGTTGTTATATTCAGTTTCAGAAAACCCTAGACAGATTTGTTGTTTGTCCCTATGCTCCCAAGCAGGTTTTATAAAAGTTTAATTTTTCTTTTGTGCTTATGCCCAATTTATGACCACACTAGTGAATAATACAGGTTTAAACTTATTTTGTATTAATTGTTAACACAGTTAAAAGTGATGCAACTAAAATCTTACCTCAAGTTTGTTCTATATCTCATAACTAGAAACTAAACAGTCAGCTACAAAGAAACACGTCAGTTAAGGCATTTGGTAAAAACCTACACATAAGCATATGAAAAAACATGGGGCTCAGTAGACCTGAAGCCCCTGTACAGATGCCTTTTGTCTGTATGGATTTTGAAAAATAACCTTTTGTCTTTGATATATGTATAAGGCTTAAAATATTTAGCTGGGTTTTTTTTTCAAAGACAATGTTCTCCAGATTTTTACAGTACCTCTTGCCATGCACAACTGCCCCAGGATCCTCAGACTTCGCTTCCAACTCCTGAACTTCATCTACGAGTGTCTTGTAAGTAGCTCTCTTTACTCTGTAAGTATATACAAAATACTGTCAGATTTACTCTCTTGAAAGCAGAACAGATAGTTTTAACATTTACATAAATATTTAATTTATACATCCATTTTCCCAGACTTAAAACTAAGCTTTAAGAAGAAATATAAAAAAACAAATCTAAAGAATGTATTTTATCAGCTGTTTTTGCAAATTAGGAACAAAAATATTTCTTAATAAGAAATTACAATTATAGAAACATTTAAAGTAGTAATAACACTTCTAATAAAGTTTTTCAAAAACAAAAAAGGTGAAAAATAATTTTCTATAATATTGGAATTCATCTTAATTTCTTTTTATTATATTAGTAATTAGAACACACTTTTAAAGGTCACTACTTTCTTCCATAAACCTCAGCATTTCTGTACTCACACTTTGTATACTATATCAAGAAGTAAAGCTGTCATAGGAATACACAGAAGTCCCATCCAAAACACTCCAGAGCTGAACATCATTGCTGCCTGAAGGGAAAATGCACAAAATGTGATGATGTCATGGCAAGGACTAGGGAAAAAATCTTAGATATATCAATTACTTAGTTGAGGGTATCAAAAGCAAATTTAAATGAACCATTCTAGTCTGTCTAATGTGAAATAAAACTTGAACTCCTTTCTAAAATCCCCTGAGTCGCAACAAAAATCCAGTAGATAGTAAGCACTAATTCATGTTAATAAGCTGGTAGGAAGATACACTGCTTAGCTCTTTGCATGGGGGGAATCTACCCCACCACAATGCTGCTCTATACCACTATGCTGATTTATGGGCATTTCCATTAAAATCAGATTTATCAAAAATCCACCCCCCTTAAACTTTGTCAACACATTATGAGCACAATTTCCTATTTGCAATTGACCCCAACAGGATGTAACTATTCCTGACCCTCCATATGGATACTGGGCACTGTTATTCTGTGATATAACTTGGATTAAAGTTATCTCCCACAGAACTCGCTGTACCACACTGCCACAGACTCCTGTTAAACATATTCCTTAAAGATGAGAAATAAGAAAACAACTCTTTACGTAATTACGAGAGTATGCAACATATTGTTAAACGAAGATCTAACACGTTAATACATGGTGAAATATTTGAAAACTATGTAATTATTTTTAGCCATGTATTTTTTTTTATACACTGCTCTATATAATATATAGGAATTTCTTCTGTTCATAGCTTGGTCTGTGGACGTACTAAAAAGTAAAACACACTAAAAAGCCAAACCAAACATCACAATGCATAGACATCAAAGGAAAAAAAAGTATTTACATTGTAACTCACGCTCAAGTCCTACATCAATAATATTATGGATACAAGAATTATGATAAATACTTAACGAAGAATATCACTGGAAATTTGTTTTGCAGTCAATATTAAAAATACCTTTATAATGTAATTAGATTGTACAAAGGGTGAAAGTAACAATGCTACACAACAATGTTCTTTTAAATCCTTTGGTTTATTACTTCGAGACTAATTTCTTTCAAAGGTTAAGCCTCAGTATAGAACTAAAATACAAAAGCTGAAATTTTACTACTTTTAATTAGCAGACAAATGCAGGTAGCTTTCAGTAGCTGAAGTCTAGTTTCTTAACATGCATATGTGAGTATTTTAGAATTATACTTGATATGTAGATATGTGAAAACAGAAGTCAATTATTTTCAGAAAAAAACCCCTAATTCTCATATAAGTAAAAAGTTCTATTTACCTTGTTTTTGTATTCAAATTCCTACTGACACTGATTCTTTGGAAAGTATTAAAATGTATTTTAACCAAAAATTTGATAACCTTTTTGTGGCTATGTTGAAAGGGCACAGTTATTGCCCTAAGATTCTAGTAATTATTTCTGCTAACAGCTGTCAGCTAAGGTGTAAACACTGAGCAGTGGCAGGTTCAAAACAAAATAATTCACATTTTCAATGGAGAAAAAAAATTTGTATCAGGAAGTGGAGAAAATATACTAGTGGAGAAAATGTATTAGCATAGTCACTTTATAAGCAAAACATGACTTTGACATACTTGATGAAATATTAAATTTCTAAACCTGAAGCTAATAGGAAATGTCTATCACAAATATATTTTGCAAGAGGTTTTATAATTAAGTCGCAATTAGACAGCTTCCTTCAAAACAAGAAAAAACATAAAAATACAACTCGAAGTAATTACAACTCTTACTTCCTTTTATTAATAACGTTTTTTAATTTATAAGAACATAGCAAAGAGCTGTCCTTGCGTTTAGCCACCCGGTACTAAATGTTTGCTGGTGAAACAGCAAAAGTGATAATGTAGGTCTTAGGATGTTAATTCTGACCATTGTAATGCTAACTATGAATGAAGGAACAACTGGCGCCTACTATTCAGTCAATCCAGCCTTTGGCTTTACAAATGAACAACATGAATTGAGGTAAAAAAAAAAAGTTTTTCTGCGTCATATTTGAAAGCCTGTCAGATTTTTTTTCTTTTACAGAGTTAATCCAAACCTAAAAGATTTAAAGCCGACATTCGCATTAAAGACAGAGGGCCTCTTTGTATTTTTTGGACGAAGAGGGGAAAAAATAAAATCCCACAGAGGTATTTCCTTCCTTTCTGTACAAGAAAGCTCCCCCCTCACTCTGTAGAAAACATTTTTGTCTCTAACTTTTCACATCTCTCTACACATAGGCAGGTCATCTGGGAAATGGCAAACCAATCCTTTTCAGACAATGGCACTAACAGGAGCAGCCTGTTCTGGGGACGGACTCTGGCTGCCTCTGTTTGTGGTTTACAAATTGTTCCTAATGTGAGAGATTTGTGGTCTATGCCAAGTCTTCCCCCTTTAGGCCTTGTGAAACCAAATGGAATCTGCCACAAAAGTGGCTCTCAGGGGAATTCAGAAGTAATCCAAAATGAGAGCTGGGAAGTCCAATTTATTGTAGGACTTACAAATCCTTCTGGGGGAATAAATAATTTGTTCTGTGTGTAGCTTATACTGAATATTATCACTTTTTAAAATAAATTAACATTGTTTATTAAGTGCAATATATAAATTTTTATATAAGCTTTTATTTTTAAAAAAGAAAAAGTGCTGAGAAATACTCTTTTTTATGGCTTAGTGACAGATTAGAAGCCCTGGCTGCAAAATGTTTTTAATGCACTGATGAAGATGTACTATTAGGAAATTACATGTCAGAACTAACAGAAAACATTACCTTTTTCTTCATTATGAAATAATCTGCCAAAACTGCTCAGATTTTTAAAAGCCTTCTAAAAATACAGAGAGCAAGATGAAACTGGTAAAATTTTCGCTGCAGAAAAGCTTACCCTTTTCAGTTTATCTATTTCAGGTATCATCTAGGTATATATTTTCTTCCTATAAACTGCAGAGCTATTAAAATAATACCTCCTCAACACCATCAAACCAACAAAGTTTCCCTTCTCAACCTACAGAAACAACTTCATTAGTTTTAGTTATCTTTGTGTGTTTGCCTTCATACATGCCAAAGTACTTATTGCTGTAATATTAAAACAGATCTGCATTAACTTCCAGTGCAGTGAAGTTCCTACAAGTGAGTTCTTCTATTGCCTCTAGTCTTTCTTTGCTACTTAGAGTTTAAAAAACATCTCTTAGTTCCTATTAATTAAGAACTATGTTCCTCAGAATTCCAAAGAATTAAGTTCCTCCCTATTAGAAACTCTGGTTATTAGGTATATTAAAAAGGGAGTTTCTCAATTTTCTGCAAATACAAAGTCTCACTGTTATACAACATACAGTAAGAGGCACTGAAGCAATGTGAGTACCAGATAGTGAGGAAGCAAATAACTGTGGATATTTGCAGGCAGAATCTATAAATTCTTACTTTAACAAATCTCCTGTGAACAAGAAAAATGACTAAGGACAGAGTAAGGAACATGCCTTTGCTTTTTCCCTATCTTTTCTCATTTTCTCCAAGTGTGGATATAAATAGTCCATTGCAAGATCACCAATTTCCACACTGCAGACAGGTATGAAGAGTGGGCTGTATCCCACAGAATGATGATTAGATGATGGTCTTAATTACATAAACAGAAACAATAAATAATGTAGTAAATAATAAAGAAACATATAAGCTCACAAACATAGACGTACTATAAATGCTAAAGCTTCAAGAAGTACTTCTAGACTAAGGTCTCTCTTCTATAGATGTGTCCTTAGTTCAGTCACTTTTTTTCATTAATATTTTAATATTCCAAGTATTCACTGGAATACACATCTTGTCTTCCTAAAAGAGGACTTTAATCACTCAGGCTGAGCAAAAGCCAACACATTGTCTCTCCCAATCCAGTAAATTACGATTACTCCATACAAAGTGGAAGAGCAGATGACACAATTCTCTGTTCAATCACTGTTTCAGCAGAAAGCATTATCCTAAAAGTTGCAAAGTCAAGAGAAATTTAAATCTGGCTTTGGGGTAACATTCATTTGGAGTGAATGTTTTAGTATTTAACTGATGGATAAACCGATATTTTAAAAAACACAGGTGATAAGGATCTAACTGTGGGAGGCAGATAATTTTTGTGAATCATCAGATTAGCACATTTGAGCCTAGAAAGGGATGAAATGCAAGACTGCACCTTATTATGTGTTCTTCTGAGTAGCTTAGAGTGGCTGCTCATTTTCATTTTGTGAATTAAGTCCATAGGTATTTAATGCCTTCCTTGCATTTTATAAAAACCTAGGTTACCTCAACAGATGTTTCACATTTGGAAAAAAACCCCCCACACTAAAAAGACCAACAATAAATCATGGGGGAAGAAACAAATTATCAGTTGCTATCGCCATGGACTTTAGACAGACACAGTGATGGAAGTGTTTTCAAAATAATAAGCAAGTAAAAAGTAAAGAAAAAAAAGCTTCACGATAAACATTAATACCTGGAAATTTCCTAAAAAAAATGGAGAGGAGAATGACACATAAACAGAAAAGCTTCCCTTAGAATTAGGAATGGAAGAAGGTTCCATTGGCAGAAGTTTGGCTAGCAAGGCTGCGCTACAGCTTGAACTAAGAGATATGAAAAATAGCCATTAGAAAACTAGAGAGAATTAGCCATCTGGATGTGAAATTAGATAAGCTAGAAAGTGCTGGCAAGTTGATATTTATCACACTTTTAATCATGCTTGTAATCAGAGAACACTAACTTTCTAATGAAAAATCTAGATTGTCCACTTTTGCATCAAAGGGAAAGACTCACAGGGAAACCCATCTGAGTTGATTCAAAGATGACAAGAAAGAGTATCTGGCAAAGGAGATGCAAAGCCTCAGTGAGAAGGTGAATTCTGGTCCAGTTCTGGGCCCCTCAGCTCAGGAAGGACATTGAGGTGCTGGAGCAGGTCCAGAGAAGAGCAGTGAGGCTGGTGAAGGAACTGGAGCGCAAACCTTATGAGGAGAGGCTGAGGGAGCTGGGGTTGTTTAGCCTGGAGAAGGCTCAGGCATGATCTCATCACTCTCTACAGCTAACTCCCTGAAAGGAGGTTGTAGCCAGGTGGGGGTTGGTCTCTTCTCCCAGGCAACCAACAGTAAGACAAGAGGGCACAAGCTCTGTCAGGGAAGGTTTAGATTTAGATGTTAGGAAAAAATTAGTTACAGAGAGGGTGATCAGGCACTGGAATGGGCTGCCCAGGGAGGTGGTGGATTCTCTATCCCTGGAGGTGTTCAAGAAGAGACTGAAGGTGGCACTTAGTGCCATAGTCTAGTAACTGCAGTGGTAGTGGATCAAGGGCTGGACTTGATGATCTCAGAGGTCCTTTCCAACCCATCTGATTCTATGATTCTGTACAGAGTTTCTTACTGTGATGGTTGTTGTCTGCACTGTAATAGGTGTAACAGGACGGACTACAGAAAACACTGAATTTCACTAGAATTTGTAAAGAACAGAAACCATTCCTCATTAGAAGCGAAAGCTAATATGGAGAAAGATGGCAGCTGAATATCATTTAAGTGTAGCTGTATGCATAACTACACCAGGGAGTTGTACTCAATTTGATCAATAACATTTTAAACCAAAAAACCCCACCCCATAACTTTTGTATATAAAGGCGATTGGCAATAATATGATGATGGAAAGAATTCAGTTAAATGCTGATACCAGGAAAAGACTAACCACTAAAAAAAGAAGAATGGTAATACTACCATAATACAGACCATTGTAAGCAAAAAGGTAAATCTGGTAGTTAAGAGATCAGCTCTGCTGTTTCTGTTTGTACCTGTGCAGTCAGAGAATGAGAATGTAACTACTGAAAACGGAAAAGGATCTTTGAAGTGTATTTGGGAACAGCAGACTCTGGCTAACGAATATCTACTACTAGACCAAGTACAATTAAATCATGAAGGTTTGAGGACTTAAACCAAAAACTACCTACTGGGAATTAAAAGGAAAAAGAAAAAATCCCTTATAAAAATGTTTTGGATTCCTGAAGTGAAAGACTAAAAGCAAACTTTTAATATAAATAATTAAATGGTGAAAAAATGCCAGTATCAGAATGGTAACAGTTTTAGGCTCTCAGGTGAGGCTAGATGACTAAAATGGATATATGTTATCAGATGAATTCACATAAAAAACATTAATAAATCATTGAATTTTTATGAAGTAGTAATATTCCCAACAAATGTATACCGAAACATTTTATTTCTCTAAACAAGAGGTTCACAGAAGTATAGAGGGGAAGACATATACAGATTACTGATTATTGTTTTGTAAAGACTAACAGGTCTGTACAAGACAAGCTGGGAAAAAAACTTGAAAGGGGGATGAAAATGTGCTGAAAATGTAGGAAAATGCTATAGGGGCTTTTTGCTGAGAATGGGCTTGATAAATATTTTTGACTATGGAGACAGACCTTAGGCTTTTGTTGTTGAATTATTTCAATGTTCTTGAAAACTGTACTTCAAACATGCTCTGTAAATAAGCAATAGTCCCTTGCTGAAAATTTAGTCCAGCAATTACTCCCCCTGAGATGACACAGAATTCTGGATACTATTTTAACCCAGAATGGTAACAAGCAGTGCAACAGGGAAAAAAAAACCAAACCAACCCAAAATTACTGGCTAATTCCGCATAGCTACCCCAGGTATTTGCCACTGAAGAATGATTAGTTTCCAGAAGTTTTGTGATAATGAAGTGAGAATTGAAAGTCTTCGGTATTTGTTTACCATACAGAACTCAAGACAATTTTTAGAAATAGAGATTGCCAACTTAGTTACCTGTCAGGTTTCCTTAAAAGCATGGTACAGTAACTCTTTTGTTTTGAAGAACTCAGAGAATCATTAGTTTTCAAATTTTAGGGGCATTATTTATAGTTCCCTTGCTAACATTGAGGAAAAGCACCACAGCAATTTTCTTAAAAATACAAGCATTTAAATTTATTTATTTATTATGCTGTATTCTGCAAAAGTTATTAAAACACTCATCTGTTTTTAAAAATGCAAGGACAAGTATCCATTAACAACACCTTTCACAGCTGGTGGGACAACACAGCTGGATATTAAAACCATAAGATCCTCCTAAAGAAGCCGCTGATATATGGGCTGGATGAACAGACAGTGAAGTACACTGAAAACAAGCTCAATGGCCAGAGGGTGGGGATCAGTGGCAGTCCAGCTGGAGACCATTAATTAAAAGTGTATCTCAGGGGTCAACACTGGGTCCACTTCCATTTAACATCTTCATTAAAGATCTGGATGAGAGGTAAAGTGTACCCTCAGGAAGTTTGCTAATGACACACAAAGGGGGGGAGGAATGGCAGATGCACTAGAGGGTGCACCAAATGCACTGCTGCCATTAAGAGAAACCTCAACAGGCTGGAGAAATGGGCTCAATGCAGCTGAACAAGAAGAAATGCAAAGTCCTGCACATGGGGAGGAAGAAGCCCAGGCATGGGGCTTATGTTGGGGGCCACCCAGCTGGAAAGCAGCTTGGCAGAAAAGGACTTGCTCCGGATGGACACCAAGTTCTATATGAGCCAGCAATGAGCCCTTTTGACAAAGAAGGTGCATGGTATCTTTGGCTTCATTACACAAAGTACTGCCATCAGACACCAAGGCAGGTCCCTTCTACTCAGTACTGATGGGGTGACACCTAGAAAAATGTCCAGTTCTGGGCTCCTCAGTACAAGAAACATGAACACGTTGGAGACAGTCCAGTGAAGGGCCTAGAGCATCTCTCATATAAGAGATAGCCCAAGATAGTTAGGACTATAGCTAGAGAAGGTGCAGGGGGACCTTATCAATGGAGATGGATTCCTGAATGGAGGATGCAAGGAAGACACAATCAGGCTATTTCCAGTGGTGCTTTGTCATAGCACAAGAAGCAATGAGTACAAACTGAAACACATATCTGAACATCAAGAAAAACTTACTTCAAGGGTGGCTTAACAGTGACACAGGTTGTCCAGAAATGTTGTAGAATCTCCATCCTTGGCAATATTCAAAAGCTATCTGGACATAGTCTTGGCTAACTTGGTGTAGTGTTGGGAGCATTTGATCAGATGACTTTTAGAGATCTGTTCCAGCCTCAACCGTTCTATGGTTGTATACTAGCCTGAATCCTGGCTTTGCTCTCCATTAGACTAGCACAAATTCCCCCTTTTGGATCAGACTTTAGACAAACATCTTACTAGAGAAGACCTGTTCATTAGAAACTGAAGTACCTGGACAACTAAATTTTTAAAGAAGTTGTTTGGTGTTTTGTGTAAAAGAAAATGTAGTAAAGGGATTAAAGGATGCACTAGTATTTTAATAAACACAATTCCATATAAGCAGGATACTTAGCATAATACAAAGAGCAGCAATATTTAAGAAACTAATACTGTTAATATAATATATTCTAATACGTCTTTCCTACACGGTGCAGCTAAATCATCCAACAAGGAATATTATTGTTTTTCACAAGGGTTCTGCAAACCTGAATCAAATGATCTAAAATTTTGTAAAATACATGCTTGTTCCTTAACTTCGATTTCTGTCAGTAGTTTTACAGATCCCCTGCATCAGACAGAGCAGAAACAGATGGTGCTTTGGAGAACTTTACAGTGCATTATTTACAGTACCACAAGAAATTTTAAAGTTGCAGATACTGAACTTTCACTTTTACTCTCAATGTCATACTTCTTGTTTAAGTAAGTATTATAATTCTAAGCAACTTATTAATCAGACAGGTGTATAAAAATAAGCCTAACAATTTGGAACACATAACAGTAACAAGGGGCTTTATTAATGTGAAACAGGTTCGTTTGTTTTTACCTCTCCTCAACTACATGTTTTCAACTCAGACAACAACCATATTTTTCAAGAAAAGAGATAACCATACCATTTATAATTTTAGAAATCAGTCTGCTTTTTTTTAGGTGGCATTAAAAGGAAAAGTAGCCCTTTTAACCGCAAGAATAGGAGCATTAATGGAAGATTCTAGCGGCTTTACAGCCTACTGACACACGAATGGATGCTGTTCTTATTAGATAATGTGAGTTAGAGAAACTTCATTAGTTAATGCAATTATTGCAAAAGGACTAAAGGACTACACAGATATAAAACCACAACAATTTAATCATAACATCATTTGTTTGTGCATGCATAGTGCACAATATGACAAAAAATGGACAACAGGAAACTTCTCATAATTCACTGAATCACAGATTAAAAATGCATTTTGTTCACCATCATAGAACAGTTTTCTGTGTATTGAAGAGTTTCAAAGAAAAAATTTACACCTACAAAGCAAAGAACTCATCAAATATTAGGAGACTTGACATTTACTTTTAGAAATGTATTCAAACTACATCTAGTTAAAACTGAGAAAATACTATAAATTGTTTAAAAATATTGAAAGTATATTTCAATTATCTATTTGTTAATGTTATACATAAAAGTATCAACTTAATTTATATCAATGTAGTAGAAAAAGAAATCCATGCAGTTGATTTATTCAAGTTTGCAATGAAAATGTTCTAGTCTGTAGTGACTCATTTTTTGAAATTAAATGCATCTTTTTAATTTAAGGGGTCAAAACATACGATGTTAAATCTAACCACAAAACACCTGCAAAGAATATTGGGGTTTTTTTTCCCCTTTCTTTCTTGTGCACCTATATTTAAAAGCAAAATCTTTAGAGATAAAATATTAAAAAAATAAGCTGTAAAGATGGTTGTTTACATGCTTCCACACTACACGGTACAAGTACACTAGGGAGACAACAAATGAGTGAATAAACATTACTGCAGATGTAATGCAGATTGTAATGTAATAAAGACTGTGTTAGAGAGGCTGAAAAGTTATTATAAAATCAATGAAAACTTTTGAAACATTTTCTGTATTTCTTTCTCATACACTATGCATCCCTGTTTTGCTACTACTACCAAAATCCTCCTTGTAGAAAAGGTATTTTAACACTTTACTGTAAGTAGATAAAACTTGAATTCCTAGTCTCTTAGGATCTAAGGCTAGAAGATTACAGTCCCTAATTCTTCAAATAAACTCTAGAAGAGTAATTTTTAAATCCATGAGTCTAAAGTTCAAACAAAATAATATGAAAGTAAATAATCAGTTCAGCTTAATTAATCACAAAATATTTAGGTCTTATTTCAGACTACTAAAAGAATAGAAGTTGATCTGCTACAGCACTTGATCTAGCCATGGATGCTACATAATTACTTAGGTTATCACCCCTTTTTATGACATAACCTTCTTCAGTTTTACAGCCTATTTTTCCATTTTCTTCTGCTTCATAAAGCAGTTGCTTCTCTCATAGTTTTCATCTATTTTTTTTTTCTAGACTGTGTCTGCCGAAAGACAATGGTGAACTGACAGTTTTCATCTGAACATCATCAGTCAGGGAAAATGAATGAAGTTTTCTTCACCTGGGACAACTTTTTTTAAAGAAAAAACCCCAACAACTGGAATAGAAACTGCTTTAAGGTTGACAAGATGTAATTGGTTTCAGAATTTTAATACAGAAACATGTTTCAGCTGCTAGAAACCAAATTATCAATCTCTAACAGATAATCAGCTAAAGAACGACCAGTTATTTATATCAGGAGAACATTTGTGCCAGGATACCTCACTTATATGAGTCAGAAGCCAGCTTTCAATGCTTCTGGTGCACTACCTGTTTCTCAACCTAGTTACCACTATTTATAGGACTTGGGATTACTGTGCCATGGAGAACCATCTAGTTCCCACACTGTGAGAAATAGTACTGTACAGCTGGATGACTTGGTCTGGTGTGGGACTAGCAATCTTGAATGACCAGAAAACAAAGGTCTTGATGTCAAAACTGCCTCAGCAGTCCAGATCAACAGGGCATTTTGGATCAAAGGGGTCCTTGTTTATTTTTGTTTCGGGAAAATTTAGAGCAAAAGAGAGAGAAAGAAAAATACACTTTCTTATACTATTAGGTACGTGCCAGGGAAAGGGGGGTAGTGGCCTAGACAATGGAAAGAAAATTTCGTAATTTTTCATTTCACTATATTTTCTTTTAGAGCACAGCATTCTACAAGCTTTCCTTCTGTACTACTAACATACAGCAACACATATGTAAAAGCCAACTTTAATGACCTTCTGTACAACTGGAATGATGCACAAAATGATGGAAACAAAATCAGTGTAAAAAGTCAGAGAAAATTGCAGAAATATGTGACATACTTCTTTCTTCAGTAAGTGATTGGGTGATGCTTTGATATTAAAAGATGAACCCAAACCAACAATTCTTATGCTTTAACTTTGGGCTGCTAACTTCAGTGCTCAAACATAACAGTGTTTTTGCAGCATGAACTGACTTTTCTTCTATTACAACTCTATTTTTTTCTTGGGACATTACCTTGTAGTGTTCTCCATTTAAACACATTTATCAGAACTGAATTAGTATTTTATAGAAATGGATTAAAAAAAAAAAGAGTTTAAAAATACTTAGAAGAAAACATTCTTCTGCATCCAGTGAATGAGCTTTCCATCACCTCCATATGATTTTTCTCTCCCCTTCAATAGCATTAGAATTTTATTTTCTTGGAACTGAACCAGGAATAAGCAACAAGAATCTTATAATTTTCATTACATTAATATGAAGAATTTAGACTGAATCCTTATTTGAGTGTTTCATTAGGTTTTTTCTATCGCAAAGAAGCCATGAAAAAGATGTTTATAGAAGACATATCATCTAATTGGGACTGAATGGTTGGATGAGTATTGTGTCAAGAATACTGATTGGAAAGACTATAAACTTACTAAGACAGAATTGTTGTCGCCAGCTCAAAGGAGCTGAAAGGGAATACATTTAAACTTTCTAAGGACTTTCTACAGTTATATAACTATATGCATATCTATCTATCTATATCTCCATATACATTAAAGGTTTATTAAAAAGGGGCATTTTAATGAACACATCTGGGGAAAAAAACCCCACGAAAATCCCCTCCAGCGTAATTTATCAGATCAGACCAAGACAAAATGGACTAAAAGCTAAGAAGTAGAGGTCAACTTTTGACACATTCATTTAAATTTTGCCAAATGTAGTTGGATGAATTTTTCAAGTCTGACTCACATATTTGAAGAAATTAGACAAGCAGTATATGCACACTTGCCTATATGGATTTGTTTCTATCACACCACAAACTTTTCCACAGTTAAATTTGTGAGTATTTTAGTTTGAATATTTACAGAAGGGCTGGACTTGCTTCAGAGAAACTCAGTAGATTCTGCCCTGTCAGAGGCCACCCAGTCAGTAAGGGGGGTTTCCAGGACAGCATACAAAAATCCTGCTTCCGATCTGCGCTGCCGTATGCACCAACAGGACTTTTAGCCACACAGAGTGCAGCAAAAAAACCTAGACCAGAGCTTTTAACATAAGCTTTTATGCTCTATGATACATATAGGAGATCTTATTCTGATGTTACCGGTACCTAACTGTATTCTTAGAAAGAAAACAAAACCGACCTCAGCCAACAACACTCCCCTTAAACAACTGCATGCACGCACAAACATCGAAAGCTACTGTATACATATGCATACATAAGCAAACACACTAAAATATAAGACTACCCATTTCAAGCACAGATAAAGTTTTATCACAACAAAAAATTATTTGAGGTTCATAAGTCAGACTACTTTTGCACAATGTTGAATTCAAACCCCACAAGAGCATTACTTTTGTTGACAGCTACATCTCTTTATGAAGAACTGATTTTCCAAGTTCATAGGAATTACAGTACTTTTAAAAACTTTTTTTGCTCACAATAACGCTGGAGTTGGAACATGTAGTTAGTATTGTTATTTCAACAGTGAAGTAGCCATCCTTATGCCGTACCAACATGCCCTTCTGCCCTATTGTAAAACAGAATAAGCAAGGTGTGCTTATCACCGTGAAAGTTCTGCTGTCTTAAAACACCATAAAGTTTTTACAAAATCTCTAAACCCACCAAATTCTGTTTCTTCTACAAAAGACAGTGTATATGAATAAAGATTCTCAGGTATGATAGCTTCAATTACTTTAATTTAGAATAATGTACAGAATCAGTCTTGAGTAGGGGAGGTAACATGGTAATGTACAAAATCTACATATATAAATAGGTAAGAGATTATAATAGATGAGGAAAACCAACAAGAAATTGTATAATTTCAAATTATTTTTCTTAGGTATTCAAGTACTTCAGTGCTTTCCATTAAAATGCAGTAGTTACAGAAATGCCTATATATTATTTTTTCCCATAATTGCTTATATAGGAGGTTGGATTTGCGGGTCTTAATTACCTTCAAGTAAGGGAGAGATACACCTACACTTCCCACATCCTGCATGAATTTTTAAAATGATTTTATATCACAGTGGTGGTGGAGTTAAAGGCACTCTTTTACTGGTGTAAGGCTTGATTTAGTTGATATACTTTGAGAACAATTAGAAGACTATCTTTCTGAAACAAGCAGTTATTCTCAGTCTCTGAGACTGCACATTGAGAATGCACACTGAATTTCTCAGCTCAGGAGGTACTGGTCATGCCCAGAAGCAGACATTAGTGTCTAGGAAATTAATACTAAACTTAAGATGTTTCTGGAACTGAATGGTATTAAGAATTTGGGACTGCAGTTCCAATTAGATTGGTACAGGCAGCAAATAAGCACCCTTTATGGATTCAGTCCAATTTGCAATATTCAGAGCAGGTTTAAACAAATGGGATAATAAATGAAAGAGAAACCAGTAATTACTGTCAAAAGGTTAAAGATACAGTACAATAATGCATTCCAAGCAGCTCATTAATAGAAGAGGAAATGTGTGCATGACAAGCAGCTTATGCAATGTTATGGCATCTCAAATTTTTTGAGGCATTTTGAGGCAGTTTCAAATACTTGGCAAATTTGTAAAATTTTAGATGAAAAAACAGCCTTAACCAGAGAACTGCTTGTGCCACCTCATTATAAAAAAAAATGCTTCAGACAAATAAGCACTGTAATTCTGCGTTCTGGATTTGGTAAGACTTTTCTTCAGAAGATTAAAGCTTACCCAAGGACTGCAAAGCAGCTTACCTGTCTATTTTTTCTCATTAAACCACATATTCACAGCTTGTTAGCTGAGCTCTGTTTTCACAAGAGTAAAAATCCATTATATTTTAAATAAACATGGCTACCATATTGAAGGCATAAAAGACGGAATCACATATGCACCTCTAGTTAGCAGAAGGATCCAGTAAAGATTAGGCCAGTACTAAAGACTGAAACAATATTTTTTTCACACATTTAGATATTAGTTAAAATATACTTTTACCTCTCCTGACATATCAGGTGCCATAGGAATGACTGGCCACAAAGAGGAGTAGATTCCAAAAAACACTACCCAAAGTGCTATGCTTCCCCAGATAGCTATATGGCTGAACTGTTAAAACAAAAAACAACAACAGACAATCAGAGATACATTGTAACATAAAATACCATATTTGCTACTTATTATTTGCAATATGATTTTGATATATTGGATGAAATTTCCATGCCTTTTATTAATTTAACTCTACTACTTCAGTTAACTATTTCTTAAAGGAAAATTATACTATCAGAAGCAATTTACTGTATTTTAAGCTAATTTTAATTCAGTTTCAATAAATTCAGAGTACTCTGATTTTTCTGGTTTAAGAATTACATTAAGCCTTATCCCAATGTCCTCATTTTCAATATGAAGCATTATTTTTTGTATGTGGATATTCTGTCCTTCCATACAGGAACCACAGTTTAGTTTGCTACTTTGGGGAGGGCTGACAACCTGCTAAAGGCCATAATGTAATCAATACAAAGAAAACAATACAAATATTCATCCATCATATTTTACATAATATTTGAGAATATGGTAGAGACATTTGCTTACCAAAGTCCAATATGAAGTCTCTAATCCAGCTTTCAAACACACAGTCAGAACCACAAACTTAAAGAGAGAAAGACAGAGAGAATATTTGTATTTAACATGGGAATCTTAACACACAGAATTTATTAGTTTGGTTAAACTGCCAGAAGAACAGAAGAAAAAGTAAATTGCCACTAGAAGATTTAAAGATACATCCTGGTATCTATGTTCTGCATACAAATAACATGTTGAATAAGTCTGTTATGTAATTTTCATTATTCCCTACCATCTTTACTCTTTTCTTTACGCTTTTTATGGAACAGTCTCTGAAAACATCACATTATTGTCCTGTAGGACATGCTCCATTTTAGTTTACAGATGAGCAGTAGTAAACAGTTTATAATCCCATAGCAAGGACTAGCTGATCCAGGAAAATTGTTTATTTACTTTTTTTGAAGTTCACTCCAACAAGTTTTCTATTTAGGCAAGAAATAGTTACTACATTTTGTAACTCACTTGTGAATGTGTATCACAAGTTTGGCTTCATGTGCAGTCTAAAGAACATGCAGCTGAAAAACCAAGTCACAAAGATTGAGCTTCAAACATAACAGCTATAGTTTAAATTCTAGTTTGTTGGCCGGGTTGGCAGCACTGATGTCAGCAGGTTTGTTTGTGGTTGAACTTCAAGCAGGCTCAGAAATTCTGAAGAAATGTACTTCAATCAGAAGCTGAAAATAACTAGTTAAATATGTATCACAAACCTTTCACTATGTCTTGTGCACAGAAGGATACAAATTCTGCCAGAATACTCTGCCCTGTAAGTTTATACTTTTATTTCTGAAAATATTTCAACTACTGCTGTGTTATTAAAGACAAAAAAAAATTCACAGCACCACAATTCCATTATCTAAAACATGTGTGAAGTCTAATTAGAGAAAATTAAGGACGAGTGTTATAATTGGCTTAGTCTATCCAGTTCTAGTGTTATATGAAAAAAAAAAGAATTATATGAAAAAAAATGAATTATGGAAAAAAAAAACCCAAACAAACTCATCTGTTACACTTGCTTGCTACTTGGGTCAGCTGTAAGAAAAGAAAACATCGCTCTTTAGGATGAGATCAAGAATTCCCATTGCATAGACAAAATGTATACACAAAACAAACACTGCAGGTCTCTATAAAAAGAAATACACAATGTGTGAATATATACTCTTTGACTGATCTCTGAAGGGATGTTAACTGACACCCCTAACAAAATCACTAACTATGCACAGCGACTTCCTCAAGAACATGTGTTTTATTGCTTCCTCCTCCCTTGATCCAAACTAACAATAGTTCACTGAATCCTACCCAGGAAACAAGAAATCAAACTGGTATTCTGTATAAAGACTGAGCTTTTTAAAAGAAGACCTCTCAAAAATGGTGGTAAAAATATTTTCACAGCACTCTACTCTTACTTGAAATTTATGTTTGACGAAATAATTCCAGGACATGATATGAATCAGTGTATATTCCTGACTTTCCTTCTGAATCAAAAGAAACTAAACTGTACTAATTTCTGAATCCCTTTCTTACTGATTTTTGCAGAACTGATGAATGTAGACTTCTTAAAAGAAGAAAAGCAGTATGAAGAATGAGAAGTACCTTAGACTTACAATTTTGATATTTCAAGACAATGCCTGACTGACAACTGTCACTGCATGCACACTTCACATGCACTTCACACTTCACGTATGCTCCAGACCTTCTTGAATTCCTGTGCAAGAGCAGGAATACATCAATTACAACTTCCATCTATCCCCATGCTTTTAATCTGAAGTGAAGAAAAGTAGAGTTTCCTTGGGAAATTCTTGGCCACTCTGCAGGTTAGTAGCAAGAAGTTAACCTCTCAAGAAGATGAAGTTTCAGCTCCCCTAGTTGACAAACAGTTGCAGACGGTGACAGATTAACTGCATTGTGACCTCTGTTTTAGTGATTGTGGATTCAGCTTGACAAACAGTAAGCCATACTGAAAATATCAGAAATTAAGTAATTTTTGAAGGCATTGGAAAATCTTACTGCAAATCTGAAATGGCAGTCTTTGGTGTTTGTGAATCAGCTGATGTCACAGATGATACTCGCATGTGCTGCAGCACTTTAAGATTTCAAGACTTATCCATTAACTGATGGGTGACAACCTTCACAGCAATAGTTTTTGAACACTCAGTTCCATAGGACCTCAGTAAACTCTTAGGACAGCAAATGCCACTTGTTTTATCCTGGAGCCAAGCTTAGTTTTGGAAAAAAGCCCAAAGCAGAGTGCCTAGGTAAGATGTAGTTCTGAGATGGCTTCAGGAATTAACTACAGTTGTGACTGAAGCCACATGTTGAGTAATTGGGTTTAACAAGCGTACAGGGATAACTCTACAAAATGATGTCTAATACATGGGATACTTGTAAAGCAAAGCAATCAAAGAAAAGGAGATGCTCCCAGAAACTTAGTTTAGGTGATAGTGCAGGTGAAGTTATGTTACTCATGTATACATACATACAATTCACAAACGAAACTTTTGCTGAACTGAGCAAAGTTGCAACTTCTAAGAACAGTAAACAACAAAACATTTGTAGATAGGGCAAGAACCTGGAGCAGTGGACTCTCCCCAAGAAGAACTTGTTCCACTTAAAACAACAGGTGGTTCTGGTACATACTTTTATCAAGTATTTATGAGTATCAGATAAATGACCAAGAAGATAACGCTGCCTGGTGTTGTGAGATCATAATACAAATAGACCTGTGCCAGTTGAACTACTCCTGTCAGGTCTAAGCTATGACAATGACTCTGACCTTACATCTTAATTTTAGTAAGACTTGCACAGGAAACACTTACCCAGGATATTCCATCCACCCCTAATGGAAACCAGTTTATCATATGATACATAGCACGATCACATGCAACTACTGCTGACAAGCTGTGCTTGCCTTTTGGAACAGGGAAAGGGAATTGTAGAGCAAATAAACTTTTAAGAGAATGAGTGAACAATTTTTCCATGTGCCTGAAAAAAACAGTTTAAAGGCCATGTACTGACTGACAAAAGAAACATAGGAGATGTCAACAGCAACATTCTAAAAAGATTACAATGTATCTAGAATACTTTTATTTCAGTTATTACGTTTCCCTATTTCCTAAGGAAATTGATTTTGATGTGAATTTGTATTACAGCCCACTTATTTTGATGGAAGAATTAATTTCTTTTTTGTACCTGCCAACAGTAGGAACTTGAAAAATGAATTAGACCCTTAACGCTGAAGAACAGATAGTAAGCCTAAATCTAATTTTGCTCCTAAGAGAGACCTTGGAAAAACCTCATCTCTTGGGTAACACTTGTATCTAGTAAGTAAAACCCAGATATTTAACTTTATTAATTTATCCAAGAAGATAAAATGTTAAGAGGAAAAAACCCCAACAATAATGACTAATCATGCTGAGAGTAGCGGAAGATTACTGTCAGGTATGGGCCAGGTACAATTCTGGCAGTTTATCTCTGGAAAGTGTCCCACAAACCTTTGTTCCGCGTGGCTCTGTGCCTTTTTCAAGGCCCCATCATAAATTAAGAGACAGAGAACAGAATTGTATCTTTGCAAGTCCACAAATCAGTTTGATAAAAAATAATCTGAGATTTCTACAACACAGAAAGTTACCTTACATTAGTAAGCATGCTAATTAGGGAATTATAATTCTCATTATTTAAAAAGCCAGACAGTTTCCAGTAAAGGACAGATGTATCTTCTGCATCTTTATTAAACTGCTTTGTTTTAAAACTGGTATTAGAATGCAAAATGCATTTCTAAGCTTCTAAAGAGTCATGCAAGAGCCATTTCTTATTCTTAAGGGACTTCTTATGGCCCTACACTGAATCAAGTCTTCTATGAAGATAATTATAATAATAATAAACCCACATCTTTTAAAGAGTTAAAACCAGCACCAATAGAGACTTACAGTGTACACAGTGTTCCCCAGGAGCAGGTAATCTGAAGTCTTACCATTGCCGAATACGGTACCTGGAGAAGGAAAGCGACAAAAATAAAAACACGTAAACATCCACAATAGCACCATATATATTATTTTTGGTACAAAAGAGATGGTACCACTTTCTATAGCTGTACTAAAACCATATTTTACCTTAAATTGTGCTGAACACTAGAGATCTATGACATATATCTTGCAATACTTTTTGTATCCACATGACAATACATGGAGTGTAAGTTTTGTGTACTGTAGAATGGTTAGGTACTATGGAGCAAATTTTACAAACAATCCTTATAAATCCATACTTATTCTCTGGAATCCATACTTATTCATGGAGCATGCATTTCTTGATAGACTCTACTATGACACATGCAGTTTAAAATTTTCACATTACAGATAAGAAACAAGTGGACAAGCAAGACTAAAGACTAAACTGGATACTTTGATCAAGAGAATGGCTCCAGGAGATTTTAATCATCTTCAAGATTTGATTTTCAACATTCTAATAAATACCTGCTCACACATGCACTCCACTGCTTTACAATATATACGTAGCAGTAAAGAGCATAATGAGGCAGGCAGCTAAGTCTATGCCCATTAGCCAGAGTGCTGGGATTCAGCACTATGCAGAAAGCATTCTTCCCATTCCTCCTTTCATGTTTTAGGATCTTCCTGCACCTCTTCTTTGCTAAGAGAAGGTGGAAACTGAGACCTGTTCCCAGAAGTTCCTGCCTCTCAGCTCCTCCCTAGGAAACTAATAGCACTATTTCCCTTTCCTCTTCACACACACAGACATCAGATTTAATTAACAGCAGCTTTCATTCTGCACTCATATCCCCTACATACAAAAATCCGTGCAGCAGCTGGACTCATGCCAGGTACTGATTATACCACCTCACCACGTACACAATTTCCCAGGTCCCAATTCTGCTCTCTTATTCACCTTTCCTTTCTCTAGGAATGAAAGGGGAAGGCAGAAGCTAATTTGTTCAGACTTGAAGGGGCCCCTTGCCAACAGGTAAGTTCCAGCCCAGGGTGTGTGGGCTGAGAAGGCCTGTGCTACACTGCTCTCACAAATGCTTTTGCAAGAATCTCAGCTTTAACATTCACACATGAATTCTATTCTGCATCACTATATATAACTCATTAAACACTTCTCCATCATGTAATGCACAAGTCTCTCGCATGGATTGGCTACATCTTTGAACAGGGATTTTGGTTTGGATTTGAGATTATGGTTTTAGAGTATGCACTGACATTTTGGGACCTCATTCCTCCTGAGCTGTCTAAACCTCACTGTGATATGAGTGGCCTTTCAGAGAAAACAGGCCACCACATACCTCCCTTTACCCACTAGGAGTCTTCTGAGTGTAAAATACTGTGCAAGAAGTTTTTCCCTTAGCCTTTTCAGGCACAAACAGATGTGATGGTCTCACTATCTAATCTTAACAGCTCCAAAATGTCCATTAGAACATTTCTGCCTCCCATGCCGTGGCAGACTGCATGGCTGTATCACTGAAACCAAGGAGACTAATTTTCAGAAAAGCTGCGAGGTACACATTTGTGTTTTTCTCCCCACAAATTGGAAGCAAAACAAAACTGCATCCCTATGAGAACTCCCCCAGCCTGAAACATTCCCACACACTGGAAGTAGTGCTTTCAAGTTTCTTTTAATTAACACCACGTTCCTCTCAACCACCCCATTTCCTTCAGCAGCTCAGGAGCCTACACAACAGTTGAGGATGGATAGGACAGAGCAGACGAGGTGTCACCGTTCCTCTGCCACAGTACTGCTCACAGAAACATAAACTAGCAGGTTAATATGCCCTTGAAGTAACCGTAGAGAAAGTATACACAACAACGCTAAAAGCTGACAAAATGTAAGAGACAATACAAGGGACAGTAGAGATTTAGGATGTCATAGGTATTTAACATATATATATATATTTATATATATATAAATTAGCATGATTAAGTTGCAATCTCTCTTTCTCAATCTTGTTTCAGTTCGCATTGACCTTACTTAGATAGTTAAATGTATATACACATAATATTATTACTACTTATAAACAGATTTTAAATAAAACATTTGAAATATACATCTCGTCTAGTTCTAGAAATGGTATCTTGAAATTTGATCACACTGAACTGTTAGTATTTATAAAGCTTTCCTTAGAAAAAAGATAATATTTAGATATTATCTTTTGTTGTACTTTTGTACTAATGTTGTACTTTTCAACATTTATATTTTTATTTTTCATAATACTTACCATGCTGGAGGGCTTTTAGTGGAAACCAAAACAGAATGAATGAGTGGAAGAGGCCATTTAAACAATGAACCCAGAAAACCTAAGAAAGAAAAAACAGAAAATCCATGAGAACCATTCGCAATAAACTAGCTCTGTGAACCCTGACCTTTCTTTTTAGCTGTGTGTTAGATTCACAAAATGTGTTTCTGTCAGGCCACCACTGTGAAGTAATATAAATGACAGGCACTTTCTGCCTCTTAGCTCTTCATGGGTCATTTGTTTATTTTTATGCTTTGAAAAAAGTGTGTATTATCTCCTCCTTTTAATTTCAAATCAGAAGGGAAATTAAAATATAAACATATGGGAATATAATCAGAAAAATGAAACAAAACCACACAACCAGAACAATTGCTACATTCTATGTAGGGAATTAAAAATGATTGTAGTTTTTATAATTTGCATTTTGTGTAAGAATAAATTTAGATGGTAGAAAAATCAAAACCGGTTTTACATATGCCTACCTACATATCACCACATACAAAAGAATTTAAAAAAGGACAAATCAAAGTATCTTCCTTAAACATCTCCTTACCTGCTTCCTTCTTGAAGAGCATAATTTGATCATACTAAAATTCCTTTAATGTGTTTGCTAAATAATCAAAATTTTACTTTCAAACTGACTTTCATTTGTAAAAGATGCCTTCTGCAAAGAACTATATTAAGGTTAAGAATAAGCAGTCTATTGATGCTTTCCATAATACATTGTATAGTGACATAAAATGATTTCATAAAAAATATGTAACTCATTTCTTTCTGTATAGCAATCACATTTTTTCCATTAATAATGCTTTTTGATTACTAAGTTATTGTAACTAGCTGATGTGTATTTTGAGTGTTAAGGTGTTCAAATCATTGAAATTAAGTTGCCTGTCCCAAATTTTCCACAACCTCTCAAAGTCTTTCGTTAGATTATACAACTACACCAGGTTGCATGATCCAACTGACATTGCAATACTTTGCAAATTTAACTTGTGCTACTCATTAACCTTTGTCTCTCCTCCTTGCTATGTCATTACCAGAAGTTTTTATTTGACAGAAAGCACAGGTGAGTGCAAGAAAAATTAGTTCTACTTTTCCATTTTCCTGACCACTTCTTTTTGTCACATGCTAATCCTTTAACCTCTGCCATGACCTCATAACCTTTGATCCCTTTTACCATAACAAATATCTGCATCAACATTCAAGGCAGTAAAATCTTTAACACCAACTATTCAACTTATATAGGTGGGAATTTTGTAGCTGGCAAGTTTGTAGACATTTACTCAAAGCAAGTGTTGTATGGGAACAGCCACAGAATTTCCAATGAAGTCAACACCACATCTGTGTAATAACAGAAATATTAAAGACTTATTTTGAAACAGAAAAATCCAACAGTTCTAACTTATGACTAACACTATTTATTAAAACTATCACAATACAAAAGTGTCTGTATTAATGGGACCACAAAAAGTATCATATTTATAAAGCATTCACAGTGATGCAAGAGACTATGTTCCCTAGCCTCCTTACAACTTTCAAGTTTGTTTTTGTAGGTGAAGGGATGAAGTGAGGAAGAAGGAGAGGAATCTCATCTGCTTCAGTGAACAAAGATAGTTTAGACAAATAATTCTCTATATATTGGGGTAACTCCAGTTATACAGCACAAGTGGCATAGATACAAGAGCTAAGCAAGCTAAGCATGCCGTATCAGCTCTGCACATCTACTACGGACCACCACATCCAGACATTGTTAATTCAATGACATACTGAAAATGTCCCCAAGTTCAACATAAAATGGCATTATTTGAAATGCCATAATTATATTTACAAAAAATAAAATTAGAAGGAGCTCTTACAAACATCGAACACTCATGAAAACACAGATTCAAGAGCAAGTTTAATTTAGTTTATAAGAGACTATTTATAGACAATGCTGTAGAAATTTTGTATATTTTACGTATTGAAGAGTCCTACATTCTTTTACTACTTCTTGTGCTAGTCCCTCTAAGATGAATGTCACCCATTTCCCATCAAAAATATCCTGATTCCTTTTGATCCACCCTGACACATTCTTGACTCCAAGTATTTTTTTCCCAAAACTCAAAATTAAACCATAAAATCACAACTCCAAATTGACAAAGAATAGTACCATGTCCCTCCCTCTACAAATCTAACGACAGTTCTTATTGTCCTCAGCAACACTTCTCCACAGGCTTCAGTAATCCATTTCCATATAACAGTACAAATACATACAGCCAAGCGACAGTGAGGTCTAATCACTTCTGCCTAGAGAAGACAGCTTTATTACCAGCAGAGAAAAAAAATCTGGGCTGAAAAAAAGCAAAGTGCTTGTTGTCCATTTCCATACTTGCTAAAAATGATTTGCACCACTCACAGACAAGTGGACATGTGGAACTAGTAGTATGAAAAATCCCCACAATTTTTACTTAAGAGCAGCATAGAACAAACAGGATAAATATACTGAATTCCTATGAATTTTTGCTTTATCATAATTTGATTTTTTAAAAAATCTACCTTAGTATTAAAGTCCAGTGCATTTTGGGAAGTCTTGTATAACTCTGGATATTTCAGCATATTTTCCTTTCGGCAGGATCTCTCAAATATTCCAAGAGTTAGTGGAGGCATTGCTGTAAACATCTAGTAGATGGATTAAAAAAAATAAAATTGCAAAACTTTAGAGGCAAGGAGTTACTTAAAGATTGCTTAGTCAAGAAACTTTCATGGTTAAAAATAAAAAAACCCATGCAAAACATCTTACCACATTGTAAAGACCTATACACCATCTTTCAAAAAGAATTTGTCCAGAAAAGCCATTGACAAATGCAAACCAGATCTGAAAAAGATTAGAACTGTGTATTACTCAAATGTCTTGCAAGGTATGATAAATAGATTTATCCTCAGCTTTGCAAAAATGGATATCTTTAGAACACATAACACAGTTGAAATTGTTTTGGTTTAAACCCATATGAAAAAAATCAATAATAAAACCAAATTGCAGTCACAAACAGATAATAGGCAATCCAGTCAGATATGTGACCAATTCCATGTAAGTACGAAAACAAAGGAGGTTCATTCAGAACATTCAGAAGAAATTTCAGGTTCTTTAAGTATTAGAGTGATCTAAGCTCTCTTAACTCGTAATGAAATTAGAATTCTGAGAAATATGAGATTGTGGAAAGGGACCCTACAGATTAGTAGTCACCTTCTTCTCATTTTTAACTTAAAATTCTTAACTAATAGAAGTCACACAGCAAGTTGCTGTTTGGAACTGAAAACTGTACCAATATTCCTTAGGCATGAGAGGATCAGACTTTACAAGAGCACTATATCAAGTACAATTATTTAGTTAACAAGCACTAAGTCATCAACACTAAATTAACAACTATTAACACTAAAAACTGGAGGTAAAATCCAGCCAAAATTGCTATTTGTTCAACCGGTAAGTGAAGAGTAAATAGTTTTTTTTAGTTTTTGTGACCAGTTATTGGAACAAGATTGCAAGCAAAGTCATGAATTTTAGAGGTTGCAATACCAAAATAGAGAATACCCTGAATTTTCTGAAGTCTTATGATGCTACATTTCTTTACTTTGGTTGATTTACAGTAACAAGCACTATTTTCTAATCTTTCAGATTATACACTGAAAATACAGTGGAATTACTTCATTTCAGTTGAATCAGATTTTTATCAGCTCTTGTGTATTTTGATTTTTGACCTTAAAAACAGGAGTTGCGATGAATTTAGCAGACATTTATTGGCAGCAGTTTCTCGGTAGTTGAGTATAGGCGAGTAAGATGACTGCTTAATCAGTTGTTTATTACAGACACTCATCAGCACAGACTCTCATACAGACATTCAGATATTTTTTTATTATTTTTTTTATGGAATACTGGAGTAAATTTTAGAATTCTTAATTTGAAAGGGTTTGAGTGGTGGAAAATGACAGTTTTAATAGCGAATATATGACTTGGTAGCTGGGCATAAATTTGTGTACATCTCATTGCTGGTAATTTCAGACAGTTTAACAAAAGTATTACGCTCTAGGAAGAAAATAAAAGACCACAAGTACACATATACTTGAGTATACGGAAAGAACATTAACCTTCTATTGTTATTTAACTAGCAGGTAAAATGTTATAAAACTCTAATTTTAAATGAAAGACCTAAATACATGTATTGAATCTATTCCACATGGTGACTGCTCCTACACAGGTAACTGATGCTAAGCAACACCTGAAAATGTTTTGAAGTGACTTTTTTAAAGAAATGCAAGTATTTAAGATAAAATTTTAATTTACAATGGAATGGCATATATGAAGTCGCTACCAAGCCTCTTCAGAAATGCTATGCATCATTTTATTCCTCAAAATTCATGTTGCTTTCAGCTTATTTTGTACACAATTTAAGTGAAAATTTTCAAGGTACTTAAACTGAAAATAGTTTTACTGTAGAACAGTTATGAAATCCTTTAAGGGATAATATTAGCTTTCTGAAATCTTAGTGTTTCTTCAAAGGAAAGCATGCAAGTTATAGGCATTTTAGTTCAGTTTAGAGTAATAAAGGATTGGAATGTATCTTGGTCAGAGGTCTAGATGCAAACCAAGGAGACATGAAATTTGTTAGCACCTCTAGGTTCTGAAGCTGTATTGAATCTATTAAAGAAGTCAGTGAAGAAGACATCTTTTAATGTGGTTAAGACTAATGCACTCAAGTAGAAACATTCCAATTTAGTGGAATACCAGATATACCACTTTAAGAGATGAAACGTTGACTATCTAAGCAGAAACATTAATTTTCTATTTACAAGATAGTATCTGAGTGTTCACATTAAGAACACCTATGGCTCAAAAAAAATATTACAAGATCTAATGGGGGGAAAAGACAAGCACCCCTCTACAGAAGGAAGGACAGGTGACTGGTGTTCTTAAAAAGTATTTTAGACCACATCATTGAACGGATAGTGAAAATTCAGACCATTCTATAGTTCAATGGCTATAAAATTTTCATCAAAAAGGAAAGATTTAGGTTCCCAGCTCACCTAAAATGAGATGGCCCTTAAGGTAAATCCTTGTATTTCTAAGTTTTCAAACCATATGATGCAAAAATGTGGGCATGAGCACAATCACTTTCTGCTCTTTGTGTTTCAAAGTGAACTAGGTGCAGTTTGCATACATCAAGTAAGCCATGGCATATCAAACAACTACATCTGAACTCTGCAGCTCAGGAGCACTGTGAGTACACACAGAAAGCCTGCTTGTATTTGGGGTTATGCACGATATGTGTCTCAGTATGATCACGGGCATTCATCTGATATGCCAGGCAAAGGAAATCAGAAACCAGATGGTAAATTCCAGTTATGGACATGAGCAACAGAAAGTCAGTACACTCAGCGTGGGATGAAAAGAGCTTGGGAGAAAAAAATAAACTCCTCCCATCAACCGAAGTTTGTGGAATGAAAAAAGCCACTGCAGATTTGTTTACACAGTATCACTTAAAATGCTACTAACAGCCATATTTAAAGATCTGTGACTGAACTTTAAATCTGAATTCCACACATCTCTTTCTTCTGTTTGTCTTGGTCTTTTATTCTTTTATTTGAATTTTCCCCTACATAGAACATGAATGACATATGGAGATCTTCAAAATTGTTATTATTTTCTAAAATGTAAACCTTTATCTAATTCGAACCAGTTATTTTATGTTATCACTAGTTATTGCTAATTAGCAGAATGAAAAGTAGGAATAGGAAAACTTTGTCCTGCTGATTTTGAAGGGTGATTTGCATAACTTCTCAAATGAGTAGTTTAAAAGAGGTATGCAGCAATGGTAATTATAAACCCAAAACTGATCCACAAAGAAGCTCTCAATCTCAATCCCAACCATCATTATAAGGTAATGACAATCCCTTCAAAATAAGTATTAGACTCTGCATAGGCTTATCCTAGGTGAGTGTGATGCTCTATACAGGCTTAATAATGCATATTAGCGTCCTTTTAGAAATTCAGAGTTTTCATTTGTAATTTATACTGATACTTCAGAATATAGCCTCTAAAGTCACTGAGACTAGCCCATACAAAAGCTGAGGCCCATATTTAAATAGCTATTGCATCAAGACACAGAGTAAAAAAAAATTATTATACCCCACTTTTAGGTTGTTATGAACAGGAGTTTAAATGTCAATAAGCACTAATCACTGCGTCTGGGTATTACTACAGACATTTACTGTTTTCTGAACAAAGAAACCAATGACATTAATTTCATATCAGCTTATGAATGCCTAGAATAAAGGCTGTATTTTAGATTAAATGGATTATTTTACATTACTAGCTTGATTAGTGCTGAGAAAACATTTAAAAATGTAATATGCATCTGTTAAATAAAGGTAGGTATTTTTAGTTTTTGTCAACTAACAAAAGGAAACTTGTTTAAAGCAACTTCCAGACGTGCCTTTCACAGTACTGTTTTCTAAACTCCAAGACAGAGGAGGCGTGGCCACAAAAGCCTCACAGACGTTTTCCTGATGTAGCATTTCTGCATATTAAGCAGCAGCTTACAAATACTCATTGAGCTCTCTGCTCCCACGCCTGATCTGTACAAAAAAACTGAAAAGAGAGACTCAAGACTGGCAGTTGTCCTTTCTGGAGACATTCAATGATGAATTTCTGCCCATTCACTCACAGTATTGACATGAGCTATGTCATTATTAACATCTATTAACATCTCTGAAAGTTTTCTGAGCTGACAAACGTTGGGTATACAGGAATTCAAGCAGAAGTCATCTTGCCTTCCAGAGACGGTATATATCTCAAAATGCTTGCATGCTTTATATATAAAAGGGTCATAACCCATATAAAAATTATCTCTTTGCCCTTCCATCCGCTCATGAGGCAGAGACTACCTGTTCTAGCCTTTTGTATTCTTAGACTACGATCTCTGTACCTTGATTCTAACTTTCTTTCTCAAAGAATACAAACAATGGGATACTTATATCTTATCTAAGTTATAAATTTACAGTGTGTTTGCAGGTGACAATGACAGAAAACTAAGAAAAATAAGTTTGTGCATTCTGTATTTTTCTCTAAGCACAGAATATACATTAATACTTTTTTTTCCCAAGTATTTCTAGAGCTACTGGTAATCAGTACTTCTGGAAGTCTGATCATGTAAGTAGATTCATCTTTTGAACTACAGGATCTAAAGTCTGCCATCACTTCTAAAGCAAGAAAGGATCTTTAGTGAATTTGGGTTTTTTATAGCTTCCTAGTTATGTTTTTCTCAACAGGCTACAAACTTGCGACCACTTAGATTGAAATCTATTTGCATCAATAACACAATAAGGAGAAAAAAAGAAAAATTTAGAAAATGTAAAAGTATGTTAAGAAAAATACACTCTTTTGGCTACAACACTTGTACATTAAAGGACAACTGAAGTATTTTCATATATTACAGTGTAAGTGACCTTACACTGCTGTATCAAAATTGGAAATATTAATATAATGTTTACATCAGGTCTAAAAGAAAAAAGGCATTTTCTTTCAGTAAAACTGAACACTTTGCAAGTTCAGGATACTAATTTGAAAATNTACATTAAAAGACAACTGAAGTATTTTCAGATATTACAGCAGTGTAATACTGTTGTATTATTTGATTTGTATTATTTGATACTGCTGTATCAAAATTGGAAATATTAATATAATGTTTACATCAGGTCTAAAAGAAAAAAGGCATTTTCTTTCAGTAAAACTGAACACTTTGCAAGTTCAGGATACTAATTTGAAAATACATTAAAAAAATCATGAAAGTTTTAAGAATATCTGTTAACCTTGTTAATATAAAAATATATAAGACTGACCTATAAAACTTATTTTGTGATTCAGTACTAGTAGGTTTATTGACAGTTAAAACGCTTCCTTAAAACCATATAATAATAATAATCAGAACCTCAAAATATTCAAGTTCTTACTTTCAAGAAGTAATATTTAATGTATTGTAAAATTACCTCGATAATATAAAGGACAATATTTTTGTAGAAACAATACAAGATGCATTTAGCTACTCTGTTATAATTCCAGGCTCCATGAACCAACAGTAAGTTCTTCAAATACTTGAACTGCAAAAAAAGAGAAAAATGAACATGCAATCAAAACATGCATACATTTACATTAATCTGATACTAAAATACTTTATTGTAGTACTTTGCAATGTAATGACTTACCTGAGCAATTGAGTAGTCTGAAGAATTAGCAGCCTGTAGACCTTCATTCCCACTAATACCAACACCAACATGTGCTGTTTGAATCATACTAACATCATTTGCTCCATCACCAATCGCTAGAGTTACTACCTTAACTTGTTTTTTAACCATTTCTACAACTTCAGATTTTTGGAGTGGTGATACCCTAAGGAGTAATGCAAAGAAACAAGTTTAATACAGGACTTGCAAATGAATGTACTTTCACAACATACTTTATATTCTGTGAAAAGGTAATAAAAATAGGCCAATTAACACCCTGGTCAGAGACATGGTCTTGTTATTGCCCTTCAGGCTATATGCTAAAAGCACATTCCCAGCAAAATTCACAGAAAACTTGGATTTGTTGAAGCAAGATGTTAACATGATTGAAGAAACAAGGGACAAACAGCAATGGGCCCCTAAAACACAGTAATGGAAGGAACCCAAATGCTGCCACTACCAGCATTAACTTACAACAACTGCAGATTTTGGACTAATTTCATTGTTATGCTTTTTATTTTCCTCTCTTTTTAAGTACAGATTTTATACACAGACAACAAGCTATTTAAGAGACAGATGTCAAAGCAAACAGTCACAGAGTAGACTGCCACTATCTTAACACAGCCTACATTGATAAATTAGAGGGAGTAACTTTGAACATTGAATCTTGATCCTCTACTTAATTTATCGCCTGGTAACTTCTCCCATATTCTTTTCAGGACTGTTCCAATTATCTGTCCTTTTGAGAATGCCTGTCCACAGCTGGGACAAATTATTCCAAGGACCACAGCTCTATTGATGAAACTGTATCAGTTCTGCCCACGTCTACCATTGCATGTGTCACATGTGTACCTTCCATTTTGTATTGTAGAAGTTCTACTTTTAAAGTTCATACTCTCATGTGAATTCTGTCCTTGCAGTATTTGAAACATCAAAACTGAAAATAATATACAGAAATTATGTGCTAGGACTGCTGTGTTTCACAGGGTGGGGAAGGCAACAAGTAAACCTTAAGCAGTGTGGCAATCCTCTCTCGTGCATCCTGGCATTGGAGTCAAGGATAAAACCTTACCCCTCTTGTTTCATGGTGCAAACAGAAACAAGATGAAATGCAAAAAGCTCCATGAGTCTGTCTCCCAAACAACCATTGTTCATTGCTGCCGACAAAGAGACCAATTCAGGTAGCAAAACATGACTCCTGTATGGAGATGGCTATACACTAATACTGAAAACTGGGGTAAAATCATGCATTTATAATTAATTTTCTACAAATCTTCTATATGCTCACTCAAGGCAGTAAACCTTCTGGGACCATAAGCTTCTGGAACTTGGCAATTCAGGTTGTGAAAGATTTCCCCAGTATTTGCAAAATTACAGGGTTAATGCTTATAGGCAGGGATGCTCATAACCTGGACTTAACTCTTCCAGGTCAAAAAATGAAATAAATCCACAGAAATATAAAGGAAATTAAGAATGTAAGTGTAGGTGAACAAATTTGCAAAGGAAAATCACAAAAGAGCAATTACTTCTAAATAATTGCTGCTCACTGAGACACTGCCAGGCAACATGGCCTTTGGAGTTCATGAGTACAGTTCTCACCTGAACCAAGACTGGTGTATGGCACTCACAAGCTCAGTTACAAAAAGAAATGTTACCACCAGACAATAAAAATTCTGCTGTATTGTGGCATCTGTGCAATGTTGAGGTTGCTCCTGCAAGCTGTGGGCCCATTTATGCATTCTCATAAGCACATAAATACTGGCAGGACTTGTCATAAACCAGAAAAATTATACTGTTATATTATTAATGAGATTCCTGATGGGCAAGTTGTTTTCTAGTTTAAGGAATTACAGTTCAAAGAATTCTATCAAATCCAGTAAGTGTATGTGGCAAAAAATACTGCCCTATTTATACTGATTGATTTTTAAGATCACACACCAGTGCCTATGAGGGCAATAATAAAAACAAACCATCTTGTGGAAACAATTTTTCTTTGGCTATATACATTAGTCAAATTATTTTTCAGTACATGGCATAATAAAATGTTCCTGCCTACCCAGTGATATCTGGCATTACAGCTAAGGGAGAATGATTTGCCTGTCTTGACACCAGACAGACTGACAGTTCAGGTTACAATGTATTGTTCTCAATTTGGACCAAAATTTTGATCCTTAACTCAATTTAGGAGGAAATGTTACTTTTTCCACTGGTTGCATAAATTTCCTCATCACACCTCTTCCTATTCCCCTTAAAGAAACCCCAGGAAACAGAACAAAATTGCCATCTCCTTTCAAATAAACAAGAAAGAGATAGTTGATTCTCCACATTCAATGCTAAGTTTTTACAGTTAAAGACCACTGAAGCACCAATTATGTTCTTTCCATTAAACATGTAGATACTAATAACAATGCTTGGCCATCACTTTGTCCAGCTATCGGTAGTAAACTGTTCCACAGCTACCAAAAGCACAAACAACAAGCAATTACATGATTGCTGAAACTAATGGCCATACCAGCTACTTTCCATTCAGTATGAATACGAATGCAGTTAGAAGAGGACTAGAAAACAATTTAAAAAAACAGAGATAACATAACTAAATCACATGACAGACAAGCTACAAACATTAAAAATGGAAACGAAATTTTTTCTTAAAATTGACAACTGAAGCTTGTGATCAATTGTGTTCATTTAAAAAGCAAATGCAGCAGAGTGACAAAAAGTTCAGAAAAAAACCCAAATCTTTAACATCACGCTGCTATTATCTATAGATCCAGAGCTACAAAGATTTGTGAAAAGCTAACCAATAAAGGTAAAAGTAGAAACAGTATTTGAAAAAATTTTATGAATGAGTCCTTTAGAGATGCAAATTTCACGAAACTAGCATTAATTTCCAATTAAAGGAATGTCCTTTCCCACTAATATAAAGGCTATTTGTTAGTCATCTAAGGTTGAACATGACTATTCAGAAACATAGCTTAGAACTGTAGGAGAAAACCAAGGTTTTCTAGACATGCTTTTTATGTTCTGATACACACATTTATTCATATAACATTTATGAGAAATTTGGTTTGGTCTAAATCAATAAATTATAGTAACAATCACAACTCTTACTAGTTAAAAGATACACCATTTCTGAAACACTGACCAAAAAGCTGAAAAAGGACTCCATGTTGAGGAAGTCAACAAATGTATCAAAGAGAACTGTTTCAAAACATATTTTAAACAGAAATTGTTAAAAAAAAAAAAAATTTGAAAGCTCATGATCTGTCTTCCTATGCATATTTCATACAGAGATGTGCAACTTTTGAAATTAAAGCAGATTATTTCTATAAATTCATCAATATTACTTTTTTTTTTGTAGAATGAGATTTTATGGATGCATCATAATCACACAATTTCATTATGTATCATACTTTCAATGGTACCATTTCATGACTTCAGTTCACATCATCAAGGTACTCTTTTTACTATGGAACAGACTTGATACTTGATTCAATTTCAGTGTCAGAAGAAATACAAAGGAATAGTGTAAGGTCCATAGCTCACTTGGAGAGAAAAAAAAGAATCCATTTTCTCTGGCAAATGTCAGTATTTTTCATTTTACATATCCCATAAAGTTCTAGGAAGTGAAAAAAATTATCTTTCAAGAACTAGATTAAACCTCAATATTAGACAGATTACTGAGTTTCCATTATAAGGGTACAGTAAGTGGTTGCCTCTCTTTCTTAAACCATTGTGCTTAACACTGAGACTCTGTTATGAAGAGAAACTGAATGCATGGTACCTAGGCTTGTCTTTGCTCATATGTGATAACTCTCACTAGTACTGGGTTCCAAGAACATTCTTGTAGCTCTTCCGGTTTTCCTCCTCATTTGCTGGAGGACACCTTCTCATGGTTCACATTTGGGTGTTAATCTATCAGCTGAAAAAAACCCAACCCAATCCTACTCTGTGCCAGTTAAGTAAAATTCTTAGGTTTTAAGTGCAATGAATCAGAGAAAAATGTTGCATGAAATTTAATTGTCTGACTTTTCAAAAGAAAAGAAAAAAAAAGCAGCCTTCAAATTAAAGGTAGCTGTGTAATAACATTACTCAGTGGCCAGCACAACACAAACTATCACACTTCTGAAAAATCTACTTGGGATGACTACAGCCTCACGGAAAATCTGGGATGAAAGCTTCTGGGCTGGAGACCTTCTGAAAAATTCTCTGCTTCAAGTACATGAAAAAAATATTTCTATGATCTTTTGCCACGTTTTATTTGACCACTGCTGTTGAGAATTGTATCAAGACTTGCTACAGCCAACTTCCACAGAAGATTTCTGACCTGAGTACTTTTTCATCCTTTTAACTTTACAGGAACAGTGACTTATTTCCCTTTCAGACAATGTTATAGGGGCAGTAGGAAGATGGCACTCTCATTGCCTCAAGTTCATGGTAAAACCAGTAAAAAATATTTTTCGTTCATTTTGCTCACTCTTACATGTACAATTTTTTCTGCAGAATAATCCATATAACATTCTTCTTGAACATATTACTCTGAAACTAGTATAGAATTGGAATTAAGTTAGTCAAAGTCTTGAAGCCAAACATCTGCTTGGAATTGCAAACACCTTTTTTTGAAAAGAAATGTCAACAGAATAATTGTCAGCCTCATCTGTGTTACCAATGGATCTTACCCACAGAAGATCCTTAAGTAATACATGCTTCTCAATAAGTGAATACAGTCTGAAAATTTAAAAGAAAGTGATTTAATATGTAATTCTAGAACCAAGGAGAGGTTAAGATGTTTATTGCCTTTGTATGGAGGAAGAAAAGGTCAACATTTTTGTTTAGTCAGGATGATAAATATAATTTTTTAAGGGATTTACCTTAATTAAAAATTGCCAGTTTTAACTTTTTATTTTCAAGCTCCGAGGAAATGAAATTTTTGTCACTAAAGATAAAGCATTTAACAGAATAAATATTTTGACAGAATTTTGACTTTTGGGAAGCATGTGATACTAAAAAAGTACAAATTAAAACAGTGAGTGTTACAAGCAAGTATTTTAGTTTTAAACCTGTAGCCAATTTTTAAACAACCACAAAATATGTCAGAGCATATATTTAAATATGTATTGAAACCAACTGACCTAAGTATATTTTAAAAGTGTTAAGTGTAGAAATGGCAGAGAGAATGCTACCAGACCAGAAACTTTCATTTTGCACTTAATTGTTTCATTACAAAAAATGCAAACACTAAAAGACAGCTTTACCTACAGAATATCCTTCAAAGATTCCACTGTTCAAGAGAAAAAGCAGTATTATCTCTTCAAATGGCATAAAATATATTTTGAAATCAAAGAAAGAGAAGAAAAAGAAATAAGGATTTGAAAGAGCAGTTATACATGTATCTCCTGCTTCTTATTACTCTGAGCAAAACTCACCCTAGTAGAACTAGCAAAAAGCTCTAATTTTCCTGTCAGAAAGGCTGCTGCCACTACAAAAATGTTTATACACAGTATAAACTGTGTATCAGTATAAGATCTCAGTTTAAAAGACAGTGAGACCTTAGTTTGAAATTCTGAGTGTTTCAGGCTGAAGCACAGCTACTAAAAATTAATTAAAAAAAATCTCTTGGTTACATAACATATTGCTTGACAGAAAGGATGGAAAGACTATAAACCAGGTGATTATTTGGATACTATAACCTTTCTTGTTTTTCCCTGTCCTTTTGCAAGGCAGAAAAATAGCTTCATTTTGAATAGATTTTTCAGATCAATCTGATGTATTTTGATGGAACAATATAAGTTGTAATAGTTGATGTTTACAGAAAAGAATAAAAGGTTTCATTTTACAAAGGAACCCCGTAACAATCAAGAATAATAATGATTAAAAAAGGGTGCTTCCAGCAGCTTCAGGCAATAAAAAGCACCCAAAGTAGTACCTTTAACATTTCTGTGCACTTCTTACACAGTGTAATCCATTTATGGAAAAGTAGTCTGTGGAGAAAGATCTAGAAAAGTATCCAGATGTTCTAAATCTGCAGTTAACTGTAGTATCAATTCAAGGTCAAGATTAGTGACTCAGCTTTGCTGAGACTACCCTTGATGGATTACAAATTATTTTTCTGGAAATATGCAATCTGAATCACTTTGACAGGTAGACTCCATTGCAGACTGCTCTACAGAAATATTTAGCTTGAGTAACTGTATTTCATGACTTCAGTTTCTTAATTTTTGTATGTCAATAAAAATAATGTAGAGAGAGAATAATGTAAACCTTACCTGCAACAAATAACAGCCTTACATGACAAAGCCAAATCCAGGAAATACTGTCTCACTCCAAATGTCAAAGCATACTTCAGAGATTTACCATCAATGATGAGAGCAAAATCATTTTCCTTCCTTAAAGCATCACCAAGAGTACTGCAATGATGGCTAAGTGTCTCTCTTGTTCCCTGTTGCATAGAAGAAGTTGTGTCCATTAATTCCTACTATTCTTAAATCCATTTTTTTTGGGGTGTGTGATCAGAAACACTGGCATTTTGGTTTTTGAGGAAATTGCCTTTTGATTGATTATGCTATCAAATAGAATAAAATGAATAGAATATTTGCAACAGCTGTACTATCGGAAACCACAGTAAGAAATGGTGCGTATGACTGCTCTTGCACTCCACCTAAAAAAACCCAAAGCACATAAGCTATGGTGGAACTTTTACTGCTCTATAAATGGAAACAATATTTGCCAAAAGACATTATTAAGTAAGTTTTCTATATATCCATGCAAGAGACCATTCACATATATATAGATACCAGAAGAAACAATTTCTATTCACCATTATATAAAATGGTCCTAAATGTTTAGCAAAAAGGAAACACAGATAATTCATAACTACATGTATTATAACTGAAAATTCTATCACATTAAATGTACATTTTAACAAAATTTAACAATTATAATATCAACTATATTTTATATACAGGAATGTATTTTGTATTTTTCATTTGCTAATGACAATTTGAATCACACTTACACAAGTCACTGTTTTGTGGTCCAGTACTAACTTGAGATTACATTCAGTAGATAATACATTATTCATCTGTATTTATGCGGCAGCCTGCTTTGGGAAGGCCCCTAACATCTCGTTAGCTACAGTACAGCTCTACCATGGAGTGTCAGGGAGGAGGAAAAAATATTACTTGTTGCATTTCTTTTTTAAAGGTCTTTGCAGAGCTACAACATACTCTTTTTCATATTGTTTCCTGCTTCACAGCCCAAAAGTAAGAAGGAGAGGAGAAAGAAAGATGAAAAAACCCTCTTCCGCTTACTCAATTTGGAAGCCAGTAACATCCTATGACAACGTTGCTATCTTTTTCTATCAGGTTACCAACCAAGTAACTGTTCTACTTCAGTGATGTCAGGTATACATAAACAAAATCTGGTGTAAGCACCGAAAAAAACCCCACTGAACTAACTGAATATCTCAAGACCCTCTGAAATGAAATTATAGATAGTACTTTGCCTTTTCAACCCAATGTACTCCTCCCAGTTCCACACACTGTTGTTCATGGTTTTTGACTACTTTGCTTCTACTGGTCTTCTAAAAATTCATTGGTTTATCTAGAAGGAGATTGGGAAATTCTGAACTTCAGGTGCTCTGGCTCTCCCTCACTAGAAATTGTGATGGAAATGAAGTTTCACTGTTTAAAATTACATGTTACAAACTCTAATGACAATAACTTCCATTATCTATATTCCAGAGCATTAAGAAATATTGCAATGTAAAGAAAGTATTGATTTTTCTCATCTCAGTGGACTCTTTAGTTTCTAACGAAGTTTAAGCAACACATGAAAAGTCAGATTCCTCCCATCTATTGTTTCTTCTGTGTAATGAAGTCCCCATAATCCAGGAGTAAATCTTCAGTGACATGCAATGGCACTTAGACATGCAAGTCTATAGATCCCAAGGGGATCCACCTAGCGTACTGAGGGAGCTGGACAAAGAGCTTGCCAAGCCATTCTCCATCATTTATCATCAGGCCCGGTTAACTGAGGAGATCCCTGGTGACCAGAGGTTGGCCAGTGTGACACACATCTACAAGAAGGGTCAGAAGGAGGGTCTCGGGAACTACAGGCCTGTCAGCCTGACCTCAGTGCCAGGGAAGGTCATGGAACAGAGTGAGTGTCATCACACAGTATGTACGGGTCAACAAGGTGGTCAGGCCCAGCCACTATGGGTTTAGGAAAGGCAGGTCCTGCTTCAGTACCTGATCTCCTTCTATGACAGGGTGACTTGCTTTGTGGATAAGGGAGAAGCTGTGGATGTTGTCTGCCTAGACTTTCTTAAAGCCTTTGATGCTGTTTCCCATAGCATTCTCCTGGAGAAACTGTCTGCTCATGGCTTGGACGGTTGCACTCTTCAATGGGTTAAAAACTGTCTGGATGGCTGGGCCCAGAGAGTGGTGGTGAATGAACTGGGCGTCGGTCTCGAGTGGTGTTCCCCAGGGCTAAGTATTGGGGCCAGTTCTGTTTCATATCTTTACTGTTGATCTGGACAAGGGGGTTGAGGGTACTCTCAGTCAATTTGTAGATGACACCAGGATGGGTGAGAATGCTGATCTGCTGGAAGGCAGGAAGGCTCTGCAGAGGGATCTGGACAGGCTGGATCGGTGGGCTGAGGCCAACTGGATGAAGTACAACAAGGTCAAGTGTTGGGGTACTGCGCTTGGGTCACAACAACCCAATGCAACACTACAGGCTGGGAGAAGATTGGCTGGAAAGCTGTCTGGCAGAAAAAGACCTGGGGGTCCTGGCCAACAGCGGCCAAATGTGAGCCAGCAGTGTGCCCCAGTGGTCAAGAAAGCCAATGGCATCCTGGATGGTGCCAGCCATAGTGTGGCCAGCAGGACCAGGGCAGGGATCGTGCCCCTGTACTCAGCACTGGTTGAATTCTGTGTTCAGTTTTGGGCTCCTCACTACAGGAAAGACACTGAGGTGCTGGAAAGAATTCAGAGAAGGGCAATGAAGCTGGTGAAGGATCCTGAGCACAAGAGTAGGGTTCAGCCTGGAGAAAGGGAGGCTTGTGGGGGCCTTATCACTCTCTACAACTGCCTTAAAGGAGGTTGTAATGAGTGGGGGGTTTGAATCTCTTCTCCCACGGAAAAAGTGACAGGAAATGGCCTTAAGTTGCACCAGGGGAAGTTTAGATTGGATATTAGGAAAAATTTCTTCACTGAAAGGGTGGTCAGGCATTAGAATAGGCTGCCCAGGAAAGTGGTGGAGTCACTGCCTCTGGAAGTATTCAGAAGACTTGCATGGATGTGGCACTTAAGGACGTTGTTTAGCAGTGAACTCCTCTGTTTAAACTGACCTTAATTTTTTATCACAAGCAGACATGCTATCAGCTCCAAGCATGCTACATATTAAAACAAAAAACCCCAATCCAAAGACAAAACGCAACTCTTATCCCCAACTGTAAAACTGTTGTATTTAAAATTCCTTTGTGGGTTTACTCCCTATGCTGAAATTGCATGCCTCAAATTAAAAGCAGCATAAAAATGTCCCTTATTCACTTGACACCATTCCTATGAAATATTTTTCAATGAAATCGAATGGTAATCAAACTATTTTTGAGTTAAAGTTCATTATTAAAAGAATAAGGCTATGTTATAACTTCTGTCTATGATTAACAGTACTATACTGAAATTTAGCAGTCCATTAGGTTACTATGAAGGCAAATAAAATCCAGTGTTCTTTTTTATAAGAGCTTACTAACAAAACCCCACATTTTGTTTGTGAAGCTAAGCAGATGGTCATGGAAGTAGAGCCTCAAAACAAATAATGATGCAAAAAACTGAGATATTTAAATGCTTTCAGTTCTATACCAGCCAATGTTTATTGTGGAGCAGGGAGGTGGGTGGGTCTGGGATATTTTTAATTTCATAAATAGAGGTATTGTTTCATAAAAAGAGGATCTTTTATTTCAGCATATTCTTTGTAAATTCAGTTCACAGAGCTGGGACAAATGGACAAATATATTTTTTACTCTAACTTCCTCTCTCTGGCATGCTAAGGTCATAACAATGACCAAATTGAGGAGGTATTTGTTTCGTTAAATCTGTTTTTCCATGTCTTAGGGGACTCTACTTGTTCATAAAGGGATTAGAGATGAGGTAGCTACTTTTTAGGAGAAGCCACTGATATGCAAGGGATATGTACTATTATTTTAACGGCAACAACAAGAAGCATTTACTTACTGCCACTGTTCTCAGTATAGTGTTTCACTGTTTTTCAGAAGAGTATGCAAACCAAGAAAAGCCAACCTTCCTAACTCCTATGAAACTATCAACATTTTCACATAGCAAAGAGGCCAAGGATGAGAGGACTGCCACAGAGCAAGTCTTCTCAAAGATCCTAAATACACATGTCCCACTACACTGGGATTATTTTCTTGGCTTCTGGCATTATTTTCATGGCTGCTCAGTTCCTCCTGTGCTGAAGGAACTGGATTTTCCAGCAGTCCTCACAGGTGCATAGAGTCCCAGTACAAGAGGTGGACCTATGCTGCTCAAAAGCTTAAGTTTCATTCTATGTGAATTCCTTAATACACAACATTCCAACTAAGTATTACAGCCTCTTGCCAACTGTTGCTGATATGCATAAAGAAGAATTGCATTTACCCTTGCAGCTGCACTGACTCAACGTTCTGCAATCACAGCAGTCCATCCCCGTCTCCATTTCCTGAGACCCAACCCACTTCTCCACCAGAACTTCTAAGGTAATTTTTGACTCAACCAGTCACACTAGAAATAGAGACTGACATGTGATTCCAACCAAAGCTTTCTGGACAGTGAGTTTTCTCAATGAGGAAATTCTTCCACTCCTAAGTTCATTTAAGTCTCACAGGGTGGTGAAAGGATGTAAGTTCTTTCCCCTCATGGGATTTTTCAACTAATACTGCATTCCAACTTTATCTAAATAATCTTTTCTACAAAGCACTGTACAGAAGTGCACAAGTGGAAGTTGGCAGTTTTAACCTTTGTACTTCAACATCTGTTTAATCACACAGTAACAATTTTTGCCAGATCCCAAGTATTCTGTAAGAAACAGTGTTAGAAAGGAACTTAGAATAGTTTTTTGGGTACTGGTAGGTGGTAGTAGAAGCATGGGAAGCTTCTGGCTTTGTGCCTGCATGGATGAAAACTATTACCTGGAATTTGTTTGCCCATTGTTCTAAGTTCATTTGTGCAGTAGCTACACTGTTTCCAGTTATTCAGTAACATTTTGTCACAAAGATCATACAGCCTTCCAAGCACAAAGACTATAAAAAAGAACAAAAAAGCAACCTCCCAAAACAAACATAAACAACAACCCTCAAACTATGGTTTTGGCAGAATTTTCTATGTTTGTCCAGGGAAACAGACGCTCCAAGTTATTTTTTAGTCAAACTCCACCATGATGTCTGGATATTTTAAGCAGTAAAATAACATTTCATTAATTGAGAACTTTGCAGATTTTACTTACATCAAGAGAGCCTTCATTTATAACAATTAGTCCCATGTTCTTTCTCAAAAGTTTACAGGAGTGACCTGTTAAAACAGATTTGGTTTTCAAAAATCTGTTCCACAAAATCCATTATAATATAAAAAGGCATTTTTTCTGTAAGAGAACTACACACAAAATTAAATATAAGATTTCCCCATCTGAAATTAATCATAAAAAAAAATCATGTGCATATAGAAAGTTCTTTAAGATTTGAAATAACAGAAATAAGAAGGATCCATATGACTAAAATAAGGCTTTATTTTAGGCATGTATCTAGTCTACTGCAAAAGTGCTATTTTAGTGACATGCAAATAATATTAAAACTTAAAAGCAACTTTTATGTATTACTATTTAAAAATACAGATTTATCATTGTTGAAATTGGTCTTTTTCCTCCCCCTCCTTCACAATACAAAGAAAGAATAAAAGGAAACCTTTGATTACTGGTAAAACTAATAGTACTTTAATGTACCATCTATGTTGTTTTGCTTTAGTTAAGATTATGGTTGCTACTAGCTTTCTTGGAAAGAAGGAAAAATAGAGAAGGGAAACTAAGAATACTTATATTTTCTTAATATTACTCCCTCTCACTGTCAAAAGCCAAACCATGTATTTTTAATTCAATTCATAAGCTATAAAAAGTACAAAGGCCTATTTTTTCCCTCCTCTCTAATATGACCTTCTCTTGCTCTTACTGTTTTAACAGAGGCAGAATCCACCATTCCCCACTCTCCCCCTACCAGTGACTGAAAAATAAGTTAACATTCAAATTCTGGAATGACATGTAATATTATTTTTAAAAGATAACTTTCTATTCTTAAAGAAATTTTACTCCATCAACTTCTATTATTTCTAAACCCATAACAAAACCATTAAATAAATGCAAATATAATACCAATGTTAATGGCAGTCTCTTGTTTGTCCCCAGTAAGTATCCAAATTTTTATGTCTGCTTTCATGAGTGTTTCTATGGTTTCGGGTACTTTGTCTTGTAGTTTATCTTCAATTGCTGTTGCTCCAAGAAGCTGAAGATTCTGTGAACATAAAATATTTTCAACATGCAGATTCTTTTGGTTTAAATTCAATTTTAATAATCCATTTCTTTTATTTAACTTCCCATATTTACAACAAGATTAATGGTCTCTAAACTCATTAATCAAATTTGGTATCAATGACTAAAGAACTTCCAGTTCATTCCTCTGACCTTTAAACTTTGACATCTATGTGGCTTGACAAACTGCACAGCATGACCCTCAAACCAATTACTCACAAGCTCAGTAGCTTGTTCAGCAACAGCTACCTTTTCCTGAGGAGCACCTCTCTGATTTCTCTCTTATTACGACTTCACTTTTTTAAAAAAAACACACCACCTGTCAGTTCATCTAATCTTACAACTGTAGTCCTGATTATGTTTGGTTTTAACCTCCTATGCAGCAAATCTATACAGTTTTTGTGAATACAGACATTTTTATATTTCACATTTCTATACCTTTAAAACTAGCTAAATACTAATGACACCATTATAAACCTAACAGCATGCAATCCTGGCTGCAGCATGGCCTACATACTACATACTAAGAAAGTACTCGTGCAGTTAATACAAGAATTTGTAATGGTAGCAAGGTTGTCATGGCATTAAAATGTTACATAGTTTTAAGACTGTCTTGTCATGTCTAGATAAACTGCTCATCTATGTAAACTGATGTCCCACAAGTGACTGAAGCTATATACCCTCAATCTTTTTTCATGAATTAAACACTGTAGGTTCTTGAAGCTCTGAATTTTAAGTAGTTTCATCAATATAATCTCTCTTATACTTTCCAAGGAAAAAACCAAAAATACTGCTGCCCCCCCCCCAAAAAAAATTTAAGTATCAAAACTATTGCTCTCATGCACTCATTTTTCTTATAAATTTAAGAGTCTTTTTTGGTTGAGGCAGTGAAGTCTCAACCACATGCTTAGCTACTCCAGCAGCAACGTTGCCAGAAACTCAAGTGGAACTCGAGGCTCTGCTCTTGTGATGCTGTATCTGGGTTCCATCTCTCTTTGTGGGCCTTTAGTACAAAACAGGTTGATAAAGTGGAGCAAGTCCAACAGAGGGACACAAAAATAGTTTAGGGCCCAGAGCACACTACATTAACAGTGCCTGAAGAAGCAAGATGATTTTAACATAGGAAAAAAATACAGCTAAGAGAGGGATTTCATGGCTGCCTTCTGCTAAATGAAGAGGGCTTGCAGAGCAACCACCTTCCTTCAAGATGCATGGTGAAAGAGCAAGAGGCAACAGCCGCATTCTGCAGCAATAAAAATTTTAACTCAGAAAAAGGGAAAAAGACTAGTTGAGCATCAGCTAGTTTCCTAGCTGCAGCTAGGAAAACTCCCTTCTTGTAGATACTCAAACTTCATCAAAATGTTGGGCAAGCAAAACTAGCCCTGCTTTGATCAGGGACTTGTGCCTAGATGACCTCCAGAAGTCCCTTCCAATCTTGACTACTCCATGGTTCCAAGATCATTATAAAATTAAGCAAATGTTGTTTTTTTGTTATTACAATTTTTTACATAATAGAGCAACCCTGAAAAAAAGCTTTCCAATAGTTCAACTCAAAATTGACACTTTCTAACAAGATAGCTACTTGCAGCAAAAACTTTGTCAAATTAATATTTCCTTCATTCTGATTATTTAAACTTCAAGGACTGCACAACACAACTGTCAGTATATTGCTGGATATTTTTTTTCTCACTAAGCATTATTCCTCAATAATGATTCACTTTTCATGGTATAGAAAGTAAGGACAATAATTAAAAACCCACTCTTCTGCTCATCCCTCTGCCCACCCTCCATCTTCCACCCCCAAATAAACCAAACCCCAGAAAGCTACCCAAGCTACACATACTTTTTCAATTAGTTCATAGCTCTCCTCAAGTTTGAGTGCTCTGTTTTGTATAGCTGTAGAAGCACGGTGATAAACATCTAGCCACTCTTGATAATCACTTTCTGAAATCTCAGCCACAGCAAAACAGAGAGTTCTTAAGCCTAAAGGGAAGGAAGATAATAAGTATGATTCAGTATTTGTTAGTTCCTTCCTTGATATGCCAGCAATGAGTAACTACTAAAAGCTGAATTTACTTTGTATTTTATGTATGCTTATGCCTGATTTTCAACTTACTGCTGCACATCTTGAAAAACTTTTTAAATATACATAAAGTAAAAATGTGCTGTAAATAGAAATTTATTCAACAGAGTAACAGTTTCAAAGTAGTTGAATGTAACACAGGTAGATGTACTTCAGGAGAAAAAAAACCAATAAAATTTTCCATAAGATCAGACTTAGTTTAAACTGTAAAGAAAACACAAAGGAATCCCAACATTTGATGAACAGGCGTGTACATTAGACTTTTTAGGAACATTAAAACTATACAATTGAATTACATTTCTGAGCAAAAATTTTATAAACTGAAATGTTGCTATGCTGGAAAGCAGTAATGTTAAAATATATCAGCATAATGTAACAACTACACTCTTCAGCCCTCCTCAATATCCTTAGGAAATTCTCAGTTGAAGTTTGAAATTTATCATCCAGAAGCCAACTTTGAATCCCCTCATTTAATTTTCCCATCTTACAGATTTGTTCAGCTTTCCAAATTCTTAAAATAAAATCTTTGTGTACAAGCTCCATTTTGAGATATTACTTTACAATCTTTGAGTTGATTACTAAAAGATTTTTCCTTCAGCAGAAATCTCACTTAAGCACTACAGCAAACATTTGCAACTCTATGATTTTAGGGAATATTTATTTTTTTGACAACTCTCTTTTACATTCAATTGAAGTAGCTAGGTGTGAATGTTCTAACAGTTTACTTTCACATATTGTCAGGTTTCTAAAGCATGAAGTTGGCATAATTTTTTATATACTGAAAAGAGCATTGCTTTAGGCAAATAATGTCTTATGAAGCCACAGCTTGCAGGTGAGTAAATTTAGAAGCAGGGCAGGCAGGACTAATCTAGTTACCCTTTGGTACTTTGACCACTCTGCTCTAGGAGACAGAGCTAACCACCATAACCAGGCTAAATGCAATCTTTATTTGTTCACAGGTTTCTACTGTGTACAGCTCAGCACCAGTGGCAATTTTGAAATGATCAAGAGGTTGGGCATGAAACAATACATGTGCCTTAGATATAAGAATAATTTACTATCTTCAGGATGAAAATAATTTGTAATCCTAGTACCTTGACAACTAAACAGCAGGAGGAAGACAATATCTCACCATCCAGACTTCAGAGAGTAAACATAAGGCTGACAACTCAACTGATTCTTTTTACTCTACGTCATATGGATATGCTAACAAGGCAATGAATAGGTGAAGGGAAGGAAAGGAATCTTATGTCTTTAGGAAAGGAATCCCCTATGTCTAATAGGGATACTACGTCCACAATTCTTTCAACATATTTTCTGCAGATGATAAAATGAAGAAAAGAAATCCAAGTGTATGGAATGTCAGCAAGCAATTTTTTCAACACATTTACTTTCTCTTTTAAAATCAGAGCCTGATTATTTTTTCAATTTTTAAAAAGATTCTTTTCATTATGATTTAAAAGAATCTTCCAAAAGAAAAGTAGAAAACAAAATATCATTAAGTCTGCTTCTTAACACACTGGAACAACAGGGAACTTATACACTTTTTCTATTTATCCAAGCAGGCATTAACACTCAAGCTTAATAAATGCTTACTTATAAATGCCAGCCATGCTAACCACTTCATTTTTGAACAACACACCAAGAGCATGTACCAAATGCCAAGGACATACTGTACTGCCACATGAAACGATACTCATAAGAAACTTTGCAACATCACTGGCTGCAATTTAAATCTGATGCAAAAATAAATACCAATTTTTTAACTGATTCCAGAGACATGCACTTTTTTTTTTTAAAGACTGAATTTTGTGCTTTTGAAAGGTTAGCAATTCACTGTTCTGTCGAAAAGAAGGATAAAAAAAGTACTTGAACAATGTTTCCACCAATATGTATATACAGTGGTTCTAAACACGGGTGGAATTTTTCTCTTTTTATATTGATTCATCTGGTCCAACCTGACCTCTAAGGAGTTGCACATGGATTTAATGAGAACAGTAATTAAGTACCGGATTGAAATTTTTGTATCAATTCACACAGGACAGCAGATATGGATCTAATTTTATCTTTTATATAATCAAATATATAGCCTTATCACCCAAACTAACTTTACATTTAAGTAACTTTTCCCTGACCAATTCTGGTTAAGCCTCTAGAGAACCCCAGTGTGTATCTTAGGCTTTGGGTTTTACCATCAGTCAAATTTGTTTGGTTTTAGTTCTGCTTTCAACTGTATTGTATAATATAGTATAACTTTACTACTAAGATTATTTAAGACTAATCAATGTTTCCTGCAGAGATCTTGATATGAAAAACTAACAAAAGAAACAGATCCGTTACTTGCTTCTGCTGTCACTGATAGAACCAAGACACTGGAGCTGCTGACTACACTAATCAAAACTCTAAGTTCCACTGTAAAGCAAAAGACAAAACTACCAAAGGCATGCGTACCACAGAAAAATGATTGTTGATAATACAAGAATATTTGGCCAGACATCGTTTAACAATAATACAGTAAGGACTGTATTTTAGAAGGAAAGTATTTTAATAAAGTTCGCTTTCCACTGTAACCTTATTTCTTAAGACAAGTTAAGGGTAATTTTAACGTTCTAGTAACAGTGTGCTAAACAAATGAAGAGGTAAAGCCATTGCAATTCAGATTTCCATATTATAATTCTGCTTGCAGTTACTCTCTACCAAGTCATTGATAAATTCAAACACTATCATACTGCACAGTACAACACTACAATTCTTTACTAAGATACCTCAAAGGAGGATGGCATGGATGATCTAGGAACTGTGCTAGAACAATTTACATGAATGCAGAACCCTTTCTCCAGTCTACTTTTCTGCTCACATCTGTACTGTGGAATCCACTACAATTAACTAACTGGCTGTCTGTATCAATCATCTTAATTGCACAGTATTTTAAATTTTACTTACTATTTCTACTTCACAAACCCTCAAAGAGGGGTTCCCCACCTTCGGCAACTGTTTTGTAGAAGTGATTATTAAAACAGCAGAGATACCAAAACACACCATTACGGAATGCTAGCAATTCCCTTATTGAGACTGGTGACAGAAACAAAGCAGCATAAAGCTACCTTAAAAGGAACACTAATAATTTTCAAGCATCTTCACTTTAGCTACTTCTTCCTGTGTGCCATCACTACAGCATTCACTGTGTTTGGGACGTGAAAGCGACCATGGGAAATGGGATCTTCACATGAACAATCCACAATGAGTTTGCTCTCTGGAAAAATATATTTTAGTTAAAAGACTCCACACTGTGGGTGTGTTGGGTTGTTTTCTGGGGTTTTTTAAGCATGAAGTTATTACTGAAACTTTTCAGGAAGAAGACCTTTTTTAAGGAGGCATTACTAAAACATAATTTTCAAACTTAACATGAGTAAAACACTAGAGCAATGTAAAATTGAAAAACTGAAAAGCTGAGTAGTAACTGAATTTCATATTTATCTTTATATTAAATAATATAACCCACCTTCTGTAGCAAACTGCTCTAGATGTTTTAAGGTGATTTCTTTGTATTTTGAAGTTTCAGCGAGACGGTCATAAATTACAGAATCCTACAAAATAAAAATTAACACAGAACAATCTAATAGAAAAAATGTTTGGTTTTTTGCGTAGATAACACAAATCATGTAAGAAAATGGTAGAAAAATATACAGCACTGTATTATTTAAGCATTAAAAATTAATAGATGTAATTTTATTTCAGAAGTTAAAAAAGGATATTCCAATTCTCAGATTTTCTAAATTTAGAAATTCTGTTACAACACAATTTTTCTCTTCCTCATTTTTTGCTGTTATTTCCCATGATTTTGAAAAGTACCAAAATGTTATCTTCCTTTTTTAATATTAAGCCCAGGAAGTAAAATTAGTGCTACATAACTGCCACTCAGTTTTTTGTAGCCAGCTTGATATACAGAATATTAACAAAAGTTTCTTCTCTTCCTTTGAGATGATACAGAATGGACATTTTTATTCAATCAACTTCTTTTTCTTAAACCATGCAGGAACTGGATTTCGTCTTCCTCCCCCTCAAACTTGACTTAAAATACAGAATGAGAACCAATGAGTGACTCTGCCATTCTCATATACGTTATGATTAGGATACTTTTCCATAGGTTCTGCTTTTGGAAAAATTTACTTCTGGCATAATGTCAATGGTAGGTTAAAATTCACATCTAGTCAGTTATGCTAGATTACTACTTCTACCTGGTGATTCATTCTCAGCTACTCCAGCAAGTAACTAATACATTCCTCTACACAGTCATCCATTTTCTTGGGAGTACAGAAGGAAACAATTAATAGGAAACATAAAGGTATTAGTCCAATACAAAGAACAGCATGAACAGATCTGTCATACTGACTTCATAGGCAGTTAGTAAAAAAAGACATTAACTAGCTCATCACATTAAACAGCTACACAGCAAAATAATATAAATTCAAAGAGGCATCAACATTCCTTCCCCTGCATTTTCAATGTTTTGACTACAATTATAACAATGTTTTGCTTTTGTATTTGTATTGGTAGCACATATTCTTTGTTACAATGAAAACAGATTAAAACTCACAGCTCCTTTGCAGTAGAGTCTTAACTTTCCTGATGGCGTGCGGACTATCACTGACATTCTCTTCCTAGTGCTGAAAGAGAAATAAATGCTCTACATAAGGTGATTTGTAAATACAAACATTTACCAATATTTTACCTATAATATCAACATATTAGAGAAAGGATAAGAAGTCAGGGCTATCTATTCTGAATTATGTTCTTGAGTGTCTAATAATTAAAGTGAACGCTACTTTTCTGGGTAATACTTCTGTAGGCCTTTTCTCCATAAAAAAAAATTTGAGAATTTTTACCTTTGTCTGAGTACTGTTTACTGACCACAAAAAAGTATCTTAAAGCACTTGTGACCAGTATCATAAAGAGGTAGTGCATCATGGCCTGTTTCCATTTTTACCTCCTTCCCAGCCAGCCAGTCTCATACACTGTGCTGTGCTTCAGTCCTATTACCGTCATCCAAGAGTTTGGTTTATCATGTAAAGTTTTCAGTATGCTAAGAACTGGAAAGGGACCTGACTAATTTTAACTATTCTCTGGCTTCCAGTTGTCAGATCCTAGTATTTTTGACTTTTGACCTTATAACTGAGGTAGAGGTTGGAGGAAAGCATGGAGAAGACTGTCAATGTCTGCTTTCTGTCTTCCCTTTGTGGTTCACCAACAAGCATTCCTTAGATTCCAGATCATGTCCAGTCAAAATATGTATTTCTTTTGAACTTGAACTTCAACTTTAGAAATAAATCTCCCAAAACAATTCAGGGAACAAAACGTTTCTCACACAACAGTTCCCAGTAAAATACACAATTGAGATGGAAATATATGGTCCTTTTGCAATTTTGGTTCCTGTTGGAACTTTATCCCATTTATACACCATCAAAGAGCATTATTGTATGAATGGTTCCTGAAGTTCAGACTGCCATGGAAAATATTCTGCAAAGGGAATGTATGGACATAGGTGGAGGAAAGAATTTTATAATTAATGGTGACATAGCTGACTGAAGAGTATCTTCAGGAAAATGCTTTCCTATTTCATCTGTGAGTTCACTTTGCTACAATTAAAGACATCTGAACAGCAATATTAAATTACCTTGTTACTGTGAATATTTCACAAATGAGCATATAAAGCCATTAACAACTGCAACTCCTTTTCCATTTCACCTCTAATAAAAAAAAAATCTCAGGTAACCAGAATCTCAAAAGCCTTTAGACAGTCTCCAGCTATGGATCTAATTAGATAATAGCGGAAAAATTAAGATCATCTAAAGTGCAGTTAAGTTGCTTAAAATAAAAGCAAATCTCAGATTTAGGGTTTGTATAAACAATAATTTGATATGTTTGCCCTTGACAGGTAAAAACTCAGCAGTTTTGTACTTGCGTTGCAATACAAGGCTGCAATCCTGAAGTCCTGCATACAGCTGCTTATTATTCTACTGAAGATGTATCAGAGAATAACCAGTTTTCCTGTAGCATTCTGAAACTTTAGCTATGAAGACAGATATTGAATCTCAACTGACATACACTTTCTTAGTAAAACTGCAATAAACCTAATGACTAAGAGTTACGGTCAAGGACTTCTAACTTTTTATGAGCTTTTTCACTGCATTGACAGTTTTATTTCCATTTCCTGGTGAACTACAGTAAACCACAAAATTGCACTACTACAAATAACTGTCAGCATAAGACCATTGTTCTACTTTGCTTCTTCACCACAGAAGTGTTGTGAACAGCCATAAAGGTGACCCTGTTATAAGGGTAAAAATACTGATCAGAAGATGTCTGCTGAAATAGTGACAGAGAAAACACACGTCAGCCTAGAAATTGGAGACATCATGAGATACCATCAATATGCACAAAACAAGAAACTGTAACTACAAGTTATTATCTGGAAAAGGGAGAAAACATTATGAGAAAGTAGGAATTGACAACAATCTAGAAAAGTAAAAATTGGTCTGGGAGAAAAGAGCACACCATCATCTATTGGCTGTCCCAGGTGAAAAACAGAAATTAGCAGCATCTATTGATTGATGCATGTGGTGGTGTCCTGCACCCCCTTATGTCTGTGCCCCACACAAATGACTTACTTGTACCCAATAGGGAGCCTCTCTCTCTAAGAACCATCCCCATGCAAATCATTCATGGGGTGTGTGTGTATACATTCCTTTAGTAACAGTACATTTTAGTAATTTGTAATAAAAAGAAGCAGAAAATAAAGCTCCAGTGTCCTTGTGCACTATCAAATCCTGCAAACCCACTGTTGTGATCTCTGCATACCTTCCAGCTGGGTGACCCTTTGGGCTGTGACAAGGAAGAAGAATAGCTGGCAATTCCCATGGAGCTGCCATGGGATTACAAATGTACAGAAGCATCTTGAAGGGGCAGAAATACTTCCCTCAGTCACAAGGTTTGACACTTTAGGAAGAAGCTCTTGATGGGTTCCCTGTTACTCTAAAATCTGACTTGGTTTAAGATGAAACAACCACAGAAAATAAACACTGCTGCAGAGGTTTTGGTACTTCCTCTGTCAGCCACTCATACTTTTTTAACTTTTAGAAAGTATCTGTTTTCAGTCACACAACAGGATCAGTGTATTCTGGACCTCTTTGAATGACAGAGATGAGGTAAAGTCTAAAATGCTCTAGGAGGCCTTCTGTCTGCCCAGTACAACAGCCAAGGCAATGTGGATTCATAAAACTGATCAGATTGGAGAGACTAGTCAAGGTATGTATTTCAGGTAAATACATTGGTATTCTAAATCAAAAATATACAAATTTAGACAAGAAGCTTTAAACTGTAACAGACAGTTTCTGTTAGGCTATGGAGGTATGCCCCAGGGATACAGATCAAAATCAGTCATTAAACAGATAGTATATGCTCCAAATACACTCCAAAAATTGAGATAGTGTTATTTAATTAATACTCAATACTTGCCAGTGAAATTAATTCTGGTGCTAAAAATGTAATTCAGTCCTGTAAGAAAACAAGCAGATACCAATCAAAACCTCACTCAGTAGCACTGCTAGTAACAACGTGCTGATGCAAGGACTGATGTGCAATTTGTGCACTGACAGTGGCCACCGTTAATGCTTAATGACACAAGGAATCACACACTCAAAATCTAATTAATTTTCACACTGGCCCAGGTGAGAAGATGGTGTACATAGCTGGCACAGGGATGACACCAAACAAAATACGTGCTGTGCTTCTGGATCTTTGACATAGTGCCTTACTTTCCTCTGACCTGTAGATACATACAGTAGGAGTTGGTTTTGGCTGCTGAGAGACAGCTGCCGTTTTTCTGTTTGTTACAGTTCCAGGTGACAGAATAAAAGAACAGGCACAACAGTGCACAATTCCTTCCCTAACAGTATGGGGAGCAGAGGATCTGAACAACTCTCCATTTCCTAGAACTTAAGGTACCACAGCAATTGAGGTGTATGAGCAGATTTAACTACTGGAGCCAATCTAAACTCAGCACAAGTTATTAAGACACTATTTCCGCCACGGAGATTAGCGCTACATTTTAGAAATAACTGTTACCTGGTTAAGGACTACCAGGATAATACTTTCAGTATGCTAACCTGCCAGTTAAGACTGACAGCTACGTCCGTGCTATGAACGAAGTATAATTAGCATGTTGTATAACTCTACTTCTCTTTTCACAGGCACAACTTCAATCACTGTAAAAAAGACAGTACCATAAATGACAACTCTACTGAGCATTCCTAAATTTTTTCTTCTGTAACGTGCTTCTCCAAAAGACTATCATATCAAATGTTGACACTGTTGTATTCTACTTGTATAGTGTCTTAATCTGGCTTGCACTGGAAAGCAACAAGGGATTAATTTGATTTTTTTCTGGGAAAGACTTGGAACACCTGCAAACCCTTAACAGTTTATTCAATACAGATTACTCTGAAGGTATATGCTCCTACCCATACAAATGTGGTGTTGTTTTGAAGCCAAAAGCTCTCTTTCTGTGGAACACGGGTGACCTCTAGTGCTTCCAACAAGTCAGTTCCAACCAAAGCTAAATATTGCACAATAATAACAAAACCAGCTATAAAAACTGAATACTTAATAAGGTTGTATGATTGGTACACACCAAAACTCTAATCCTTGAAAGGTCAAGATTTAAAAGCAATTCTCCTGTCTTCATAAAGTATCACTGTTTAAATTAAAATTTTAGACTGATACAGAAGTTTTTTTTAAAAAAAATTCTATGAAATCACAACCAGAAACAAAGTAGGAATCTGCCACTGCTACTCCAGGAATGCAGTATGAATTTTCACAGATGTCCAGTTAACAACAATCTGCTTTGCTCTACATACTTGCTAACCCTCCAGAAAATAAAGTGCAAGCAATGTCCGCAAAAAAATGAAACCATAAATCTCAAAAAATTCAAGTATGTCCTCTACAATATAGAAAACCAATATTAATTGCAAGCAGACATTACAAGACATTCAAAACTATAAGAATTATTTTCTGTTGCGTGGGTTTTTTTCACTATGGTGATCTTTAATTATGCTTCACATTATTATTATTATTACTAGTATTACTAGGCAACTATTTCTCTGATTTCACTCTACCTATACAACTTTTGCCTGTCTCTCCAAGACTGCCTTGTATTGTTTTATTTTTTGACATTTTCTCTTCTTTAGCTAAGCTCACAGGACATATAATAGGACAGGAAGGAAAAGAACAATCACTTTCCACAGGCACAATTATAAGTAATCATTATCAGAAAAAAAGGCGCTTCCTCCACATGCAAATCCCTTCCCTATCCTGTGCCAAAGTAAGCAATGGGCCCACACAAACACAGAACACTGATGGCATACATGGATACAATTTAAACAGCTTTACATAAGAAGTGAAACTTTATCCATATTTCTTATAGGTACCTTTATAACTCCAACAGCTTCAACATAAAATTTTTACTGAAAGCAAAGTTTGTGATAAACTCATTTTCCAAGAAAACTAACTAGTCAAACATCACTGTAGTGATGCTGTTCAAAAGACAATGAGTTTCAGTGTAGAGTATTTACACAAGTCATAATTATGCAAGAATATTTAAGGTCAAATGCAAAACTTAATGTTTTCTTGAAAAATACTTTTTAATAAATCACATGGCATCAGAGCTTTCAGAAATACATTTAAAAGTTAGAGTACTTTTCTATATGGCCTTTTCACAGAAATGTTTAAAGTTTTGAGAGGAAAGATTTTTTTTAATCTTTGAGCAAAAGCAGAAGTGAAAACTATTAGTCACAAGGTAGACAACAGGAAAAAGAAAAAGCCTCTGAAAATGTTTTACAGTAGAACCAGAAGTGTAATCTTAATTATGTACACTGCTTTGCCTATGTTCACATTACAGAGATAAATGCTACACAACCTACATACTTTGCCTGTAAAAATATAAAAAAATGCAAACATTTTTATCCATGTGAGAAGCTCATTAAGCATTTTCACAAAAAGACACTAAGTGCAAAACATGCTGTTTACCTTGTAAATTCCAGGACATTTAGCAATTCATATCTTTCTTCCTGTCCCAACTGAAGAATAAAAAAAAAAAACAAACGCAAAATTAAAAAAAAAAAGGTGAGAATTAATCCAAAACAACTCAAGCAAAAGAAACAAAACCATCCAAACAACATATCAATACATATGTATCAGGATGCAGTTATTTACAGACTATTTTAATACAGCAGAAGTAAATACAGTAAATTATAATGTTACTCTAAGGTACTTACAGACTCTATGATTACTGAGTCAGGTGTCCTTCCAGTGAATACAAAATGAAGACACCTGGCTGCTCGGACCAATGCTCCTTCATCTGCAACAAGTTAAATAGTTAGTTTAACAAATGTACCAGAAAACTCTTAGTTCACTCCATGATTTAATTGACACAGTCCAAGCTTTTCTACTTTTGACTTCCGTTTTCCCTTATGGATTTTAAAATTAGGTGTGGTGCTGGAAAGAACTCTTTGTTTCTGCTGTTAAATCTTCCTCAGTAGGGCACTGGACAAGGTACATCAGTTTTTGTTTAAGTTCTGCTTTGGAAGAGAAGAGCAGTAAGTCATTCCTGTAAATAATAGATAACTTCAATGTCTACAGTCAGGAAACATTTCAACCAGCAACCTTGCCTCTAGTAGTCATCAGTTCTTTCCAAGTGGCTCAGGATGTCAAAAAAGAATTTGCTTACAATGCCCAGTAAACCAGTGCCATGACCTAGTTAGCTTTATTCATGGCCCTACCTCTGCCCTTGTCTTCCAGCTGTTAAAGGACAGAATGTAGAGAGTTGGCCACCTAGGAGCTGGGGAAGACAGGGAAGACCCTCTGTGCTTTGTGTAATTTCTCCCATCATAACTTATAACGCATTAGTTCAGCAGAGCTGAGCATATTTTAATCATTTTACCTTGCTTCATCATTTCTTGACTTCAAAAATTGTCTATGAACCACAGTAGGCTTGAATCAGACCTTTTGCACTATAATCTTTTCTCACTCTCTAACAGAACTTACCACAACTTTTATCCTATAAAAAACATTTCTGTTTCGATTACACAGCCTCTGTTTTAAATCAATATCATGGTTACCAAGTATAGGACAGGTTTGCAAGCAAGGACATCAATTTGTTGCCTGATTGGGTTTTTATTTACATCTGAGCAATTCCTTTAGAATTCCACAGTAACCTGACAACACCTTAGTGCTGTATGGTTAATTATTCTTTGCCCTTACATAATTCATGGGACATTCATAAGTATTTTCTAAAGAGAATTTAAAAAGTCTAAATCCTTTTTAGACAAAAATGATTTTAGATGACACCAATTCTTTTTTGAGGGATAGGTCTTTTTTAATTTTGGAAGATACTAACACATAATAAACTGAATAAAATTTGCTTGTTGAGTTGATAGAATACTTTACTGTATATTCACTCAGTTACTTGAGTCTCACCTGGAGATGCTGCTTGATATATAATTTTATCACCTTCTCTTTCTGGAACTGCTGTATGACACACTGCCATCATTGTCAAAAACTCACATATTATTGGTGCAGTTGGCTAAGAAAAAAAAAAGACATCAGAGTGGGATTAATCATTTAAGCAATAAACAACCAAAATGTAATAACAGATACGGACAAATAATAGTAAAAAAAAAAAATTTAATTAAAGATTCTTCTTCTTTCCTTTAAAAACTATCTGTACACTAATTTTAGCATGCAGAATAACTTCCTGCTGCTGACTGGCTAAATAAACAGAATTTAGTGGCGTTTCCTATTATAACAATCAAAATTAGATAAAAAGAAATACAGAATAATTCAAATAAGCATGTTTTAGGGAAGGTAAGTTTGAATGATGTATTGAAAGATTTTTAATTTATTCACACAAGTTTCTTTAAATGTTGGGTTTTCTATTAAAAATAATCTCTTTTACTTTTGTTTAATACTATATTTGACAACACTCTTTCAGAATCTCTAGAAAGATGTAGCAATCGAAAATCACACAAAAAATGTTGCAAGATCAGACAGTCTGCTTTTAAAGAAAGACATTTAGATGAATGTATCAGGCACTCCAAAGTGTACAAATTTGAAAAAATTTAAAATTATTAAGCCAAAAGAGGGTAAAATAACATACATAAGCAAAATAGTTGATTGGATTTGAAGAATATAACTAAGAACCTTATTAGTACAGCTGACATTGGCAAAATGAATGAACTGACTCCTGAATAGTCGTTTAAAAGAAATGTCAGCATTCCCCCTCAAAGCAGCTGCCACCTCAGCTGAGGGTTTCTTGTAGCATATTTATAGTACTTCAGATTAATAGCAAGCTATAAAATACAATAATCTCTGAAAACCTAACTTAATTCCATAGTGCAGAAACACTAATGGTGACAAGTTCCTGTTCTCTTCCACTGAGGGCCTCCAGATCTCCTAAGATATAATCAGAAGGCTGAATAACAAATTCTTTTCCAAAGCACTTCAGAACACATTTAAAATACAGTGGTGAAACCTCTCTTTGAATGTGTGCCTGACTTTTAAAGATTTTTAAAATAGCATTTTTATAGCTTGCATGCTCATATTATACATTCTTAATACCGTATATCTACCAGAAAACTTTTAAGATTCAACACTTGCACACCAAGGACACTTGGACAACAGCAGTAATAGACAATGCCTCTTTCAAACTATGCTAGTACCTATATTACTAGCATAGCACAAATAGCCCTTGCAGGTAAGTATCAGAGTCCCCTCTGCTTTAGATATATTTAAGAGTTGCACTCAGGTGTCTACCAGTAAAGATTGCCCCATTTAGAGCAAAAAAAACCCTTCATGGTTTGCCAGTTAAATTAGAAGTAGCCTCCTGGAAAGAAAAACTTCATGGAAAGAAAAGAGTAATTTATTTACACTCTTCAGAAAGAGAAAAAATGCACTGTTTAAAGTAGGTGTTCTTGGTTATGACTAGATAAAAACATTTTTTGTACAAACAACAAACAGAAAGTGGTAACAATGATACTGTTTCTTAGTCAGTTCATAAACTAAGCTCTTAACTTCCTGAGAAATTATATTAGAAAGAAATTCTTTACAGAGAGAGTGGTCAGGCATTGGAATGGCCTGCCCAGGGAGGTGGTGGATTCACCATCCCTGAAGGTTTTTAAATTGAGATTGGACATGGCATTTAGTGCCATGATCTACTAAATGGACTGGAGTTGGACCAAGGGTTGGACTCGATGATCTCTGAGGTCTTTTCCAACCCAATCGATTCTATGATTCTATGATCTCTTCGGGGCAAATGCCAGCCTCCAAAACATCTGTTTCATTTCATCATCTGAACAAAAGATCTTACCTAATGGAAGTATGCACACAGACATAGTTTTTTAATACATATATATATATATAATGTATATATATAACCATATATATGATTAACTTGTGACTCCTGTCTAAGCCTAGGTAAGTCATGTCAGGATGGTAAGTTGACTCACCCTGAAAGCTTTAATGGATGTCACGACATCATATAAACAGCATGACTACCGTTAAAACACCCACAGAATGAAAAAGAAGAGGGGAAAAAAAAGAGCTGGATCTAATTAACATGTATCAGCAACAATTATAAAACTATTCATGAGGTCATGCTGATTTTGTGTAAATACACTATTTATCTTCCTTCAGAGGACATCATCTTTTGACTTATTGAAAGAAACAGTCTCATTTCACAAAACAATGATAACTTTTTCTATATAACTTACATGATTGTTTTGAAGATTCTCCAGTAATGATGAGTCACTAAATGTTTTTTCTTCTCCATTTTGTGGGCTCTGCCTAGAAATAATTAAATAAAAGAGAGATCACCCTTAGCATCATTTTAACAATTTATATACAAATCATTCAAGGACAAATTTTGGGTTATAGCTGTTACAGTAACATACTGTGAGAAAAAGAACTGAAAAAGTACTTGTTTCACATCTCCAACGATTATCTAGATAAGGAAACCTTGATTTATACAAATATATTTAAATCCAGGAAAGTCTCTCTGCTGACTTCAGGTAATGAAGGAGGAAGTAAAAATACACCTACAATGTAAGACTGTGCCCTCTTGTCTTCTGGTCTCTAGAATGAGATAGTATAAGGGACTCAGGAAAATGAATGCCCAAAGAGATCACATTTTATCAAGAAACTAGCAGCTTTGGAGTAGGCTTCTAAATGTTTGTAGAAAAGGAAGTCTGATAGCTGAAAGAAGTAAACAAATGAGTTCAGACATCAGAGAAGTCTGCCTGGAGAGGGTTTGCTTTCTATTACATATGACCAAAAAGGAACATATTAAACTGATAAAGAAGACACAGCAACAACGATGAAGTAGGGACTGAAGAGATGCAAGGAGGAGATGGTTCTAGAGAAGCAAAACCATACGCTAACATCTCTCAAAATGCACAAATACTCTGGCTGAAGCTGAAAGTTCAAAAATGTAGATACTTCTACAAAGACTTGTTACTGCAGCTTACTGTTGAGTATTAGAACAATCTAGTTGAGCTTGAATTTGAGTGAAAGAAAACAGTGAACCGAGTTGGAGGAAAGTTTTTTTTCTTCTTCCATTTACTATGGGTCTTGCCTTGGAACACATAATCTTACAAAAGAGTAAACATGTTTGGTGATTTAAGTTCAAGGATAAACCATATATACCTAGAGTCATACATTTAGACTGCCATAAAGGCAGTCTAAAGATTCTCTATGAAAAACAGAAGTGAGCTGGTTTAGTCCTGCACTATTTACCATGGAGGAATAGAAAATGCAGAACCTCCTCTATACAGCCACTACAAGTACAGGGACTACTTTTTCTAATTATAATTAAACTGAGAAATTTGAAGCATTCTCATTCATCAAGACTTCTTTTTTAATGCAAGACAAATAGATCAAACACAGACACTTTAGAATCTAAGCTTTAAGCTTTGTTTTCTTAAAGCTTTCTGACAGAAATTATCCAGATTGTCAGTGCTAAAATAAGGAAAAATATTTGCAGATATATGCTGGGTCAAACTGGAAAACAATTCTTTCTAATACAAAAAAATAAAGATTTAAAAAATTGGGATTTAATACATTAGTCATTTTAGGACTGGAAATGTTACTGTCACAAACAGATTTTATTACCTGCAATAGACTTATACATAAAGAAATTTATTGAGTATTTTATTTCGTAAGTATTTACAAGATGTTCAATGCCTATAAAAGGGAAGTACTGGTTTGAGTTCTTTCTTTAACTACAGTTCAGATACCAATTTATCCATTTCAGATGTGCTTATAAAGATTTTTATCTGAATTAGTCAAAACCAGTCTATTTTCATAAATAGCTAAGAAGCAAGCATGCTTAATTTCATGTAAACACTGCATTATTTTAATGAAACCACTCATATGCAGCTAAGTACACTTGCATACCTTTAAGAAACATTTTGCTTCTACAGCATATGAGGGTTTTCAGGCCAGGTAAGATTTAGGTGTGCACGTGTGCCACATTTTATATATTGTGAGGGGAATTTTTCATTTTTTTTCTTTGTTATCTAAAGGAATTATTCATTCCAATTTAGCAAAGATTATTTTTCCTTCAAACATTTTAAACAAAAGATGACAACACATTATAATTTTGTGTGACATACCTTGCTGTCACTTTCAACAAATACAATATTGATTATTTAAAGACTGCAAATGACATTTCTTCCCTGATGTATCTGAGCTTATTTTGAATGGTATCACAAATATTTAGTTTAAGAAAGTATGATGAAGAGGTACAAGGCACCATGTAGATGGCAGTAGAAAGGAAACCAGAACTTTTTCTTTCTTGAGGTCCCCATTAAGAGATTAATGCTGGTCCCGAGTATATTTGGATATTCTAATCTGAGTTTTGGTTAAGAACTAGGTAGTACTAATATTGTAAAACTATCTGTAGGAAGTTAAATATTAAAAATAACATTACATATTTTTCACAATATGGATTTTTTTTCTCAAACATCTTAGGAATTAATTCTAACATATTACTAACTAACAGTAGAAAAGTGTGATCGTGTCACTGTAATACCACATACTTCAATAAATGACAAAACTATCTCTCTAATAAGCAATTCTGAATTGTACAGGACTGTCAGTAGAATAACTGTGCTGTATTTCAGTGATCCTATTATTGATGCTGTTTCAGAGTACACAACTTAATGCCACAGAATTTGGATGGCATAAGTTTGTGTAAGACTGTCAGTCTATATCAATTCAAAGCTAAAATAACTTCTGAGTAGTAAAATATCACACATTTAGTTCTGTTCCTAAAAATATCGCTCACTGGTTTTAAACTTCAGTCTTCAACAAACACCAAAAACTAAATTATTTTTAGAGCTTACCAATCATCTGAAGGAACACTAAAATCCTCAGGCTCAGGGCAATGGCTGCACAAGAAGCATGGGAAAATAGAAACAGGGAGAGGAAAAAGAATCACAAATGCTAAAAAAATTGATTGCATATAAAAAAAAAGTAGTTAATGAAATTAAATTACTAAAAGAAAAAGTTTTTCAACAGAGTAATTTGCTAGTGCCTAGGTTGCAATGAAAATTGCAAAAATATGGTATTTCTTTTGAGGCTTTATAAATTATAAAACCCCAAATTTTTGCAAGTCTTCCCTCAGGCTTTTATTCTGTAACATTAATCAGACTATATGATAGCCAAAACATGTATACTGAAGTTGCCTTACAGCCTTTGGTATCTCAACTTTATTTCTGTTCCTCTTTGCAAAAGAAGATGTCGTGACAGAAGTGCTGATACCTCTTGTAAGTGACATTTCATAGTCACAAACAAACTGACTGCTAGTTGTCAGGTGTAAGTTTATTATAACTGTAGTATTAATGCATGAGTGCCTATGGACAGGCAGAGGCACACAGATAAAGAAAAGTGAATCAAAATACCTACCCATAGGCAATTCCTGCTACAGTACACTTCTTAAATTGCATGACGTTGCATGTCAGGGTACCCGTTTTGTCAGAAAATATGTATTTGACCTAAATGAATGATAAAATTCATTATACATTAACATTTGGCAGTTAGTGGCACATCTAGTACAATTCACGACTATCAACACACTAAATATTTGTACTGGTTCTGCAATTTTCACAGTTTTTAGAAAACCCCCCAACAACAAAACCAGTACATAAACATGGCAGTTGCAGAGCCTTCATACCCATTTCCAAATAGATGTCAGAAACTGAGATGCCAGAAAACATAAACCTGCTTCAGTGCATGAAAGTGTACTTAACTGCCCCACTCTATGTATTATTGAAGTACAAGAAACTAGTGAAGACCAATGACTTTGCAAGCAGAATATTACATTTCTGACAGAAGGCAATATGGTAAGGAAAGTATCTAAACCCATCTTTTTGACACAGACATATCTTCTTAAAGCCAAAACAGTAGTAAAAAGCAACAGTTTAGAAATGGTAAATTACAGGAATAGAGGAGATATATGCCTTTCTACCTACTCCAGGTCTCCTATTTCTCTAACATGATCTGCTTCAGAAACTACTAAAGTATTTTAAAATTCAAAGCTGAAATACAAGAAATCTGTGATATATTTAAATTTAGTTTAAACTTAATTTTAAGAAAAAAGTTAATATATGAAGAAATGAAGTCATCTGTGATGAACCAAAGGTTCTACTAGTCAAAGGTAAATTTCACCTGTAATTCATTAAAATTTATTTCTCATTAAAAAAAAAATCCCAGGATTATTAATTAGGAATGAGCTACATTTTACCTGGAACTAATATGGCTATGTATTAACAATAATGTTTCTGAGGGATTATGACTTAGCCAAAGCAATAGTTAGAAGAAATTTTCTGTGCCAGGTTTATGCCTCAAATTCTTTTTTTCTGTGTATGTGGGCAGCTTGGGAAAACAGGAATTGCAGCTAAGAAAACTCAAACTTTTTTCCCCAACACCAAAGTTTTTCCTTTCTTAAAACCTGAAGATCTCCTGGGGTCAATCTTCTCTTCGTTATGTGCAGCCCTCATGTATTTCAATGCAGAAACCTTCTTTTTTTTTGTTAGTAGAGTCCTCTGGTCTCCCTACAAAAATCTGCTTAAATTAATAATCTGTCAAAGAAGTGAAAGTGGAGATCCCAAGAAGTCTGACTACCTCTTGATGGTGAAGGAAAATTATGAGAAACCGGAGAAATGAAGACAAAAATTACTGAAGTCAAAAAGAAGGAATGTGTCTGGGAATGTAACAAAGTAAACTGCAGAGGCAGAAAAAACATATTGTGTAAAATGAAACAGAAGGAAAGCTAAGATTCAACAGAGACTCTTACCCACTAGAGGAACCTGTACTCCCCTTAAAGGCCAAGAAAAGAACAAAATTTTCTGCGCATACATCTTAAGCCCAGCAGGCACATCACAGGCCCTGTCCTCTATGTAGACCAATCACAGAACATGTTAACCTTCAGCTAGTTTTCCCAAAAGGCACATCTCTTAAGTATTACTCCCTAAGACTTCTTGGCTCTATGGCTAAAATTATGTTATTATTTATTGCTTTTGGAAAGCTAGAAACAACTTTTACATTCTCATGCAATAAAGTATTAGTTATGAAAGCTTCTAGGCTAGGAAATGCAAGAATGTGCATACTTGTGTTTATAATACAATTCAATTAAATAAGCATGTAAATTTTTTTCCACAGAAACAGTTTCCCATCACCAGTGTACCAAAAAGTTTAGCATGTTTTTAAAGCAAGACTGCAAACACAATTGACTGAAACAGCACATATAGTGCTTCTAGAACTACCCTGTGCCTCAGACACACTTCTACAAAGTCATATTTCCATAACATGAAGAACATACAACAAGTGATCTCTTGTGAAAAGTCTAAGTGATTTTACAGTATTAAAAGAGAATTCAAGAGTAAAGTGAAGAATTAAGCCCTGTAGTGGGTTTTTGTGCCTAGGTTTCGGTAGCGGGGAACTTACAGGAGTGGCTTTAGTTAGAAGCTGCTAGAAGCCTCCACTATCTGCTGGAGCCAATGCCAGGTGGCTCCAGGAGGGGCTTCCTGCCACTGCCCAAGGCCAAGCCAATTAGGAATCATAATAATGCATCTGTGATAACATATTTAAAACAGAAGGTATTATGCAGAAAGAATTCCAACTAGGGAGGAGCGGAGTGAGAACATGTGAACAATAATGTANATGCATGAAGGAGGCTGTGACCCTGTGGGAAGCCCAAGATGGAGCAGGATACTGCCAGAGACGTGCAGCCCATGGAGAGGGAAGCCCACGCTGGAACAGGTTTTTCCTGGGTAGGACTTGTGACCCCTGTGGGGACCCATGTTGGTACAGCTCATTCAAGAAGGACTGCACCCCATGGAGAAGTTTCATGAAGAACTGTTGCCTGTGGGATGGACTCACACCAGAAAGGTCCATGAAGGACTGTCTTCCATGGGAGGGACCACACGGGAGCAGGGGGAAGGACTCTTCTCTCTGAGCAGCAGCAGAAAAAACAACTGACTGTAACCTCCATTCCCCATCCCCCTGCACTGCTGGGGGGGAGAAGGGAGAACATGGAAGGAAGGAGGGGTGAGGGAAGGTGTTTTTAAGATTATTTTCCTTCTTACTCTTTTGTCTGATCCTGTTAGCAATAAATTTAAGTAATATCCCCACTTTGAATCTGTTTTGCCGGTATGGTGATCAGAAAGTGACCCCTCCCAGCTCTTATCTCAGCTCATGAATTGTGAGTTGTTTTTTTTCCCTCTCCTCTGTCCATTTGCAGAGGGGAGTAAGAGAGCAGCTTTAGTGGGTACCTGGCATCCAGCCACGGTCAACTCACTACAGTCTTTTATGCCTGCTAAGGAACCATTACACATGCTGAAGCCCTGCTTTTTGGAAGTGGCTGGTTGTCGCTGCTGATGGGAAGTAGAGAATGAAACTTGTTATCTTTTGCTTCATTTTTGTGTGGGCAAGCTTTTGCTTTGCTTCTGCTTTAATAAACTGCCTTATCCATAACCACAAGTTGTTTTCCGTCTTACTCTCTCCCCTGTGCAGCTGGGAAGGGAAGTGATAGAGTGGCTGGGTGGGCACCTGGCATCCGGCCCAGGTCAACCCAAATTTCCCAAATTCCAGGGCTTAATTCAGCCATGAGTCTCCATTCCATGCAAGGCTTCCAGTCTTCCGTGTCAAAAAATGAGGAGACGTATACAATTGTGATTCAATCCTAGAGAATACTCACTGTCTCTTCTGAGCAAGGCAGTGTGCAGAAAAAAATGGCATACTGAAGACATACACCATCATAACGGTATATACTGAGACTAAATATTGTGCCACAGACAGTCTTAATGCTCAAAATTCCTCTCATTTTGTAATTTTAATGATGCACTTCAATCTCCTGTGATTACCATATCCACATTGATACAGTGATTGTTCATTTAATACTGGTTTCAAAAATGTAATTTGCCTATATTGCAAAGTGTTTTTAAAACTATCTGACCAAACAAAGAGAATAGAAATACGCAAACATGAAGGCAAGACTATACTTTGAAATAAGTCCTCACATGAACAATTTCAATACACAAGGTTAGAACCAGTAATTTTTTTTTCTACCTGTCCAAGTTCTTCATTGAGATTGGAAGTACGAGCCATCGCAGCAGTGTCTGTAGGTTCGTAGTGCATGTCTATGTCCTACAGATAAAAAAAAAAGTATGCGTATTTAAAAATTACTCTTCCATAACTTCTTAGAAAAAATATGGTACAGAAATAGAAAAGGTAAGTGTAGAAGACAAGATCAAACAGGAAGAGATCTGCTTGGGATTATTTTAACATGGCAAGCCATGGACACAATCAGATCACTTCTAAGAGTCCCCATAAGAAATAAGATTTTCCCATGAGAGATTTTATTCAGATTATTTCTAGTGATCTGTATTACTGAAAAACTATTGTACCCATGCATCTAAAATGAATTTAGCAACAAGCAGAAATACTACACTAACTCTTAGAACAAAATCAGTCTTATCTATTTCTATTGTATCCATAACCAGTCATTTCTAAGCATCAAGATAAATATGTCTTGAGATAAGAACATGAAGATAAATTTAAGATTACACAATAAATGTAGATACAATGTAAGTGGTGAGGGTTTTTTCTTTTTACTTGTTAAAAAATAAACATCAAAATTTACTTTTAAATACAGTAAACGATTAAGACATTGTGAAGTATAGCAACATATTGCAACAGATTGCAGATGACCAACTTCTCCACACCAATATGATCTACACACACACACACACACAGATAATGTTTAAGACAAATGTCCAGAGTCCCAGATTAAGATAAATTAAATGCTACTGGGGTGGGAAGAGACGTTAAAACTGCCTTTCATATTTCTTATATAAACAGTTGCAATCTACACATTCAAAATGGGCAGGTCTTATTGAATATTTATTTTAAAATACAGAACATAAAGGAAAACTTAGACTACATTCTCCCATTTGTCAACAATTTGTTTTATAGGCCAAAAAAAATTAAGAAATAAAAACCAATTGACTGCTTACAAAAGTATTTAACTTTTAAAATAAAGCATATGCTTCACCTGCTTCACTCCACACACATCATTATCTGTATCTGCATGCCATATCTCACACACAGTAATCTATTTCACACATTTGATCAGGCAATCAGATTAAAGTGTTCGGAATGGTATGATTAGTTTGCATTAGGAAAAACCAGAAAAATGGAAGGCATGCTTATGTGGTTTTAAGGAGAATATCTCACTCCCACCCCAAGCAGAGTAAACAGAGCCAATCCTTCTTTTCTCCCATCAATTCATTACGAAAAAAATTTAAAGGATGCCAAAATGAAGTCTATATATTTCCTAAGTGATAATACTGGCAGATACTTTGTACAAATAATCCCACTCCATTAAACTCTGATGGGAAAAAATCTGCAAAATGCAAAAAAAAAAAATCAAAACACAGGGTAAGTTTAGAAAGAAGAAACAAAACTGGACAAAACTCCCCAGCACAGCAAAACACTTTCTTCTGATCATTCTGAATGAAACTAATACCTGAACATCAATAATGAGAAGGCAAAAAGGCACAAAAACATGCTTCAAAAAAATCAATCTCGTGCATGTATAAGAGCAATAAATAAAACAATTTATTATTACCTTCTGAGTGTCCAATAATAATAAATAAACAGCATACTTTATTATGTATATTTAAAGAAAGTCTGAAAAAAAGGTATACATAGACAAGCAATCCATCATTTCATTTACTTGTAAACCACTTGATTTTAGAAGTAAATGAATATTATAAAAATAATATTTACCCAATTTATGAAATATGCCTGGATAAATTTAACAACTTCAAGTGTAACCAACAAGCTGATTGGAATAAGATTATTGAAGAGAATGATAAAAGTCAAGAAATTCAATCCAAAGTTGCTTGCTCCACCATCTGCCAAAAACCAAAGCAAATAAAATGAATATTTGTACTTGGAAGTACATACACACAGTGTATTCAGAATATTTCATTAACTGCTGATTTTTAAAAATGTTCTGAGTTTAAGAGGAAATTTTAGAATTAATTACAGTATGACTTGCCTTCCTCAGAGTTAAGGATCTCTGTTACAGTGGAGTTCAAATTTACTCTAATTTCTGAAAAGCAAAATTACCAGTCATTCCCTCTTTTGCTATATTTTAAGGTCATAATCTGGTAATATCTATATACACAACCAAATTCTAAACTCAAAATTTTACAGCTTTATATTTTGAAAGGGGGAAATACATAGTGAAATGAATTTTTTCTCTATTGACTCTCACATCATTGTATATGCTCCCTCAAACCAGCAAATACTATGAGAAAGGTAAAATCACATTCCATGAAAGGAAGAAATGAAATTAGAATTTAACGGAGTTAAACGGAAGTTCTAAAACAACTGGAAATGTGAATATTAACATATATAACAAGCACTTTTATACTGTGAATGGGAAAGTCTGGTCTCCAGTACAGCAAAACAGTAAAAGATGGAGACTGCCTGTCTATATTCAAAAATATCTCACAGAAAAACAGCATCAGATAGGTTTCCACTGCCTATTCAATGTGGATCCGGTTGTTACTCCGAGATTCAGGAGAGAAGCTTTTGGATATGTTCATTAATAGAAATTCCAGCATCAAATGAAATACAGAAAAAAACAGAGAGCTAACATTCACCATGACATTGATATTCTCAGTAATGACTACTGAGATTAAAGAAGTTTTATATTTATTTCTACCAGTAAATAAAATAATATTCAGATACTGGTAAAACTGTCTTAATTAAAAAAAAGAAAAAAAAAGTGTCTTCCTCAGAATTAAAAAGAAGCAAGTTTCCCAGTAAATAACAGTTCATCATAAAGGCAGACACAGAAACTTTGAGTGCCTTCAAATCAGAATGCCAAGAGTTTTCTTTTAAAACTGGCCAAACCTCTACAATCCCTACTTTGATGGCTACATTCAGAAGTTTTGTACTCAAGACTGTTGTTTCAGAAGCAGAAAGTCTAGTTCTGGTTCTATTGCCTAAGTAAAGAAGGCTTTAGGCCCACAATAAGAAATTCTGGAAACATGAATAATTGACCACGAAATATATTCATGAAACTTTCCTTTAAATCTAGTTTCCTCACAGAGGGTCAAACTATGTCAACAGGCTGCATGCTGCCATAAGGGCCTAAATAACATCACACTGTCTTGCATCTTAAGCACAGCTTATAATATGTTATGGGTAATATGTTAAATGAGAGCTTTTTGCCTCTTGTATCTGTCTTTAGGAAAAGTCTGTTAAGATCTGAGGTCTGCAGCCAATAATTAGCTAAATCTCTGTATAGCAAAAATCCTAAAGCCACAGCATCACTTCCTAGGACAAGTGAGTTTAAAAACTCATAAAAGTCACTGCAGCTTTAAATGTCATCTCTTGCTAACAGCTCAAAATGGCTTTAGTCCGATGTTTAGGAAGCTGGCTGTTCATGCCAGTGGAATGCTGATACAGACTTTGCTGAGTTGCAGAGACGTAGTGCCTGAAACATGTAGAGGCAAATAACAAATCTCACCCATCCTGAATTCAGCAAGAGCTTAGGCAGCACAACAAGGTAAATTTTATACTTGTTGAGATATACCTAGCCTAATGACTTTAGTCAATAACCAGAACAGAGAGACTGACAAAAAACCCCACTGTGCAAAGGATGGTAATCATCTTCCCTTCCAAATACAAAAGGCAATGGAATACTAAAATATTATTTTACATCTTACAGTTTAGATCAAGATACCAGTCTCTTCCAGTATGCCTTCGATTCCATATAGCTGAACCAATAGAGCAGATCAAAGACATGGCAATAAGGATGCAGAACAAAATCAAAATCTGAATATTTGTAATTCGTTCCACATTAGACATTTTAAGAGGTGGACTTGTTGAATTCTGCAAAAGACAAAAAACAACAGTGGCTATTAAATATTAGATGAAGTGAAATGGTTCTTGCTTTTCAAATTATATGTTACTACATACTTTTCTAAATATTCTCCCAAATATATCTGTTTTACTTAAAAAAAAAAAAGCAGCTTATAAACCTATGAATTAAAGCTTTAGATTTGTGTCAGAAGCAGTTTATACAATCACACAGAACACTTGTAACAGTAACTGCTATCAGCAAGCATTAAAAATGAATGTGCATATACCTATCAGTGCTGTACAAGACAACTGCTAATACAAACACACTTTCCCAAGGAACTATTTTACAAATAGGGAAAGCAATAAGTAAGACATCCATGACCAATCTGAAAGCATTCTTTTTTCTCCAGAAATGCAATTTTGGTACTTCAAAACACACTAGGCAAAGTAATTTCAGTCTCTTCCCTCCCCATTTTGTTTTCTGATAAGAATGCTTACCTTTGCACTTGAAACAAATCTCCACAAGAAAAGCTCCGAAGTTTTAGGAGCAGTCAAAAATAAAAAAAGCGGAATAGGAAAAACTATGATGATTCAACTTGTTAATAAAAAAGTTTTCAAAACACAAGTTACAAAGTAGAATCAATGAATATGCTCACTGGTGGAAAAGCTACTTTGTGACTAAGTGACTAAAAATAACAAGAACTTGCTTTATTTTTATTGGTTTTAGTTCATATGAAAGATGCTCTATTACTGCCATTGTACTACTATACTGAATCATCCCATGTTTTCTGAAGGGATTTTCTGTACTGTGGAATGGTAAATTAAGGTAGCAAAACAGTTTAGAGAAAATCCAAGTGACAAACCTGCATAAGTTTTGTGTCATGTCCAGTATAGACAACTATCCCATGAACCCACTGAGTATTTCTCAATTGAGCTCCTCGTAGAAGAATCTGATCAGATCCCAGTGGAACAGTACTAGAAGGAAAGAGTTTTTCATTTTAACATTAAAACAATTAAATTAAATTAAATTAAAACAAGTTTCCAAATATATTACCTACCACTTAATTTTTATTATGGACTACTAATTTGGATATGGTACTACTAAGCAAGCATATTGAAACTAAAAATGTCTATTTTTCCTGTGACTTATGACTAAAAAGCTTTTTTCTAAATTTTCTTTTAAAAAATTGATGTTCAAAAGCAGTTTTCAAATGAAGTAATTTTGTGAACTCTCAGCTTAATCCACTCTTCCAGTGAAATAAATATCCTTTATTAACACAATTACTTAACATTCAAAATAATATTTCATGCACCCTCTTTTAACTGCAAAACCAGGCAAATTTTTTTGTTATTCTTTTAGAACTGCATGGAGTAAAGAATCAAAAAACCTTCAGAAGACATTGGAAACATTTAACTGTCTTAAATTCAGACAGCTGACCTCATAATGTAGCTCAATTTCTTCTTAAAATATAAAAATATTAGATCATTATTACTCTTTTCTTTGGACAATCATGCCCTATTTTGGAGCTTTTCTTTCTATAAATACCAGCTACCAGTTCAGACTTGTCAGAAGTGCTCTGATGTTTGGCATTTTTATTTAAAACTACTGTCTGTGAGCCAACACATTATGAAGATCACAAATAAACTCATTATTGACAGCAACTACATCTCTGATACATAAGATAAAAAGTGTCTGAGAAAGCCATAATATTTGGTAACATTTTGGGTAGCACAGAGCGTACAGTCAGTCTCAGTGAGTGAGTTTCAGGTAACAATTTCTTCTGGATCATCATGTCCCCTTCCCTCCTCTTAAACAAACTTTTAAGATTCAAAGACTGCAAACAAAGAGGAAACAACACATTATTCCTCTCCTAAAATTAACAGTGGTAACCAAGTTTTTTGGAATCAGTTCTTGTAGAAACTAGGAAAAATACTTAAGTGATTTTCTATAAAAATCAAACAACTAAAAACCACACCCACACTACAACTTAGTCCACTTACTTTCTAGGAAACTAGCAGAGAGAATACTGACTGTTTAAGGAATTGTTCTCCCCAGCAACAAAGTATATCTCAGCAACTGAAATGCTGAATGAGACTGCCATGGAAAACAATTTCTAGGTGCAGGCTCTGCATCAAAAGAATGTATTGAAAAAGAAAACTGAAATATAAAACATATTTACTGATATTAAACATATTTATTTACTTTCTAGATCTGAACGTTGCTGCTCTTGTATTTGAAATGTGTTCATAGCATGGCAAAATTAGGAGACTGAATGTCCTTTCAAGTATGAAAGGAACCTCTGATACTCAAGAATCATTAAGAGAGACCCCTGTTGCCAACAAAGATTACTTCTGCACTTATATTTATTGGCATTCCTTGATCAGAACCATTCTAAGGCTTTATTATCATTCACCAACACAAGACAGACATTTCAGCTAAGGAATGGATTATCTATAATTCCAAAAATAATGAGATATTTTCAGTCTATTAACACTAACACAAATGCCACAGAAGATGAAAGGAAAATAACTCTCTACAGCTATATGCAAGTCTCCCATAGATAAATTGGAAATATTTTGAACTGTAGACGTTCTCTGGAATGGCAAAAGACTTTCTGTCCTTTCTCCTAATAAATGAGAGGAAAGCAGAAGTCAAAACCTTCATTCAACTCTTATTCCTTGTACTCCTTCAAGAACCAGGTGAGTTCTAAGACTCTTTCTGCCACTTCCTGATCTTCCTCTCTTTTCCCATTCTAAAAACTGTATAGAGTATGTAGTAAAATCCTTTCTATTGCAGAATACACTGATTTTTTTTTTTTTTTCCAGGACAGTGGCTCTCAGATGGATACCATTCTTCAACGTGGACAGGACTTTATTCTCAAGTCTTTTACTGGGAAGACAATCAGAAGGGAACTGGGATTGCAGCCAGTCGGAGTTGCCTCCAATAGAACTCATGCACAGACCAAGGAGATGAAAACAGACAGCAAAGCAACCAGGGGCATGGGAGGCTCAGATCTACCAGGTATTATGTTACTAATCCTCAACATTGTCATCATACTCCACTCTCTAATGAGGTCACGGTGCGATGACTTGACAGATCTCAAGTGTCTTATTTTCCAGCCTCAGCCTTCTCAAATCTGATCCAACTCATCTGATTTCTCTTGTATTTTACTTTTTATTTTCTCTTGTATTTATAAAGACTGTCAGCAACATGTTTGGGTAGTATTCACTAAGGGATGCTCTCAGTGGAGAAATATCCTTTCAGAATACTTTCCTGACAGAGCTGTCAGGGGTATATAAAGAGACAGTAATTCCTAAGACACATTTGAAAGTTTACATACCAAAATGATTCTCTTAACAAGTATACTCTTATCCAAAATTTTAAGAATGTCTTCTGGAAAGAATTTACTTCAGGTCTGGATAAGCAGTATCTGCCCTTGTTTTACACAATGCCCTCACCAATATCCAAGTCATTGCCTAGCCATAGTTTCAAATTAATCCAGGCTACAGAACTTTTCTCCTTTCTCTAGCTAATTGTCTTCATGGACTAAAACCAAGTTCACATAGCTTCACAAGAGCTAAATGAAGAGTTGCACACTTTGGAGTTAAGAGTTAGCTCACTCAAAAGCTACCAAGGATACCAAGAGAAGTTTTGTCTCTTTTAGTCCACAGATTTAGCTAAAGGTAAAATAACTATAGTGATGTTCTACCTCCTTGAATACAGAGTATCCAAAACAAACAAACAAAAAACCCCAACCTTTTTTTTTTTTTAACTGCTCTCCAATGAAGGGAAAAAGACTGAAAAGGTCAACCAGATTCAATAATTATGGCACTCCAATGACTTACACAAAGTGAAAGAAGAGAGACATACATTTTCAGTATCCTCTAATACTTCTGCAAATATGTTAAGATGGTAGTGGATAAAGTGTAAATCACAACTGCTGGATCTACATAATCTGGAAGGAAGGTCTTAAAGATCTGGATAAATAAATATCTATTAGATGAACTTGTGCTACCCCTAATACGGGCAGAAAAAGAACTCATCCCTGATTTTTCAGGTTGAACTAAAGTCAGGATCCAAAAAGAGTTACTTACCTGCAATTCTTTTTCACTGAAGGTAAATATTATATTAGAACCACACTTTTGGAACTATCCTACTGCACAGGAACCACAGTGAAAATATTTCAAAACTGAATTTCTCAAATGAAAAATTACTTGACCAGCAGATGGCGCACTCCTACACATTCTTGAGGCATAGTAGCCATCAGCGCATTCAGTATTTATTTTTTAAATCAATTTTTAAAAATTAAATTATTAGATTAAAAAGAAAAGTGTGTTTTTCCCTCTAGCCAGGGAGGAAGAATGAATGTGTGGATCTGTTATAACTATTACCTTCAGAGAAGAATTACAGGTAAATGTTTTTCTCTTCTTAATGACAAGTACAGTGGAATTATAATAGATCCACACTCTTGCGACTTAAAACTCCTGGAATGGATCTGTAAGAAATCAGTAAATAAAAAATGGAATATTAACGGGAAAAAAAAGAGAGGTATTTAATAATTAGTTAGTACTATATGTATTAGTTTAAAACCACAAACATGAACAACACTGGGTATGGAGGAATAAATACCTACCAAATAAATAAGAAATACTGTAAATCTTTGGGAATGAATACTCAATAATTCTGGATCTATCAATGAATCTTCTGTGAAGCCACAGAAGACTCCCAATACCAGTATCTGGTAAGCGCGTATGTATTTTAAGAATTTTTGAAGCAGTTTTACAAGCACGTGTGTTGTTAATGCACATGGTCCATTTTGAAAGGAATGTACTTTCAGTAACATAAGGCATTAAACATCTCTCAGCTACCAAATTAGAAGAATTTGAGGTATACAGCGATGGACTCCGTTCCACTCCAGACTTAAACAGAAGAAAACAACAATAAAAAAACAGAGAAGAAACTATTTCTATTCAGCTTCTATAACAGATCAGATGCTTAAGAAGTGAGTTACTACATACGTATTCCAGAACTATCAGAATTTGATTAGCACTCTCTTCTATTATTAATAGCTATTGCTTTCTGAAGAACAATTAGTATAACAACTGCAGTTGTAGACATTAGAAATAAGGTTTTATCCCCTTAGTTTTTTTTAAAAGAATAAAGTCTAGCAAGGAATAAATGAAAAAAAAAAAATATTCATTTTTAATTTCAGTAGTTTAACAACATATAGCTATCTACTGATAGCCTGAGTCTCCTGAAATCTTATTCCTTGTATTTACATACCCATGCCCATCCAGTCTGATGTTTCCAACAAAGTCATAGAGATGTCGGTTTGGGCTCTCACATTCAATTCTGCCTGAAAGTCTCATTAAGCTTTCTGTGTCCTTTATCTCTGATGTTAGTGACAAACCCTGTAAACAAAATTCATTTGTCATGACATTAAAAATCACTGTTATAAATCTATGTATTATACATCTGATAGCACAAGACCAGAAAACAAGCATCCTGGTGGGAGCAATATGGGCCTGCTACACTTTGTTGTAACACTGCTGAATGCTACAGTGAAAAAGTCCCCTTGGTATCTCAAAATATCATCATCAAGGTAGGGTCATAATACATCTCACAGCTCAGAAAGACTGTCCCTGCATAGAGACAGTGCACTCACTCAAAAACTGCTATTCCCTATCTGCCCCTAATGGACAATACTGGCACTATCAGCTGCTTTCTGCATGGCTTCTGCCTCATCTATTCTCTAGAAACAAAACCAATACTCAAACTACTTACATTTCTACCTATATTACCTAAAACAAAGCAGAAAGAATGACTTAGGATGATGCCAGTAACCCACAGATTTTTATTCAAACCACTACAATTTCAGTCTTCTAAAATGGGCATTAATGTAATGCTTTTATAAGCAATAATAGGCAAAAATAATATTAGCAATATTCTCAAATGTGGAATTCCTACCTGTCGAATTTTTAAGTTTGTCTCACCATCTAAGTTAGATGTTTCGATGTAGCACATGGCCTGGGGTTCACTATTAAGAAAAAAAAATCCTGAGTTTAAAATTATAATGTCAAAATCCATAAATTTCCTGTAGTCTTGTAACACCTATTTGTGCAAACAGGTTTGTCTGATCAAATCTTCAGAAATGGAATAATTTACAGCCAAATCTGTAAAAACCAACAGTACTTTACATTTTCAGAAAAGTTTGCCAAAACTTATTTTCTTAGATGAAACATTGATTAAAGTGCTGTGCACAGCAAAAGTGTTCTATCTTTACACACAGGATTAAGATCCGGGCACAAGTGTCGTGCATTTGTAATGCCTACTATGGTAGGCAACAGTAGTACAGACACAAGAAATTTTCTTGCAAAGGATTCTCTTGTAAAAAAAGTCTACATTATGGATAACATAATACAGGTTTTGAAATATATCTTCCTTATGCAATTTCAAAAGCTTTTTTCTAATCTAAAAGTTTTAAGTTCACACAGAACATTACTACTTGAATACTTCATCTATTTGACACATACTGACAAATGGCTTATTCCCTGGATTTAACTTTTCCGATTTTTTTGATGTGTAACAGAACACAGTGATTTTAAGATTTTGTAAAATACTTTCAGATTTTTAAATCATAGTGCAATCATGATAGAATTCTTAATTAGGAAAGCAGAGATGTAGTAGGAGTAAATTACTTTTCTGCAAGTAGATAATAAACAAGAACAGGCCTAACAGATCAGGATTTCTGAGTTACTCTAGTCAGCTCTCATTTTCTAGGCATGAGGACAGAACACCTACTACTTAAATCTACGACAGAAAGAAGTTTTGATTCTGAAAAGGACCAAATAAGTAATAGAACTTTAGAGACTAAAGGTTTACTCTTTATACCACTTTAAAGCTTCTAGTGTTTTCTTCTTTCTAACATGAAATTCAAGCATCAAATGGTTTTTAAAAATTTCTTTATTAATGCAACAGTGGTTCCTCATAAATGACTTAATTTTAGATTGTTTGCAGGATAATGTTAAGCAGGTTATGCTAACATAATTTTGTAAGGTATAAGTATTAAAATGTGACAAATCATTATCATAAGATGCTTTCAGGCTAGTGTTTTCTTCTTGGCAAACTTCTCTAAAAATATAAATAACTTTTGGATGGAATCACCTGTATAAGACATTATCACAATTCTAGCATTTTTATTAGTTAACAATAAAAAACAAACAATATTTTCTTGAAGCACTTTTAAAACAGAATAAGGCAGCAAAGACATTTCAAGTGAGAGACACATGCTTAATTGTAGTAACTGTAGCAGATTGCTCCACAGTAAGTTACAGTTAGATCAAGGCAGGCCCATTGATTGGTTAGGGAAAGACAAAGTGTGGTAACAGTGCAGACAATAGCATAAAGCTGACGTGTCCAAGAAACATGCACTTTGTCACAATACACAACAACAACGCTGCTTTTGCCATTGCATGCAGCAGAGATTGTGCAACATCCAAGTTTGTGCAGAGGGTCCTCTACCAGTCCTACCAACATTAAACTATATTCTTTGCTGAAAATAGGGAGTTGGTAGAAACATGTATATTCCTCTTAATTTGCTCTAAGGAATTAAATATATATTTATCCTGGTGTTTAACTGTGTTTATTCAATGAAAACTTGTCTGCTAAAATTTCATGGGGATAGTGTAAAAACAAAGAGGACTGAAAAAAATTCTCATTTCTTGGAGTGTTAGCATGTGTTTATGCTTTAATGATCTGTAGTTTCATCCACTGAACCCTTCCTAAATTTATAAATGTGTAGGTTTTGTCGAAGAAAAGTGAATAGCATAGCAGAGATTATCAATATTGCAGTGTTGTTCATATTTGGTATATGAGGACCCACATACACATATCCTGTGCAACTAGTTTATTCTAACCTTGAAGACAGACTGATGAGATCAGCTGGGAGATGTTCCCCATTGGTCACTTTCACTACTTCCCCTACTGCCACCTACACATCCCAGTTTGAAATGATTAGAACAGAAAAATAAGTGACGGGGGAAAAAAAATCCCAACAAATAAAACAAAACAAAACAAAGGAACAAAGACAAAAAGACAGAGTTTAAAATTGTTATTGAAAAAATACATGTTAATTAAAATGTCTGATGACCATATTTTCAAAATCTATTTTAATCAGGTCAGAAAGAAAAGAGCTAGAACACTTTCATTTTTACTCAAGTGGATTGTTTTACTGCAAGGTACCAATTTTAAGATGCAGAACACAATGACATTGTACAGTAAAACTAAAAAACTGTTACGCTTATTTCTCAACTCATGAAGTTTTTAGCCACTTTATACATCAATTAAAAAAGTCACAACAAAAGATTTTTCATCCAACTTTGCTGAAGAGCCAAGTGACTGTTCTATGCAGACATGCTAATAATTATTTTGTATTTCATTTCAGCTTTGTAAATCTCTGAACACTGACCTAGCAGGAACCATATGGCATTAAATCTCAGTGGTTTGTGTCCCTTCACAGTAAGAATTATAGTTTCCTAAAATAATTAAGATCCTTTTGTTCTCCAAAAACTGGTATTGCTAGTAAAAAGAACCAAATGTTAGTTTGAATTAAAACTAGGCCCACAGACTTGCATTGTTTCTGAAACATAAAATGCAATTTGGCATCAGTAAACACCTGAAAAGCAAAATCGATGAGACTGTCTTTCTGGAGAATACATGGTCACACAGGAATGAGAGGTGGAGGAGAGTACATGCTGGTATGCAGGCAGAATAAGAGGTAATGTAGTAAATGGAATGAGGAATGTAGTAGAGGTAATGTAGTAGTACATAGGAAGGAGGGCTGCAACAGGATCCTAGTAATATAACTAATGAGGAAGTTTTAGTTGGAAGAAATGCCTGAACTGGGCCAAGAAAAGCAATGATTTTTCAAAGAGTCCCCATTGTAAACTGGATCCTAGAAGAAAACCTGACAGGAAAATTCAAGGTGAGTAATGGTCAGAGTGACACACATAATGCTTTCTGATAAGGGCATTAAAGTCAGGTTAAACAAAGTGTTACCAGTCTGATCAAGTCAAATAGCAGCTAACTATTATTTCAATTTATCAACACGTGATATTGCTTCAGGGGGGAACGAGGCTTGTAAAGTAGGCTTTTCAGGCAGTTGGTATTTTTCTGTGTGTAAACCGCAACTGAAGAACACTGTGATGCAAGCATTCTCCAAATCCCAAAGGTCAAAACTGTGAAGACACCTAGGCATAGACTCAAATTTAGGAGATTACTCAGGAAGATTATGAAAAAGCTGCTCAGAGAGGATGTAATCTGTTCCACCTGCAAAACACCAGGGTTAGCGTGACATAAGCTATATCAGGCCAACAGAACAAGTGTTCTTGCTGCACGGTGTATTGCCTATGAAGACCTTAGTGGAGAAGCACCCATAAAATTATAAATGCTTCTCAAAGTACAAAAGTAAAAGGTTTACAGAGGACACTCAATAACAACCCAGCTAAGTTATGACAAACATTAGCACTGAAGACAGACTGTGGGAAAAATTTACAGTATTATCTGGCAACTACCTTACATTTGATAATAATTTAATAGAAGTGTTTTAGAAAGTGCTACACTTACTTTTGAGATATAATGGAAGACAGAATAAACAATGTTCTAGTTTATACTATAGTCTGTCAAGAAACATACATAAGATCCTAACTTTATTAATTGTAGATATGAGTGGATTCATTAATTTCAGTGGGATCACATAGTCACATATATATAACACTTCTGCTTAAGCCAGAAAACAAATTAAAATACAATTGATCACATCTAAATAATATTCATTAAAAAGTACTCTTAGAATATGTTGTCTGTTGACCTGATCAAATAGATGTTGAAAAATGTGCATCTTCCACCATGAGACGTGGATTTCTTAAATAAAACCGTCCAAGGAAATGATGATAAACAACCTCTGATTGTCCATCAGAGTCACAGCATAACGTGCTACAAATTAAGTCTTGCTTTCAGTGCTGAAATAATCCTAATATATATATTAGACAATAAAGTGAGTGTTCAGCTTATAAAGACAGTGCTAATTTGATGGTTCATGTCTCATGTTCACTGTTTTTTTCCTGATTCAACTATCAAACTGGTGACTATATCCATTAAAAAACATTTTTGTTCCCTGCAGTACATCCATTTTGATTTACTCGTGGGACGCAATTTGTTGGGTACATACCAAAAAGCCAACCTGGTTAAGTATGACAGTTGAAGTCCAATTTTTAGACAGAAAACCAGCCTTCTTTATATTATATCCAACAACAAAATAACAAATAACAAATAACTAAGTTTTTGTTAGGAGTAAATTGAATGCCAGTGTAATTTCAAAACTGCAATTGTCACAGTTTAAAGAAAAATTGTCTTAAATGATACATGACCGAATGAACAAAAGACTATACTTCAAAACAGCATCATTTTTGTTTATTCTTTATTTCCTTGGAGCAATCATAAATAAATAAATAAATGCAGGGTAGAGAAACCAGCCTCTACACTATAAGCATCAGTGGGCATCTCTACCTTGATGAGAGCAGTACAGTGTCAGCAGGTATATACTCTTTGCCTTTTATTATAACTATATCTCCAACATCTACCTGAAAGAAAACTGGGAATTGGTTAATGGTCTCAAACAAAATATATTATCCCCCTGTTTTAAGCACAGTAAATATCTACCTGCTGAACTTGCTAAAAAGACTGTTAGAAACACACACACTTAGAGAATTTAGATTGTACAGCTGGAGTTCTAATCAAAAGTAATTGGAACTCTTTGGAAATCTAATCTTTAATAGGCCTAACCCTGACTTTGGTATGCAGCTCTTCACTTCTGCTAGTTTTGTAAAATACTTCATCGGAAGACTGAAATTGAGTCAAAGATGAAATTAATCTCACCTAAGACCACCATTTTGTCACATCACACTATATACTTTATCCTTGCTTCTTCAAAGGTATAAGCCAATTTCATCTGCATCTTGCTTCCAATTTACTGTGGGTCAAATTTTCTTAAAGCTTTCACATATGGAAACCAATAAGACTAAATGACTAGATAAGCAGTATAACATTTAGTCCTTGGAAGTTACATTTAAGAGTCCCTTCCTAGGTATTGCATAATAGTTTTTAAAGTTCTCATTACTTAAGCAAAGGAAGTTCAACAAATACACAAAGTAACTAGTTTCTAGAAAGAAGTTTCTGCCTTGGCAAATCAAATAATACCAAGGAAGTGCATAATTTTGCTATGTGCCATCAAGTTATTTTGACAGAACTTAAAGCCCACCAGTTTTGCCTGATTCATGCCATTAAAACTGACCTGAATTCAAAGTATGTTTTGAGAGAAAAATTACAGAATCACAGAATATTCTGAGTTGGAAGGGACCTATAAGGATCATCAAGTCCAACTCTTCAGTGAATGGCTTATATAGGAATAGAACACCCACAACCTTGGCATTAATAGCAAATCTTAACAAACAAAAAATAAAATACAAAAGATTATACATTTCCCATAATACCAGTTAATTTTTTTAATTTACAATTATTTGGAGAAATAAAGCAAATAGTAAGCATGCATTATGCTCTAAAAGTCACCAATAAAGACACACACCTTTTCCCAGTGGACAATCTCCCACGCACCATTTCGTAGTACTAAAAAAAAAAGAAAAAAGGAAAAAAAGACAGAATTTTCCAGTAGTACAATGTAACTGCATACAGGTATGTGCTAGATTCTTTATGAAAAGTCATACAGACATCTCATACAGACATGCTTTGTTTCTATGAATTTGGGTCAAGCATTTCAATTATACAGTTTTTGTACCACAGAATCTTACTACAAAGTCAATCAGAACATTTTAGAGGGTCTGAGAATCAAATAAATTTGATATACATTTCATGATAATGTGGTGTTTTCCAAAATAGATTAGTAACCGGAATAAAAAGTTCCAAATTTAAAAAGTTACAAAATTAGTAGGAAGGTGAGGGGGAAAAAATTCAATATTTTTTTCTCAGTTAAAATATTGATGAGATTCATATAAAAAAGATTCATATAAAAATATTTGTAAAAAGGTGGCAAGAGGCTTATTATTGTTCATCTATTCTACTGTTATTGACATATCAGAGAACTTCAGGATCACCATGGTCATCTCCTCAATAAACATACTGGAAATCCCCCAAATCAACCCATGCTATTTAGCTTAAGATTTAGTATAATTTTCCCCTGATAGTTGAAATTAATATTACATCCACATTCCCCTATTCTAGTTTTAAGTATTACTATTATGGTACAAAACCCATGCCTTGTTTGCCAGTTAATTGTTAAAATTGTGTTTTCATGGAATAATAAAGGTAACTGCCTTTTTTTAGCCCCAGTTACAAGCTATTGAAGAAAATGAAAACATATTGCTATGTGTCAATACTCAGATAGCTTTAAGAGATTGTTCTCTTTCACTGTGTCTTCCAGCTTTCAAACTGTGAGGAAGCTTATCTTAAGTACCTGATCAGGACCAAGTTCTTACACAAGCATGTGCTGACTTTAAAAAAGTGGATCAAAATCTGGGAATACATATAGCCTTTACATTTAAGTCTTCCTGGAGGTTCTGACCCCTCTTTTTATATATCTCAGTGATTTCTGCAATCATTATTTAACCTGCTTAATAATTCTTCAGGAAGAGATAAATTCTCTTTCCCTTCCTTCCCCCAGATTTTTTAGTGCTGATATGGTCAGGACAATGGTAAATGAAGCAGTCTCTCTTTCTGACAGTAAGCAAGATATTTTAATGACTGTCTCACCAATCAGCTGATCATTATACAAAATCAATCTTGACAAACCATTTCCCTTCACTGGGAAAATTACAGATTCAGTGCGATTGTAACAGTGGTTGTAACACTGTCTTAAGAAACCCAAAATGTTTTGTAATTGCGCCACCAATTACTTACTTCCATTCCCTTGCGTCAGCAATACTGTTCGTGGGGCCATGCCACCAACCAGATGAAAGAACTGATGAGAATTAAAAGTATACTTTGCAGCAATACAGACAACTAATTTCACAAACAGCTACAGTAGACTAACTGTCAGTGGAGTTCTGCAAATCTGAAATGTAAATAAGTCACTAGACGTGGCCAGGGGCTTCTTAAGAAGGGGATTCTGGCTGCTTAGGGAAGGTCCTGTCCTGCTGTCCCCCCATGCAAAGGTGCGTGCCCTCACTGATCTATGAATGTTGTCTCCAGTGTTCATTGGAACCTTTGATGAGCCAGTCAACCCACTACATGGAAGGGCACTATAATTTTTATTTTCTGGATTTGTTTCCTGCTGGTTTAAATGGTTAAAATCGGCTCTCAAATGGATGAGTCATGAAAACATGCTGAGCCACCTGTAATCTCAAGAGTACTCTAACCCTAGCTTGATAAGCTTTTAAGCACAATTAACATCCACTGATATTCAGTCAAATCCATTTTCTTACAAGAACAAAAAGAGAAGAAGTATTGCTATGCATCTTTTATATAATGGTTAGAGAAATTGTGCCATAAAGTCTTCTGCAGCCTCACTTTCGCATTTGTACCTCCCACTTTTCAGCTGTCTCTAACAACCAACTTTCCAAAGCATGTTCCATCTGCCCTACAGAAGGCTACTTCACCACACTGCAGCAATGCAGATTTCATCATGTCAGAATGTCTGATGGTGTCCTACTGTATTGTATATGTATGCAGCCTGAGGTAACAAAAATCACCCATAATGCAGCCTAATAAATCAAAATCCTCTGCAAAAGGTTTATGATACTAATGGAAATTTATAAAGCTAGTTACTTAAGGTTAATTGAGATATAGATAGTCATTAAGGAACAGAAAGATGAAGGGAAATCCATACACAGAATCTGTACATGTACATGCTGTTTCATGAACAATTTCATGTTTAAAAGACAACCAAAGGTGGAGCTGCATACACAATGTACTATGCACGCAGCTGTTTTTCAGAGTTGAATACATGAAAACAAAGTAAGAGAATACCATATTGATTAACTTTTTATTTATTGCTTTGACAATAGACTATATTTGACAACACATTTAAATATTGCTTTGACAGTACACTAGGATCAATGCTGTACTTATGTGAATCCTGCATTAGCTTAAGAAACATGTTTTTCAGTGCAAGCAATATTTCATGTATCCTTATTACACTTTTAACTTCCAAAATGCTCTTTACCAGGAAGAGTTACCAAAGACCCTAATGAGGGGTAACCAAGAAGGGTCAGGAAAGAGAGTAAAACAAGTCTTTTATTAAAACTTTGTGTGCTCTGGACAAAAAGAAAAATTGAAAAGGCACTTTAAGATTCACTGCCACCAAAACTGTTGGTTGTAATCTCATAAGCTATGAATGATTGGTGAAAGAATTTTGGATGTCTACATTAATTTTTCCTTAGTTTTGTATGCATAGCTAAGAGGTTATCTATTTCTCCAGTCCTGCCCTCTGGAGGTTTCTATTCCCAGTACTTTCAGTCAATAGTTTTGTCTCTCTATCTTAATCTCCTCACAACTTCTACTGAGTTTCATAAGTTATCTTGCCCTCCCATCCCCCATAAATTTTACAGTAAAGATTTATGTACAATTTAGGTAAGCTTTAAAATCTTTGTTTCCAATGTTTAGCACTGCTAAACACTTGTTTATCTCTAACCAATGACTAAATTCCTCCCTAAAAAAATTAAGTTTATTATTTATTTAAAAAGGATTGCATGTAAGATTCTTCTCTTTGTGATATTTTTTGTACTTTCTGCAATCAAATTCCCATGCCACTCATTTTTCCTGTTTTTAGAAAAGGGGCCATTTCTATCAAGAGAGGCCTAGCTCAGAACAAATAACATGAAAAGCTGAAGGCACCAAAGCAGGAACTTAAACTTAGATTTTCTACCTTACAAGACTGTTTAGGACATACTAGATAATATTTCCCTTACTTTCTGAGCTACAAAAATCTCCTGATTGAATACTATTTTTCTTTATCAAAATCTATTAAAAATAATTACATTCCAAAGTTTTGTTTAGGGTACACTGGTGAAATATCTCATCATCTCTAATCAAACCATTATAGTAATTTCATTAAAAAAACCCCAAAACCTAAAGCCCAAAAAACCTCCATTCATCTTTATCTATAGTTTTGAAGCAGCATAGAAAGACAATTCTGTTTTTCGACTCTTCCTTCCTATTGCACAGTTCTTCAAAGTCAAATTATTCAAGATTAGCTGGTTGAAAAAAAATCATACTACTCAGAAATGCAGACTTTTAAGTTATAATGTAGGCCCAGTAAATATGCTGATGATTATATTTTTTAACAGCTACGGCATCACCTGTGCTAAATGAGTAAATGTTCTGGCTTCTTAGGAACCTCTCACCCTAATCCAGAATGTATTTTCTTTTGTGGGGCTAATGTCACCGCAAATTTTTATTTCAACTGTTTACACTCCAAATTTTGAAGTAACCTGCATATGCAATTTCCCACTCAATTACCTGTCAGCAGCGCAAATTACATTACTACCATTTGCAAAAATTCAACCCCTCCCTTAAGGTTAAAAAAATTTCCTACCTTGAGTTTGTTTCTTGTTCACCGCATTATCAGCTTTATGTCTTTTCTAAATTAAAAATGCACAGTGGTTAAAGACTTTTGTTGATAAAATAAAGCTTTGACACTTTTAATAAAAAATACATCTGTTACCCCCTCCCACTCTTCTACTCAATAAACCAATTGAACATTTAAACAGGACTATTACTTGCTTATTAATTATTAATTACTTATTAAGTACTTGCATAATTATAATCAACAAGAAAGTCACACCCACCCAGTTCCAGGCTAATTGTGTTGTACTAGAATGCCCTTTCAGGTGGCCACTCGCTATTTAAACAAGTTCCTTAAATAAGGAACTGATGCATTTCAGTACCATAACTTTCCTGGAACTGGGAGATGATTCTACCATAGCAAAGACCATGGAAGCGTCTCACACAAATCTGAAGTCAAGCAATGACTGTGTAAACTATGACTTCACCTCTGCAAAAATGCCTGCTGAATCCAGTAATAAACAGACAAAAAAAAATTGACAGCATACCTCCGCAAAGAGGCTATGATGTCCCTCAAATTTAATATAGCTGTGAGAAATCTTTTGACAGTATTTTTTTGATGCAGTTATTAACAATCAGCATTTTCAAGTTATGACCAAATTCAAATACAAACAGTTTAGGAGAGTAGTAGTTTAAACACAGTATTTAAGACTAATGAACTCACGTTTTCCTGAGCAGGAACGTGTTTTGGAAAGTTAATTTAAATATAAGTAATTGGTGTAGGTAAGCTTTTTGAACAGAGGTACAGAATTCATGCCTTTGAAATACAAACAAAATCAGAAGCAATCTTGTAAATTGAAAGAAAAATAAGTCAATCTACTTGAGAAATTTATTGCTAATAAAATGTTGACATGACTCTAAGCTATTAGCTCTTAAAAGGCCACCTTACCACTTTGCAGAGTTGAAGTATTACTTTTTTTACTAGATTTTCACAGATTATCAACAGATTCTCCGCTCAAAAACTTGACTGAGTGAACAGATACATTATCCCTGATCAGTGGGAAAGTATAACTTGACCAAAGCAGATGTCTGTTTGCCCATATGGTCAATCTCCTCCAGTTTGAAAAGTAACAGTTTAATGTCAGTTACTGTTATGATGGGTGAAAATCACTGGAAACATCTGACAATCTAGCACTGCATGTCACAAATTTTGCTAGCACTTTTGAAGCATATATGGAAAACACATGCTGTTCATGAATAATGTCTTTTGCTAACATAGTTTTCTTCTTGGCATTTCATTCCAGAAAAAGAAACATTTGGTTCTCGAGCTAAAAGCATCATTTGATAAGTATATTTATTGATATCAATATATAGGGTTCCTATATAAAAGCTTTAATATTAGATGAAGATAACCATTACTGGAGAACCTAGACATCTCATTGTGCAAAGAAACAGAGATAATGAAAAGTAAAGCTTAAGGGAAAACACTGAATATTTTTTTTTTTACTATGCAGCAAGTGGTCAGCTCTCCCAGGAAAAAACAGTAAAGCTTACTCTTAAGTATCTTTGTTGCATTTGGTAACGAGAACTTTATTGGTTTAGTTGATATACGCAAAACCTACTAATTCTGGTCCCTGTCTTAACCTCCCACCACGCCAAACCACACACTTCATGTTGCAAGGAGCAAATGGTAGAAATAAATGACAAAAGAAAAGTGACTGGATGAGATAATTTTAAAAAGGACACTTTGTACAGCAGCAGCAGCCTCAGCTTTATATTTGCCTAGACACTGACAGATGGTGTAAGTCTGTAAGCATTAACAGCAGAATGGTTAAAAATATCTGAAAGAACATGAATTGATTTTATGGCTTTTTGTCAAAAGGGGTTTTGTTTGTATGTAAAGAGAAAGTTTTGTATGTAAAGAGAAAGCAACAAAGGTATTTAAGGAGAAGCTGACTATAGGAGAGCAAAAACTAGAAATGCCAAATAGAAGAAAAATATTTAATGGAAACCTCATTGCGTCTTGCAGGACCACTCAACTCTGTGACCCAGTGTTGTGGGTTTACCAGGGCCTAATTTTTGCCTCGAACTACCCCCCCTCCACACAGTTACTATAAGTTGAGAGAGATTTTATACAGACAAAACAGAGGCTTGACATAAGAGGAATAATACTAAGATTTATTACTAACAAGATAAAGACTAAGGAATAATATATACTACAACAGTTCTAATTAAGCTTGCTTATCTTAAGAAAGTTATTAGTTATATAATTTGGTTGAGTTTGAGTTCTGCAGTTTTCACTCCCTTGCCCTGGGAAGGGAAGGGAAGGGAAGGGAGGGGGTAAAGGCCCGTGCCGTGGGCCTGGGCATCTCGGTGCCAGGTCCAAACCATCATGAGTATTTACAAAAGCATTTCTCCCCTCTTGTATCAGTCTGGGGGAGAAAGGTTCTTCTTTTGAAGCAATTCAGTATTTGGTTGGGTGCCAGGTCCAAACCATCACAGGTATTTACAGAAGTATCTCTCTCCCCGCTGTGTCAGTCCAGGAGGAGAGGGTTTCTTCTTTCTGAAGCAATTCAGTAGTAGTATGAAGTTCCTCTTTTGTTATGTTGTTAGAACAACAGCTTCAATGTGTCGTGGCTGAAGATTTCTTTCTCTCCCTCTCTCTCAGTTGGCTCTACTGCATGATGACTTCAGGGTTGGGTCTGTCCCTCCTCCATTCCAGCCAGGACCAGAGGCCAGGGGGCACACCCAGGCTCCTGAGGTCTTCCATGGCTTGTAAGGGGACCCTTACTCCACTATGGTCTGTACCACAGTTATAGGGGATAATGGCTTTGAGTCCTTTCCCCTGTTCCTGTGGGGTTCTTTCTATGGCTTGCAAAAGGACACTTACTTTACCATAGCCATTCTCTGTAGCCATAGCTGAAGATTTTGAGTCCTTCCTCTGCTGCGTGAAGGTCCCTTCCTACCAGAGATAGTCTTAAAGAGACCTCTCCTTGTGGGTCCACCCAGGACAACAGCTCTTCCGTTCTCTGCTGTCCTTTAGGGTCACAAATAAGCTGCCAGGGGGTCTTTTGCACCCCAGTAATCTTCTACAGGTAGCAGGGTTTTTTTAACTTTCAGTCTTTCGCCTGCTGGAGGGAGAAAGGTGGGGGGGAAGCTCCCTCAGCACTTCTCTGCTCAGACTGACCTTGGAATACGTTCTGTTATCTCAAGTCCTCCTCTGTTCTCTGCCAAGATGGAATTCTTTTGCAGCATGTTTCAGGTAGGCAGCTTCTGTCTGGAGGTTTTTTTCTCCAGCCCCAGTCTTTTACACTTCTTGGCCAGGGATGACCAAGAAGTCCCCCCACTTCGGGGGGACTGCTGCCTCTCTCCTCACATGGCTGCCAAATTTCTTCTGTGCAATACCACCTTCTCTTCCCTTTTCTTAAATATGTTATTAGCAGAGGTGTTATTAAGACTTTCGAGGCTCTTCTTCGGAAATTCACCTGGACCTGACTATCCCATCCCAGGGGGGCTGGTAAACCCACGACACCCAGGGGTCCGGGGCCTGTGCCGTGCCTACCATCAATTCAAAGAGATAGCTGAGGAAAAGCCTGAATGGACTGTATCAGCGAGAGAGGCAGCACGTCAACCAGCCACTCTCCATCCCAAACCTCCTTTCTGGCCCAACACTGTTCCTCTGGATCATGTTTCTGCCCATACATTGAAATTCTGCTCAAATGCTCAAATTGAAATACAATGCTCCCAGGGAGCTTACTATTTGTGTGCAGAGAAAGCCTATGCTACCTGCAACCCTTTCCAAAACTCAAGAGAACAACCTACAAACAGGAATGTTACTCCTCTAGTGGACAGGGCATATTACAGCATATACTTTGCCATATTATGATGTGTGTAATGCCTTGTCCTCCTCACAACATACCTGCAGAACCAAAACAAAACAAAAGCAAATAAAGAAATTCTTAGCATCTAGAGTGATTTGGCAAATCATCAAGACTAATTCCTTAGATACAAAAGACATCAACTAAAAGACTCAATTATTTTAAACAAGTTAGATAGACAGGTTCCATCATACGTTTTTTGTGAAGGAAGGTACTCAGAAAATCCCAACATCTTTTGTATGAAGTGAAACAGAGACTGAAATTCCTTTCTCTCCCTCAAGATAAAATAAGTCAGAACGAACACTTCCATGTTGACAATGTCCTAGCTCTTTTAAAGTTTTCATTCAATGCAAGAAGAAAGCAAAACAATCACTACCACAGACACTGACTGGAAAGAGCCTAGGAAGCCTGGCATAGGTGGAGGCACCTGCCTAACAAGGACCAGCATTTTATGTCTTGTCGTGGGTTACCAGCCCCCCCTGGGCTGAAATGGTCAGGCCTAGGAATATTTCCCGAGAAAAAGCCAATCAAAAGTTTTAGTAACGCCTCTGCTAATGACATATTTAAGAAAACGGAAGAGAAGGTGTGTGTCGCAGTAAGAAATTCAGCCGCCATGTGAGGAGAGGGGCAGCAGGCCCCAAGTTGGGGGGCCAGGCCCTCTCCCCTGGCCTTGAGCCGGCGGCAGGTATGAAGTCTCTCCAGCCGGGATGTGTAACAGAAACAAACTTCAGAGAGAAAACTGCCCAGCTGAAACATGCTGCAAGGATTCCAGCTTTGGCGGAGAGCAGAGGACGACTTGAGATAATCAGCAGCTTCAAGGTCAGTTCTAGCAAGAGAAGAGTTGAGA